>CM061914.1:45678957-46090612 GCA_031002005.1 Vandiemenella viatica
GATACAGAAAGAAGAATCATGTTTTTAGAGCTTTTAGATTTCACTCGATTCCTCTTCGGAAGTGCTTTTTTTTATTTGAATCTGGCCCACCTACACATTCTAAATTTAATATAATTGAGTTTGACACCTATGCCCTATATACTAGCCGGCATCAGATAGGCTTGTGCCATTTTGCGAACTCTTATTTTACAGTGAGCTGCAGCACGTCCGCTCGGCAGTAAACAAAACCAACTCTTGCTTACTCGATACGCATATTCCTGTTGACCCTGACGGCAGCGCGTCTGCTTGCACGGGCGGTTTATCTTATCTGGCCGTGGGCGGCACCACGCTAGGCAGCTCGGCTGTCCACCATGGGTGGACAACGACAGCTTTCGGGTGGTTATCATTAAACCTTCGCTATTTAACACGTTATAACACGAAACTAATTACCGTACGAGTATCAAACTTGGTAGAATTAATGTCAAGGACATGGGGAAGAGAAATAATGCAGAATCAATTCAATTGAAATACTTTTAATGTGCTGCTACGGTACATCATACCATTATATACCGGTATCATTACTGCTACAGAAGGGGCTCAATACGGCGCCCATCAGTGTCCAGAAGACTCTGAAAGCGCAGGATTGCATTCTGCACAGCAGAACGAAGCATGTCCGTAGGTATGATGGCTACCTCTGTTGATATGCTGCGCTTCAGATGAGCACATGTGTGAATGTTCCCCTGGTAAACCTGTCCTTTAGGTAGCCCCACAACCAGAAGTCACAGGCAGTGAAGTCAGGTAATCGTTCCGGACAAGGATCGTTTCCTATATTTTATATACATACACACACATATATATACACCAGGTGATTGTAATTAAATATATATCTCTGGCGTTACGTTAATTGTGAAGTGGGAGAAGTGGTGAAGCAGGTTACGGGATCGAATACACAATCGGAAAAACTATTTTCGAAGTAAAAACTTCTTTAGGTGCGTTGGGCGATTTTTGGATGGTAAAATCTTATGATTTTACATCACCGACATGCTAATGTTAACAGTATATCTGTAGCTATAAGGATGACGTCTTGCGCGTATTATATTCATAGCTTTAAGTTTACACTTCTGTTGACAGTATCCAATGACTGCCTTTATTTTATTTTTTTAAAGAACGAAGAAATTTCAACTAAAAATGTACGCTCGTTCTGAGAGTTTCTTCGCTAACAATGAAAAGTTTTATTTCAATAAGTTAAACTTTGCCGATAGTCTCCAATGAGTATTATCGTCTGTAGTTGGATTCCACATTAGTTTGCATTTTAAAGTTCTATGGTTATATATCTGCAAAAAATATCACCACGTTAGATATATAAATTTTGCATGCTGTACAGTTCTGTGAATGTAGCATTGCTTTCTCTTTGCCTTTGCGATTGTCGACAGATCATTTATATTCAAAATGACTGTCGTAAGGAAGTGGGAGCCAATGGACCATGGCCCATGTCACGGAGAGAATCTTGGTACTTCTATGAAGCCATTTAGGGAAAATGAAATTTGGAAGGACAAACTGAGATTGAACACATGTCCATCCAAATGTCACGCCTAACAGCTCGGTACCGCTTATTTACGTTTGATAACTATAGATCCGAATTTTTATCGTAGTTTATTAATTGGTATTGCAAAATGTTTCACGAGATATACACGGCATATTATACTACCACTTTCCTTCGAGGTTTCGACCAAACTATTGCGTTCTCTTCAGTGTTACAACTTCCTGCAGTGTCTACTGGAGATCGGTGTAGTATCTACACTAATCAGGCAGATCATTATGACCACCTACCTAATAGCCGGTATGTCTGCCTTTAGCACGGATAACAGCGGCGACGCGTCTTGGCACGGACGTAATGAGGCCTTGGTAGGTTGCTGGTGGGAGTTGGCACCACATCTGCACACACAAGTCACCTAATTCCCGTAAATTCAGGTGACGGGAGCATTGAGCTCTGACACCACGATCAATCACATCCCAGTTGTCTTCGAATGGGTTCAGATTTGGTGAGTTGGGGGCCAGCACATCAATTGTAACTCACCACTGTGTTCCTCGAATCATTCCATCACACTCCTGGCCTTGCGACATGGCGCATTATCTTGTCGAAAAATGCCACTGCCGTTGGGAAACATGATCGTCATGAGGGGGTGTACGTGGTCTGCAACCAGTGTACGATACTTATTGGCCGTCATGGTGCTTGAACGAGATCCACTGGAACCACGGATTCCCACGTCAATGGTCCCCAGAGCATAATTGAACCACCGCCAACTTGTCTCCGTCCCGCAGTACAGGTGTGAAGAAGCTGTTCTCCTGGGAAACGACGGATTCGCAACCACCCATCGGAATGATGAAGAAGGTATCGGGATTCATCAGGCCATACAACGCTCTACCACTGCGCCATCATCCAGTGACGATGGTCACGTGCTCATTTCAGTCGTAGTTGCCGATGTCGTGATGTTAACATGCATGGGTCGTCGACTGCGGAGGCCCATTGTTAGGAGTGTTCGGTGCACTGTGTACAGACTCACTTGTATTCTGCCCAGCATTAAAGTCTGATGTTAGTTCAGCCACAGTTCGCTTCCTGTCCTGTTTACCAGTCTGCCCAGCTTACGAAGTCCGACAGCTGTATTGAGGAGTGGCCGCCCAACCCCTCGACGTTTGGACATGGTTTCGCCTTGTGTCGCCACAGTTTCAGAAATGCTCGTGCCGAACCTCCGGGCCATCAAAATCTGCCCTCGGTCAAACTCAGATAGATAGATCGCTCGTCTTCACCACTCTAAACAAGGATAGCATGCTAACTGATCCTACATGCACAGTGGATGTGTCTGACTAGCAGTCATACCCTGTCAGGTGATGCTGCTGTCGCCTGGAGGGGCTTATATCGATAGCAGGTATGTAGTAATAATATTCTGGCTGATCAGCGTATACAGCTCTTTGCATCTTTATATCATTCCTTAACAAATCACTAACGTGCATCAAATCCAGAGATTAAATGCTCGAAGTCTAAGTGGCGTGTCTTTTACCACAGTATTATTTAATTAAGTAACGCGGATTTACATGCTTGAAGGAGCATTTTATTTCTGGCTACTAAACGCAATCATTGTTTCTTTAGGAAGGGGTACGGAGATGGGAACAGTTATATACTTGTAAAGACAGTGGGAGTAATAGACGCAACGTATAGCATTTTATAACTTCATGATGACTGCAAAATCCGATAAATCTTTCAAAATTAATAATTGTATCGTATTACAACAATTGATTAAGCACTGAAGCTATACACACGGTATGTAGTGAAGTACTGAACAATTTTCTCGGTTGCATTATCGAAAAAAGTTAAATTAATTAAAAACTTATTGAACTGAGAATTTCCCGGCGGATAAATGTTACTACGGCGCGCCGAATGAAAGAACGCAACTATTTACGGAAGTGTTAGGAAGTTTTTTTTTTCTTTTTTATATGGCCTTCGGAATTTTCGACCATTTAGCCAGCTCCAATTTGTTTACGTTGCAACTGTTTTATCAGAATTTCACTATGATATTGTCGACACTACAGTGAGGACAACACAAGACGAAAACAACACTTACTAAAACCACCCATGCCCGAGGCCGGACTCGAACCGGTGCACAGTGTGTTATTTTATAAATCTAGAGGGACAAAAGTCAATTTTGACATTAGTCTACACAGGCAAAATAGTTATTTATATTTAAAGTAGATAAACTATATTATTAGGAACAAAGGTTTATTTTCCACGAATCTGCGCCTAACAATAGAAAAAATAGTTTGAACAATGGGCTTCCTGTGACCCACCGATTAAGTGCTCCGTTCGGCCGCGCAATTCGACTGAGTTTGGTCGATGATTACGCTGTGTTTCTGTGTGGTATTAGTAATTTGTGTGTTGATATTGCTTTTGGTGAGTTTCAAGAATAATTTACGCATGATTTTTCCGTTATACGTTTTAAAACTGAATCATAAGCATCATTAAAACAGAGCGAGATTATTTTTGATAAAAAAATTACTAAGCCAGTTTCATTTTGAGTTTTAGTTCATTATACCACATTATACCAATCTATTCCTATATTTATTTGAAAGAGCTACTTATTAACTACAAGAATTACCTTCATTTGTTTGCGCATATTTGCGACACCCATACAACGTTTCTTCATTTTCAGAATGATTGCACAAATTTCGCGTAGAGAATTTTTCAACGTATGGTTTGCTGACGAAAAACAATCAAGGATAGATGCTTTGTTACAATTTTCATTGCAATAACTAGGTGACACATCGTTTTCAGATGACATTACAAGGAGTTTAAAAGCTACTATCAGAATTAATTCTCTAAAAATCGAGCAAAGATGGTCAAAAACGGGAAGACATAGAGACCGCTTCCTAAACACATATTCTAAGTGGTTAGAAGGAAACGTTTCATTACCTGATACTGTCACCAAAACTGCACTGCCTGGGACGAGTTCGGGCTCATATGCAAGACCACAAAAATACTTTGAGAGTTCAAGTATCAAAACAAGCATCTTCTTGAAACGGCAAGTTAAGAAGAAATTTCGATGGCAAGCAAAGTGCAGCTTCGCAAGCCAGGAAAAAGAGATTCTGCAGCAATCATGAAAGAACTGTCTCTTTATTCACCTAGAAGAGGCACTAATATGAAGAAAGCGCGGAAGTGTTTAGAGACCTCAAAACCAGCTGGACTATCGTAGGACCAAGCTGTCGCTTTAATGGTTGATGCGGATCTCCCGACACACCAGTATAAAACAATACGCCTGCAATCATAGTGTATTAACAGGAAAATGTATCCACCTTATTATAAAGTAAAAGTGGAAAAACAATCATGCTATTACAGTGGTATTAATGTCACCGAAACGCACGCTGAAATTAGGCTGCAGTTTCTTCTGGAACACACAATTACACGATTGTGCAAAGTACAAGAAGAGGTCCTGAAGGCTATGACTGACATGATAATTCTGACATCATTGTAAAATGGGGTTGTGATGGTGCTGAACAAAATAAGTACAAGCTAAAATTTTTGGAAGAAAATTGCAGTGATGAAAGTTTATTCAGCATATTGATGGTGATCATTCAAATCTATGCAGAAGATGACCACAGCAGAATAGAAATTGTGTGGTAAAACCCTTCACCTTCTTCGACCACATATTGTCGTCCCATTAAATTTGTGTTTGCCAAGGAAACCTAGGAGAATAAAGACAAAGCTCTTTCACGATTGCTGCATATTCTCTTTTTCCTGGCTTGTGAAGCTGCACTTTGGTTGCCATCGAAATTTCTTCTTAACTTGCCTTTTCAAGAAGATGCTTGTTTTGGTACTTGAACTGTCAAAGTATTTTTGTGGTCTTGCATATGAGCCCGAACTCGTCCCAGGCAATGCAGTTTTGGTGACAGTATCAGGTAATGAAACGTTTCCTTCTAACCACTTAGAATATGTGTTTAGGAAGCGGTCTCTATGTCTTCCCGTTTTTGACCATCTTTGCTCGATTTTTAGAGAATTAATTCTGATAGTAGCTTTTAAACTCCTTGTAATGTCATCTGAAAACGACGTGTCACCTAGTTATTGCAATAAAAATTGTAACAAAGCATCTATCCTTGATTGTTTTTCGTCAGCAAACCATACGTTGAAAAATTCTCTACGCGAAATTTGTGCAATCATTCTGAAAATGAAGAAACGTTGTATGGGTGTCGCAAATATGCGCAAACAAATGAAGGTAATTCTTGTAGTTAATAAGTAGCTCTTTCAAATAAATATAGGAATAGATTGGTATAATGTGGTATAATGAACTAAAACTCAAAATGAAACTGGCTCAGTAGTTTTTTTTTTTATCAAAAATAATCTCGCTCTGTTTTAATGATGCTTATGATTCAGTTTTAAAACGTATAACGGAAAAATCATGCGTAAATTATTCTTGAAACTCACCAAAAGCAATATCAACACACAAATTACTAATACCACACAGAAACACAGCGTAATCATCGACCAAACTCAGTCGAATTGCGCGGCCGAATGGAACACTTGATCGGTAGGTCACAGGAAGTCTATTGTTCAAACTATTTTTTCTATTGTTAGGCGCAGATTCGTGGAAAATAAACCTTTGTTCCTAATAATATAGTTTATCTACTTTAAATATAAATAACTATTTTGCCTGTGTAGATTAGTGTCAAAATTGACTTTTGTCCCTCTAGATTTCGAAAATAACACACTGGGCGGCGGCCCTTGCAATGCGAAGCCAGCGCGCTAGCCACTACACTGCCAGGACCGGCCGCGGCCGTTAGGAAGTTGTTCTCCGACTTAAGCTCCGCCGGAAGATAATACTGTTGAACAAGTTTTACTTATCTAGCCGTTGTTGTTGTTACTAGGGCTTAAGAGCGCGTCGACATGGGGGTCATTAGTACCCAATTATCTAGCCATCTATTTGGATAGTAAAATCTAATGATTACTGGGTAGGATTTAGACCAGTAGTTTCCAATTAGTGTTTTTGCGAGTACCACTTCTCTCTCTCTCTCTCTCACACACACACACAGTTCTTAAAATATGTTTTGCCGATTATATACATGAGGACAAAATATAGTGAAATTAACAGGGTAAAACAGTTTAAATATCTAGGCGAAATCATAGAACCAACAGGACTAGAAGGGAAAGCACAGGAAGCAAGAGTACAGAAGATGAAGAAAGCAATGGTGTTAGAACAAAATATTTACAACAAAAAATGTATTTCAGATAACATCAAGATAAGACATTACAACACAGTAATTAAGACAGCAGTTACATACGAAAGTGAAACATTAACAATGAACATAAAAAAAGAAACAGAACAAATCAAGAAAGAAAAATTATCAGAAAAATCCTGGGACCCAGAGTGAATGAAGATGGACAGTACAGACTTAAATCTACAGAGAAAATATCAAACATAGAATCAGACATGAAAAAAGAAGGCTGAAATTTTATGGACATCTCAGTAGACTTCCGAAGGAAAGATCCTCAAGACAAATTTTAGAATACACACAAGCAGTAAAAACAACAACCACATGGATGAAGGAGGTGGAGAAAGACCTGAAGTCTGCAGGTATTACTAAGGGAGACGTCACAGATCGAGAGATTTTTAATAAGAAGGTGAACTCATGGGAAGTTATTTCAGAGACGAAAAAGGGAAAATCAAAACACAACTGTACTGCCGAAGAAAAGAAAACCGTCAATGAAAGGGTGAAAAAATATTGGTCCGACAAGAAGAACATCCCAAAGAGGAACTGAACGCATCCAGTCAGGATTGCTTATCGATCTTCATTATGGGGACATACGAAAATAACAACAATAATAATAATAATACATGAGATTAACGCGCGTACCTCTTGGTGCAACTTCTCCTACCCCTGGGGTTACGGGTACCACTAATTGGGAACCACTGATTTAGAGGAAATCTGTGATCATGGTATAATGGTTGAGTGTGCGGTATGTTAGTATACGGTATTGTTACGATATTTTTCATACTTACTTTGAAATTACTCTCTCCAGTCGGCAGCTTTCTGTTGATCAGAATCGTGTTCATCAGCTCTACAAGATAAATACCACGTCATATATCGTTAAACATGTACCATTTCCTACAATATTGTCAGCATTGGATACTAAACTGTCATAGTTTTGAGGGTATTACAACAATTTACTTTATCACTTATAGAATACTTACTTAAAGGGACAGGGTACGTATCATTGCATTCGCGTATCCTCAGTATGTCTGTCCTAATTTCTTCTGTCGTGATTGTGGGCTGAAAATTAAAGAGAATTATTATTACCTAAGGATCAGGAAAAATGGTTCTCTTCTCACTACCAAAGCAAGAAAAATAATGTATATTGTTTATAAACGTGCATGTGTTCGCAGTTCTATGGTTACGTTTTTTTTTGTCCCTCTTGAGCATTAGAATGAAATATTAATTATGGCTTTACGCCTCGTCGACGGCTAAGGTCATTAGAGGCCGGATGGGATTGGGGACAAGGAACGGGAAGGAATTCGGCCATGGCCTTTTTGAAAGAAGCATCCCGGCATTCGCCTGTAGTGATTTGGGGAAAGCTTGGAAAACCCTAACCTGGATGCCCGGACGGGTATTCGAACCGGCGTCCCCCCGAATGCGTGGCCAGAGCGTTAACCGCTCACCCACCACGCTCGGTGAATATGTTTTTTATTCTCAATTTTAATTTGAAGATATTTATACCTGTTGTCTGAAAGTTAGCTTAGATTTGACTGTTTCCATAACGGGACTATGCGTAAGGTCATTGTCATCCTTTCCGCTATTAGAGCTATTTGACTGAGCATAAGTGGTAAGCAGTTAACGCTCGGACGCTGCATTCGAGAAGACACTGGTTCGAATCCCCTTCACGCATCAAAATCTGGGACATTCCGATCTGTATTCAGTCTCCTTAAACACTGAGCCATAGAGCTGTAACAAACCGTTTGTATTCGTTACTAGTAACGAATACATCGTCTGACTCGAAGTACCGAAACGTTATTCGCAACTTCATTTCGTTACTCGCATTTGTCGCATAGATGTCAGTTTGATTCTATTAACGAACGAATACGACGCATCATGCAGGAATTGGAACGGTTCGCCCAGCGATTACATGAATCTGAACGAGAGAATGAACATTTGAACACTGTGCGTCGCGTATTTCTGGGAATTTTTATTTGAATTCGTTATGTTACAAAGGAAAATGTTTGAGTACAAACATGTCGCTCCTACATTGTTTTGATATAATTAATATTTAATGCGATGTTGTTGCAGGCCATGTTTCCACAGTTGCTTAATTAATTACTAGTTGAAAGAACACGCCAATGCAACTGTTTAGTTTATTTATTGCTGCGTCGTACGCGTTTCACCTCTCATCGAGGCATCATCAGCGACGAATCTGTGTTACAGTTTTTATATACAGTTTTATCCTATTATTACATAATTATGGGCATGAGATATTCTATAGCTAAAAGTTACTTACTATTTACATTTGTTACCAGAAAAACACATCTACAACACACACAGTTCAAACAAACACACAAACCACACAGTACAATGAACACAAAAGGAAATGGTATGCAATGACATATTCTAACAAATACACACACCGAATCGCAAACATTTTCGAAAAACAAGACATTAAAATTGCACTGCGAACTGACAACTCACTGCAAAGACATATTAGACCCCATTCAGACACAAACAAATACCACAATTCAGGCATTTACCAACTCACCTGTCAAAATTGTTAAACAGTATACATAGGGCAAACACGAAGACAATTCCAAATCAGATACAAAGAACACATGAGAGCATTAAAATACAGTAACCATTCCACATTTGCCGAACACCTCATAGAAAATGACCATTCACCAACAAACATAAACACAGATATGGAAATTCTCACTATCAACAACCACAGACACAACACAATCACTATACAGGAAAACTTATATACACAAAAAGCAAAAAATGAAGGCAAACAGGTACTAAACGACCAAGTAAATCTCACAAACAAAACGTTACTTAATTTAATATACACAAACTCGACAGACAAAACAAAATAAACACAAACTGTATAATAAAACCCCACACATATATACATCACACATAAATATAAAACATTCTAACAAGACCATTACACATACTCACACTTTTCAAAACTCACGCTATCGGCCCGAGACATGACATATACAAACAAAATGGCCACAGCAGACAACCGAAGGACGCGACAAGACATAAACAAACAGCTGACGCTAACAGACGACTGAACGATGATAACAAACAAGTGTGATACAGGCAAAACATGCGTTGTATATGAAAACGGAGATGCGCAGCTGCATACCAGAGTAACAAATGTAAATAGTAAGTAACTTTTAGCTATAGAATATCTCATGCCCATAATTATGTAATAATAGGATAAAACTGTATATAAAAACTGTAACACAGATTCGTCGCTGATGATGCCTCGATGAGAGGTGAAACGCGTACGACGCAACAATAAATAAACTAAACAGTTGCATTGGCGTGTTCTTTCAACTAGTAATTAATTAATATTGTTTACTCGTAAGTGTCGATATTTTTAAGGAGGTAACTAATTTTAAAATAAAGGATAATTTTGCAGTTTTGCTTTTGTTTAACATTAAAATTTGCGGTGAATAATGTGTAAATAGAGAATTTGGATAGATAATTTGAGATAGTTATTGTTTTTTTATTGATCGTATATTAGTGAGATTTTATTGCTATAAAACAGTTATGAAATGCGTTTATTCTAAAATGTGATACTTTAACATTTATTTTACAGTAACTTTACTAAATGAACAATTACTTAAACTTTACAAAGTACGCGCGAATCGATGCAACCCTTCATTACAGCGAACAGCGCTCGATTGTATCAAAAGTGCTGATCGGTTTCGTAACAAGTACATACAGGTACAAAATTTCTCGTTACTTTTGCAGTTTTACTGAGCCACCACGCCTAGTGTTGTAAAAAAAAAAAAAAAAACAGGTTTTTTCTGACTTGGAAAAAAAGGAAAAAAGAACTGTGATTTTTTTTTTTCTGGGACTTTTTTTTTCATAACTACTTAATTTCAAATTTTTAAGGCATTTATCGTTTAATATGACTGTTTTAGAGTTTATACTAAGTACTTATCTTAATTTTTAAATCTACTATATTTTTCTGGTTCAGTAGGGAAAAGAAAACTACAAAAATATTGGCAACATTGACTGAAGTTTTCTTTTACGAACGGGGACTTCCTGAAAAGGTTAGGTTGCGTGAGAAGGAATGCCCGTTTCCCATTGTTTGGATTGATACTCACTATTTGAACTAGTGCTGCCAGCCCTACAAATTTATCTGTAGACCTACGGATCTTTTCAAAAAAAATTAGGAATTTTAAATTTATCAACTGTTTTTTGCCTCTTTTTATTACTTACTGTGCTTTCCTTATATTTGTATACTTGTTAAACTCGCAGCGTATAGTGATACTGAGTCATTAAATTGTCAGTAATTATGAATCATTTCCTTGCAACCGTTGGCATAAACCAACGATTGAAAAGAAATAAAGCTCCTATTTTGTATGATAATAGATTTAAATTCAAACTTAAAAGACCGCAATACAGAACTATCGGCACAGTCTTTATGCACAGTGTGTACTTTGCTCACAATTTAAAATTGCAATCTCAAAAGCTTTTGCGTACAATACAACCAGTAAATGCAAAATGTAACCATTTCTGAAGTTATGAATCTAGAGGAGACAGAAGAAGAAACAGAAAATTCCGACTCCGACCGAACTAGTGTTGGTAGTTCTGGTACTAGTGAATGTGGTACTGACATAGAGGATGAATAAAAAAAATTATGTTACCTATATAGATACATTTATGAATCAATATGTAAGACATTGTATGATTTAGTAAGATTTAAAACACACATGTAAAATGTTAGTTACGTAAATAAAACTATAATTTATCAACAGTAATCTTGTTGTAGGCCATGTTCCGCAGTTGTTGCATAAATATTTTTGAATAAAAATCCGTCTTCTAAAGGCCCCCAACCTCAGAGGTCAACCAAAAATACACAAAAATGATTCACCTATGAGACCAGTAATCAACTTCAGAAATGCACCAACATACCAACTAAGCAGGTTCACACATGATTTCCTAACTCAAAATTATACATACCATAATGACAGAACAATCAAGAACACTGCACAGTTAATACACAACATAGACACAATACAGATACCCCACACTGCAAAGCTAATATCATTCGATGTAGTAAATATGTTCTCGGTCATCCCAATCAGTGAAACAATTGATATCATACAGAATAATCTTACAACACACAACAAAGTTCCTAACACTCACATCAAAGAAATAGTAGAAATACTAAAGCTCATCACATCACAAAACTACTTCCAATTTAATAATAAATACTACATTCAAAATGAAGGACTACCCATGGGATCCCCAGTATCAGGTATCGTAGCAGACATTTTTATGGATCACATAGAGCACCACATTTTCAGACACACAAAATATAACATAATTTATTGGTATAGGTATGTAGATGACATTCTTTGTCTCATAGATGAATCACAACAAAATATCTCTCAGTTCCACAATGAAATAAATAACATTCATAAAAACATTAAATTTACAATAGAGATGGAGACAAATAATAAACTGAACTTCCTTGACATAACAGTCAGCAAGAAAGATCAATTACATGCATTCAGCATTTACAGAAAACCCACATACACTGATACCATAATACACAATACATCCAACCATCCTCAACACCATAAACAGGCAGCACTCAGACATATGCTACACAGATTAAACAACATACCACTAACTAAAAATGAGTATACCACAGAATATAAAACAATTGTACAAATTGCTAACAATAAAAAAACAGTTGTTAGAAGACGGATTTTTATTCAAAAATATAATTTATCAAATATATTGTTTTCTGAAAAAAAAAAGAGTGCTAGGTTTTTTTTTCATGTTTTTTTTCACAATCATGAAAAAAAATTTTTTTTTCAATTTGCAACACTAGCCACGACTCTGTGAACAAGAATGCACTGTTTACACTGTAGTCCGCGGAACATGGAATTTGTACTGACACTTATCGATTGTTGCTGTAGACAGTAGCCAGTGGACAGGCAGCTAATCTTAGTCATTTGTTGATCTCTACGTCTCTGTGTACCCTGTTCGGTATCTGTGTTGTAGGTTACGAGGACAAACCGAGCGAGGTGGATGAGAGGTAGCGCTTGGGCCTAACATTCGGGGGACGCGAGTTCGAATCCCCCACCAGCCACATCCAGATCCAGATTCCAATTTTCTCCCTTGGTTTTCCATAATAACGCCAGGCGAACGCTGGATGGTTTCCTCAAGAGGCAACGGTCGAAGTCTCCTTCTCGTTCCTTATCCTCCATCGTCTGTCGGATCTAGTGACCTCGACATCGACGAGGCGTAAAGTCAGAAGCAAAAAAAAAAAAAAAAAAAAAAAAAAAGTACGGCTTCGCTGTCGATGAGGATATGCCTCTTCCTTGCAACAATCTCAGAGTTAGTTGTTGCTGCAGAAATTCTCATCGAGGCAAAAATATTGTCAAAACAATATTTGTATACGTCCATAACACTGCAGTTGTGGATACGTTGTCTTTCTTGGTTGTGGTATACCCAAGTGTCCTTAACATGTTGCAGTGTTACGTGCATTTTGCTGTGTATTATGTTTTTTTTGTTTTTGTTTTTTTTTGTTTTTTTTTTGTTTTTTTTAATACTGTTGTAGTAAATTTAAGTCCGAACTCAGACATGGCTGGTAAATAATTACCCCCTGTTGTGAACTTCTGACAACGAAACAAACAGGGGACGGTAATTCAAATATAGGTCAGTCTGATATAAATTAAACTGTTGTAGGTAGAGCAGTTACTTAGTTTATTGTTAGGTGATGAACCGTTATATTTAAACCTTTTGGAGCATAAGATTTTTGAAGCTGTTAACCAAAATAAAATATTGCTCAATACCTTTAACGTTTGTACTTCCATTCCGTACTACTCGGTTTTGTATTTAGAGGAATAATGCATGAAACCTTATTGAAATTTCTTTGGGTTAGTGCATAGCATAATTCATACTTGTCGGTCGTATATTTGTATACAAAGATGGTTTTGTAATTCTCTGACATGCGAGAATAGCCGGCTGATATTATCGTTAGACCACAATGTTATGGCAACAGCTTTTACCATGTTAGGTCTATCCTAACCTAATAACTAAATCAACTATCCTACGAGGTAAAGAAACCTACAATTTTATGTTAATGCCTCACAATACAACAATTCTAGCGTACTGCACTTAAGCAAAACTGTCTAAAATAGAACGCACAAAACCATTTCCTCCCTCTTATAAAGAACGGGTAAGCAATTTATCAACACTCTCTAAAACAAAGAAAAAAACTGCACATAAGCGGTGTAGCAACATTCATTTATTTTCCCTTTCTATAATGAGATACCGTAACGGAAGGCTGAATTTAACATGTGCATTGAAACAACTGGCAATGTAGAACAAACAATACATGCATTTTTAGATATCTTTACATTAAATGTGTCAATATTCAACTGATGCGTAAGTTTTTATTTTGTTTTTGTTTATGATTTTACGCTTTCTTCATGTCGAGGTTATTAGCGGCACGAAAGAACAGCATAGAACGGGAACGAATTCAGTCATGGCTTTTTAGAATGAACTATCCCGGCATTCACCTGGAAACCACGGAAAACCGAAATCTGGTTGGCCGGACGGGGATTCGAACCTGTATCCTATGGAACGCGAAGCCAGAGCGTTACTGCTCACCTGCCACGTTCGGTGTGTAAGTTTAAAGCGTTTGTTTTTGGTCTGGCAACGATGCAATGTAAACTGTTTGTGTATCGTTTAATTTTTGGATCGACAATTTATACTCAAGAATACGCCTAGCAGTTTGAAAATTATATTGCGATTGGTACAGTTTGTACGTTGAAAATATCGAATCTGAGATATAAAATTTGCTATATCATATACTTTATTAAGTTAACTGAGGACGTAACGTGGCTAGAAATTCCGTTGAGAAACTCATAACCTTGTTTTTAGAACGATTTTTTTTTACCCGAGATATTCTATGGGTTTAGAAAGACCATCGGGCTTAGATAGAACCCCCTAAACGTTTTGTGCTCCTTGATCTTTACCAACCTGTTGACTTCGATTTTTTTTATGGCTTTACGCATCGTTGATGTAGAAGACATCAGAGGCGGGAAAGAAATAGGGTTAAGGAAAGGGAAGGAACTCGGCAGCGGTCTCTTGGAATTCGCCTGAAGTGATTTTCAGAAACCATAGAAAAACGAAATCTGGATAACCGGATGGGGATTCAAACCCGCGTCCTCCCGAATATGAATCCAGAACGTTATCGCCCACCCATCAAGCTCGGCATTTTTCAGTTCGAACCCATTGACTGTGCAGCCTAAGAGTTATAGTGATTGTCTCAATATTTTCCCAAGAGTTGTCACCTCCGTGCAAGTGAGTTAGTATTTTCATGTATAGTTTTTTAGTATAAATGTGAGCAGGTGAATGCAAATGCATGTGCTATTGTTGAACAAGAGAACTCGATTATTTGCCCGCAAGTAACCGTCTTTCCATTTGCTACGTATTTCATCTCTGTCGTGACTCAGCTTAACACGCAAATCCTTCGGGGTAAAGTACGCCTACAGTGTCACATGTAATCCCAACTTCCAAACAAATAGCGTCCTTGCATATTTCACATGAACAAAACAATCTTAATCGAACTATGAAATTCAGTTTAAGAGCAAAAAAATTCCAACCATGATAAGACTCGAGTCGAGTAGCTCTCAATCACCAGTTAGGTTCAGAACTATGACGTTTGTCTATAGGACTGCACAGTGAAGTCATAATCAGGGGTAGCGGTAAGCAGAGATCGAAAGTTAAATTGGGGCGTTAGTACTTCATTGTTCTCACCTGTTTGAACACTTCAAATCAAAGAAACACTCTTTAATCAATCTGAGATTAAATATTGATATGTGGGTAGTTAACAGGCATGCAATAGAATGAAAAAAAAAAAACGTAATCAATTAACTTAAGCATCAATCGAACAGTGATCACAATTGCCGTCATTGCAGAAGGATTTGAACCACGGACAGTGACAACAAACAATAACGTACTGCTCACCGTGCCGTGAACCAACATCAGCAGAGGCGGCAGCAGCAGCGGCAAAAGCAACAAGAGTGGCTGGCTTGACGGCTCCATGGCGAACCGGAGGCTGCGGCGGCCTGCGCGCTGGATTTATACCAGGCCCGCCGCGTCGGGCTGTATCGGCCGAGATACGGCAGCCACAAAGGGACGGCCGCAATCATCCAATCAGACTGCCGCGTGCTGGTCCTGCCCGAGAGCAACGCCAAAAAACATAACACCCAACACACGAACGCCACTGAAAGCTAACGTTCAAGCCTGTATATCTCTACATCTTCACATCTTTATCCGACAATACCGATTACTGTTTTCTGTGGTTACCCCAAAACATTCACGTGAATTTTGGGACATTCTTTACACGGTTATAATCAACAGACAGGAATGATACTCCTGGCAAAAATGTAAAAATTTCATCACTACATTTATAACTTTTTACTGAGTTTTTTCCTTAACGGATAAACAAACGAAAATAATAACCGATTACTCAGTTTCATCAGGACACTGTTGATAAATATTATAACGTTACTAGCTGGTGCCCACGACTTCGTTCGTGTTTGTAAAGAATTTTGATTGATAGCTATCGATAAGCAACCACCTTAGAGCACGATGGGAGAGACCCCTAGACTGGTGGTGTAACGGTTAGCGTTCTGGCCTCACATTCGGGAGGACGCCGGTTCGAATACCCGTCCGGGCATCCAGATTTGGATTTTCCATGGTTTCCCAAATCACTCCAGGCAAATGCCGGGATGCTTCCTTCAAAAGACCATGGCCAAATTCCTTCCCATTCCTTGCCCCCCATCCTTTCCCGTCTCGAAAGACCTCGATGTTAAGAGACGTTAAGCAGTTAAAAAAAAAAAAAAAAAAAAACGATGGGAGATTCGAGCCTAATACTACACACGAACGCAAGTGATCTGCGAAGAGTACTAATTGCTGCAAAGTTAAATATATGGACACAAGTGTCTTTGTTCGATATGTGAAAATGCCCTCGGTTGACTACTTTCAACCTTCATATTTCCCACACTCCCCCACCTACCGACATTCGGCCAACGTTGTGTGACTCCACACTATTACCGCACACAAACAATAGTGGTTGCGCCAGGTCGTTGTGGATGAAAAGTGAAATATAGGACACACTTTCAACCACCATATCTCCCACACCTCCATAGCTACCGACATGCAACCACATGCGAGATTCGGTGCTACCAACACACACAAACACCCGTGGTCTGCGCTATGTAGTTGTGGCAGCAATAAGAAATACAGGGAGACACACGTCTTTGGTCGAAATATGAAAATGTCCCATATCGACCATTTTCAACCATCATATCATCCACATCCTTACAGCTACCGGAATTCGGCCAACGTTATGCACGATGGGAAACTTGATGCTACTACCACACACAAACACCAGTGGTCTGCGCTAGATAGTGATCGCTGCAGAATGAAATATGGGAACATAAAAGTCTATTTTTATAATTTTCAGCAGAAAGGACAGATTCTCATAAATTCTGGCTAAAAAAATTAATTTCTGGAGTCATAATTTTGATCATACGAAAATAATGGAAGAAACGTGTTTTCCGTACAGGTCAATCTTTGAGTGTTTTTTATTCTTCATTCTTTTATTGTGTATTTATTGCAGGTATCACTTCTAGTCCATACTCCGTGCAACTTAAATTACGTTTAAGGGAACAGTGAAATTGGCTATAGGACTTAAGAAAACTAATCCACATTCTTTAAATCATTCATAGCAGTCATTTAAGCAATTAATGATGCTCTGCCCATATCGCAAGTACGGTGTTGATACTGTTGATTATAATCATTCGTTACAAAGTACATTTATTGAATCGTAATGATTCAGTAAAGATTTGGATGTGTCTGATACAAGTGTAAGAATTTTTGATACTCATCTCCAGAAAAATCATACTGATTTCCAATTTAACTTACTGCGTATCCTAAAACTTTGTCACTTCGCATCGTGTCTCTCTTCCTTCTATCCCTGCTTTACAGCAATTCCTCGATGTTCGTAACTCACTTTGCTGGGATTAACTGCACGACTACGTATAAAATAAAACACACATTACATAAAAGTGTACAGGCCATTTAATTCAAAGCGGGAAGTTTGGTGCAATGATCTTTGGAACAACAACTTTTTATTTAGGATTTTTCTGCCTTATACCAGCGCACTGAATTTAATTTTTTTTACCAGATTTCAGCATTTTCTGAGATACATTGTGACTTGCTGTGTAATGTAAGTTCAACATTTGATTACTGAATCGAAACTGACACTAAAACATTGAACTTGTACTTAAAATTCTGAGTAACCGCTCTTGTAAGTAGAGTTATAGTAACATTTATTGGGATGCAATGAAATCAATCGCGTTCAGTTTCTAATCCATGGATTTTAGGTTAAAAGTGTGTAGTATTATTAACTTCTACAATATGAGCATAGTGCTGTTATAAAAAAAGTCCTGATTGTTTTCAAAAGATGCTTTCCTTCCTCCAGACAATGTATGGCCTCATACTGTCTCTACAGTCTTTGAGCACTGCTGATTTGACTTTGCTCCGTGCGGTTTGTACCAGTTTGAGCCATTGAGAAGTCGCTCGCTTTCCAACGTTTAATTATTATTATTATTATTATTGCAGCTATATCAATCCTTTTTTCAGGATGTAGCCTCTTTAAGCCTAATGAGCTATATATTAGAATTTAATTCTACATAGTGTTGCTGTAGTTCTTTCCAGGCCGATCGATCCTGAGCCGCCCTCTTCCAGTTCACGCCTGTAACTCGACGTATATCCTTATCCCAGCGATCCGGGGGTCTTCCTCTTGCTCTTTTCAGGTTTCTCGGTATCCAGTCCAGCACTACCGTAGTCCATCTTTCATCTCTTTTGCGAGCAACATGACCGGCCCATTGCCATTTTTGGGTCATGACTCTTTTTAAAATGTCTGTTACTTTAGTTATTGAACGGATGTGCACAGCCCTTTTCCTGTCTCTTCTTGTAAACCCTAGCATTGCTCTTTCCATACTTCGCTGGGCAGTTCTCAGTTTTTGCTTCGTGTGACTATTTAGGGTCCAAGTCTGGCAGGCATATGTGAGGACCGGTAATACACATTGTTCAAATACCTGTTTTTTAAGATGTATTGGCATGTTCGATTTAAAAACTATGGAATTTCTTCCATATGCTCTCCAGCCCAGCTTTATCCGTCTGTAGATCTCAGGCTTTGAGTCACCATTCATATTGATCAGTTGGCCAAGATAGATGTACTGATCTACGAACTCAATACCAGAATCTTTCATGTCCGCCTTGTCTTTATCTTTTTCTACCCATTTTTTTTGCATGATTTTGCTTTTTGATATATTTATTTTAAGGCCCACTTCACTGCACGCTGTCTCTAGTTCATTTATCAGTTCTTTGAGCTCTTCCAGACTGTTTGAGAGTAAAACTATATCATCAGCGAATCTTAAGTTGTTGAGATTTCTTCCATTTATTCTCAAACCTCGGTTTTGCCATTGGATTTTTGACATTGCCAACTCTAGGACTGATGTGAATAGCTTGGGGGATATAGAGTCACCTTGTTTTACCCCTCTTTCTACTGGGAACTCTTTGGTGACTTCAGCGATGTTGACAAAAGCAGTGGAAGTGGTGTAGATGTTGTACAGTAAGTCAATATAGCCGGGATTCACTCCTTGTTCTAAAAGGGCTTGCATGATTGCAGAGTGATGGACTGAATCAAAAGCTTTTTCAAAATCGATAAAGGCCAAACAGAGGGGCATCTGGTATTCATTTGCTCGACTTATTACTTCGTTGATGACTTGGATGTGATCTACTGTGCTGAATCCTGACCTAAAACCAGCCTGTTCAATTGGTTGCGCTGTGTCCAAGGTGGAACTGATGCGGTTATTGATGACCTTTGTAAACACTTTGTATATGACAGGAAGAAGGCTGATGGGGCGGTAGTTTTTAATATTGTAACGACTGCCCTTTTTGTATAGCAACACAATCATTGCTTTGTTCCAGCTGGATGGGATATTTCTCTCTTCGAGGCATTGTGAAAACACCTTAGCTAGGTGTCTGTAAGTTTCTTCTCCAGTCAATTGGAGTACGTCAATAGACAGGCCGTCATAACCACTAGCTGATCCTTTTTTCATTTCGTTCACTGCCCTTCTAACTTCATATGGGAGGACTTCAGGAATTGGTGAGTCTGGGCTTGATGTCATTAAAGGATTTTCATCTTGCTTGCTGTATAAGGACTGATAGAAGTTCCTGATATGAACCAATACTGCCGTTTTGTCTGTAATACGCTCATTATCATCATCTAAAGCTATTGTTTGTTTCTTTCCTATCATTAATCTTTGTTTGCTTTCTTATAGCCTTTCTTGTTCTCTATAACTGATCTGACCAGTTTTTCGTTATATTTCTTGATGTCAGCTGTTATTTCTTTTCTAATGGTCTTGCACAGTTCAGCATATTCAATTAGGTTTTTTTTCAGGTTTTACTTTCATATTCCTCCGTTTATTCAGGAGAGTTTTTGTATTATTGCTAATTTTACTTAATTTGGTGGTTTTAACAGTTCCTGCAATTTCTATGGCTAATGTGTTAATAGTTGAAGCTAAATTTCCATTGGCGGTGGTAGCTAGTTTCTCCGATAGTGTGCGTTGAAAAATGTCTTTCTTTTCAGTGAGATTGATTATATTTACTGATGTTTTATTGGTTCCTTTTATTAGCTTTCGCCTTTCCTGTTTTATGCAGATACTAAGTTTCGCTCGGACCAGCCTGTGATCACTTCCGGTGTTGAATTGATTTAGAACAGTGACGTCTTGAACAAAATGTCGGCTATTGGACAGGATGTAGTCTATTTCATTTTTAGTTTTATGATCTGGACTTCTCCATGTCCACTTTCGACTTTGATGTTTTTTAAAAAATGTGTTCATGACGTGCATTTTTGTGTGCTCTGCAAACTGCACAAGTCGTTCCCCTCTGTCATTCCTAGTTTGTATTCCGAACTTATCGACCACAGTGTCTCCTTGTTTCCTGGTGCCTACAATAGCATTGAAGTCTCCCATGATAATCTGGAAATGGCAGTCTTTGCCTCTGTCATGCAGTGTCGTGACATCTTCGTAGAAAGACTCTACTTCATCATCTGAGTGCGAGGATGTTGGAGCATATACCTGCAGTATTTGTATTTTGTAGCGATTTGATAGTTGTAACACTACTCTTGCTGCTCGATCTGAAATACCTTCTATTAGTTTAACCTTATTTTTTCACACTACGGTTTATCAGGAAGCCCACTCCATTTAGCTTTCCCAAGGAGTTTCCGTAATGGTACAAGATGTGGCCTGATTTAAGTTCGATACATTCTTCCTCTGGACGTCTAACCTCACTTAGGCCCACTATACTCCATTTGATTTTTTGGAGCGCGTCTTCCAACTCTGTAAGTCGGGATTCTCCTTTAAGAGACCTGCAGTTGTAAGTGCATATATGAATTATTTGCTGTTTTTCTATTGATGATCTGGTTTGCTCTTTAGGAACTTTGACTGCTGACATTAATGTAGCCCCCTCCCGGAGAACCGAATGGGGGGCTGTTTTACCTCCGGATTGTTTTCCAATAATGCCGCTCATCATAGTTGCTTAAAGGGGTGAAGCATAATCGCCACGCTTGCTTCAGAACGGATTGGCGATAACGTTTAATTAGTGACCATGAATTCAACCGCGCAGTATGTTCCCTCCCGTGAAATGAGATTTTTTGTTTGTTGTTGCTATTAACGCATGCAGATTCCGGTAAATCCGTAGATAAGTAACTAGATTAAGTGGGGCTTCTTGTGTACACGATTTGGCTTACTGTAATTCTAGACATTAATTAATCGACTACCTGCAATCAAGTAATAGGCTCAAATCAAGAAGACCTCCACTGATAACAGCGGAAAGTCTGGCCATCAGCATCGTTAAGTCCTCAGATCAGATAACCTGCTTTCTGCCCTCCATTTAAGCCGCCTGGCCTTAACCAAACAAGAAGCTTATACACCGTCTTAAACAATGCACGCACAGGATATGGCAAATAGACTTTCTTCTTTAAATGCTGACTCACTGGACTCCTCTGAATGTGATTGTGCAACATGTCTTGGTGAAGTGTGATCTTAGGGCATACATACATAACTTTTCAGACTTTATCTACTGGTATATGAGTTACGTGGCAACAGAATACTTGCGAAATATTTATTTTTAACTTTTGGCAATTTTTCCTAGTAATTCGAATGTAATCAGTGTATTTTGATATAAATGTGATGTGCTTCTCTGTGGTCATACGATAAATGTAAATACTAGTAATTTTTTCACTTTTACAGATTCATCAAATATTCTGACCTTATATTAGTATTAAACTTAATTTGAAGCAATTCACAACAAAAGCAACACTTACTTAAAACGTCGCGTCCTCCATTCCAGACTTAAACCACCGATTCTTGAGCGTAGTAGCGGATTAAACCTAGTTAATTTTAGTGTAAATAAAATCTCTCTGTTAAACATATCCAAGTACTATTATATCGGTGGGATGACGCATTAGCATAGTATGTAAATTCATGTTCTCTCTCTCTCTTTCACCTAGTGCTGCTGTAAAGCAAATCGGGTGGAGCTTATCGTCCTAGATCATTACCCCCCTCCACCACAATCATTGTAGTATGACACAGCTTCAAGTTCTGTTTTTCATCTCCTTGGCGTAGTTGTTGTGCTGCCTAGGGTTCCATCACCACCATTGGTCACTGCAACAATAAAGGCAATTTTTCACACAGATATTTATCATTATCCTACAAATGCACGAGTGCCGACCTGAACAATTATTAAAAGAAGGAAATTGGTAAAGCTTAAAAAATCAACGATACCAATCATTTCAAGAAGACAAGCAAACATTTGGAGGTCAGATGGTGACTGACCTCGCTTCAACGTATAATCGCTTTGTACCTCCTTAATTCTGCCTTTGTCTTGAAAATTACGTCTAAACAGCACAGAATAGAACAACAGCAGGACAATGCTTTGTGTTCCTATGACAGTGATGTTGGCTTAACCATAATACAATCGAAGGACTCTCAAACGCCGATCAAGGGGTACGGAAAAAGATAATCGATTATGGTCGTAGTTCTAATAGCGTCAAACAAACAAAATTACTTTTGGTGTGGAGACCTATCAAATACTTGGCAGTTTTGTTAGCAACATGGAATAATCTTGTGACTATAACGGCATTAATTTCTAGGATTCCGTTTTCGAAGGGAAACGTGGAACTATTGTCTTCGCTACGCTGTCTGTCCATCCGCCATAGACCTCTAGATCATTTACGAAATAAGTAGAAGATTTGAAATATATTCATGTTACGTTTGGAATGACCTAAAACTGAACGTAGTGTTTATAATTTTGTAAAATTATATTATGCAGAGATCCAGTGCAAGCAAGAAGCAATGAAAAACTATTTTTGTTTTTGTTTTGCCGTTAGGATATGGGGTATCGTTGTTAAGAGCTAGTCTAATTGAGAACTAGGATTTTTAACTTTTTTCCCCTCCTCAGGAATAGCAAGACATGAACGTGATTCAAGATTACTGACCAGAATAATATACAGAAGAATGGAAAGGCTAGTAGAAGACAGTAGGTGAGGATCAGTTTGGGTTTAGGAAAAATCGCGGTACAAGGGAAGCAATTCTGTCTTTAAGATTAATACTTGAAGGGCGGATCAAGAAAAACAAAGATACTTTTATGGCATTTGTTGATTTAGAAAAAGGTTTAGATAATGTTAGGTGGGACAAGATGTTCAAAATTTTAAAGAAGTCAGGCCCAAAGTATCGAGATAGAAGAATATAAACTATATAAGAATCAAGTGGCTGTAATAAAAGTAGAAATCATGAGAGACAAGCATCAGTTAAAAAGGGTGTGAGACAAGGTTGTAGTCTAACCTCGTTAATATTCGACGTGTATGTAGAGGAAGCAATAAAGAAAGTAAAAGAAAAATTTCCATATGGCATAAGTGTTCAGGGTGAAAAAATTAGTATGCTGATGACATTGTCTTGTTAGCAGAAAGGGCTGATGATATTGAGAAATTACTGAATGGTATGAACAAAACCTGAAGGAAGAATTTGGCCTGAATATAAATCAAAGCAAGACTAAAGTGACGAAATGTAGCAGAAACGATACAAATACTAGCGGATTAAATATAAAAATGAAATTAAGAATTGGATTGAATGAAATTGGAGAAGTGAACTCTGTTATTTGGGAAGCAAAATTACAACCGATGGCCGAAGCAGGATTGATGTTAAAAGCAGAATAACACTAGCAAAAAGAGCCTTCATGAAAAAGAGAAATCTTTTAGTTTGAAATATTGATCTAGGAATTAGAAAAAAACTTTTTAAAACTCAATGTGTGGAGCACAGCAATTCACGGTAGCGAAACATGGACTTTAGGAATACTGGAAAGAAGGAAAATTGAAGCATTTGAAATGTGGTGCTACAGAAGAATGCTGAAAATTAAGTGGACAGACAACGTAAGAAATGAACGAGTTTCGGAAATGATGGGTGAGGAAAGAAGTTTGTGGACGAAGCTTACAGAAAGAAGAGACAGGCTGGTAGGTCACATTTTGAGACATGCTGGATTGGTTAATTTTCTGATGGAGGGAACGGTCGAAGGTAAGAACTGTAGAGGGAGACAGAAATTAGAATATATCAAGCAGGTAATTGAGGACGTGGGATATTACGTATGAAAGTGAAATTTGTCTAATATCTATTACGTCCTGTATTTAGGCAACAAATACTAAAACATGTGCACATATTATAGTTCAGAAATTACGAATATAACAAGTAAAATGTTTTATTAGTTTACTTTGCCTCGTAACGATTCTATTTTATTGAAAATGCTTCCTATTCAGAATGTATCCTAATGGTTGGGAAAGTTTTCACTTGTATTTAATAACATAACAAATTTGAATTAAAGTTCAACGTTTACTTTAGCGCAGGGCAGACAGAATTTGAGGGGCGTGGAGCGGTCTCTGCTAGCTGAACTGAAAATACGTCATAGCCCATGGCGTCTCATAATATGTCATTATAGTAGGCATCTCTAATTGTGCGACGCTCGAAAAGAGGCGAAAAGAGTACTATACTAAAACACGTAAAAAACAGTTTTATTGGGTTTATTTCTTAATAGCTCAGTGAAATTTATTATTGTTCATGTAGAATCAATTGAATAAAATTAATGTACAAATGATTAAGCTTGATAGGGTATTTTTCCATTGCAAAACATTAAAAATAATACCGGGTAATTGCGAGTCGCACCACGCGACAATAGCGTGCTCTACTCTAATGACACTAACAGTTATCTTTTACTTCCTGGTACGACAGATGGCAATAGGTTGGCGCGAAAATCGGAGCCTTATACATTTTAAGATCGATCACAGTCTCATCGTGCTATGTTTTGTACTCGGCGCTGGGGCAATAATATAATTCGAATTAAACTTGTTGCAGATAGTACATATCCCCTCCATTTGTCGTCACGTAGATGAGATAGTAGATATGGAGGGCAAATTTCGAGTCCTTTGCTAATATTAGTTTTGAGATAGACCTGGTAACAAAAGCGGTATAAAATTAAAAACTTTACGGTCGCTCAAGTCTTTATTTAGTAGCTAAAAATATTGAAAATATAAATACATCTTTGAGTTCTAAACATCCATCCACAACGCTATGGAGAAGAATGTTTTTCCCATCCCCTTATTTGGCTGGGAGGCCAATAGAATATAACTTTACAGAATTTTAAGTCAACAAGATATATGATTTGATCAAATTTTGAGATGGCAACTTTTTCCGTTAACGAGCTAGCGGCCTGTGACAGATCAACAGACAGCGGAGATGTGCAATACGGCTTAGTATCCCTTCGGATTCGGAACCATATAAAAGGGAATTCTAAAATAGTGTTTGTGCTTGTCACTGCATATGTGGGTTTTGGGATGCTCAGTAACTAATCTGTAATATGGTGATATTTTTGTATTTTAATGGCAACATTTGTCGTCCCACATCCTTCATAGGGAATAGGACCTAATTTATCTAAGCTGTATTGCTTATGTGTAGATTATCCATGTAGAGTTCATTTTCCGAAGATCATTACGATTTCCAAGGCCTTTTCACTGAGCTGACGAACTGCCAACCTTCTGTGTCAACTTAAGCTAGATTGAAGGACGATCAGGTAATAATTTTCTGTGCACTCGCATCAACAAAAGATGAGCTGGTAATCTGTTAGCCCTGCCATCAATAGAGTAATGTGTTTGCAAAGAGCACTTAGTCTGCTGTCTCGTAGCCAGCAGAAACAAAGTCGACGATGAGTACAAGAAGAGATGGCTACGAACTCGATGATGAGTTTAGGAAGAGAAGGCTCCGTGGCCGTTTGTCAGGTAAGGTGGGAGCATAATTACTACACTTGAGCGACGGAACATTTTTATCTCAATTAAAAATTCTGCACTTTAAGTATCAGAATTTTAGTTGGCTAAAACGCAGTTCTAAAATGGTGCTCTAAGACACAAATTATGTCTCAAATTAGTCTTCGTCGAGATTATTGAACAGCTACGAACTTCTAGGGCTCATCGCTAGCTATTTCCTGTTCTTTCACAATCGGCGGCTGAAGGTCAAATTTCCCTGGCCCCGCTCCTCACCTCTCTACCCCCTTCCTTCTTATATCTGAAAGCTGTGTCCATGTATGCGAGTGGCAAATTTTCCTTTCGTCTGTAGGGGATAGAGCCGCCTCTGTTAACTGGCAAGCCTCCGTTCATTACGATGACTGCAGTTAATAATTTCTAGATAAATCTTTTTGAGGTGCCTGTACACTAGGCGAACGAACGATAGACAATGTGGGAATTAAGTTTTTCCCGGCGTATTGATCAAATGAAAATTTCTCGGGTTTTCTACCGGATAAGACAGTAACTGCCTTAGCTTCGGGATGACACAGTACCTGACGAAGGCAGCGGAGGTTGTTGCCGAAACGTTGTATGATCAGTTAAATAAAAATATTTATCCGACAGAAAACCCGAGAAATTTTCATTTGATAGACAATGTATTGCAACGAACGTTGGTCGCCAATGCATTGGTGTTCGGTCTCCCGTCCACAGCAAACCAAGATCTTGACGCCAAGGAATTGGGCCATATGGAATCGCAGTTGGATCTGAAAACTCGTCGAAGTTGCTAGCGTAATAAGTGACGTTTAAATTACGGTTTAACTGGCTGATATTATGAGAAAATAAGCGGATTTATTTTACTGTAAGGACCTGATCAGAAAAAGGAACTGGACGCTGGCTCTTTTCAAAAGTAGGAAGGGGTGTGGTTGGAAAAAATTAATTTCTGATCTTAAAGTTGAATTTGAATGCCGAATCTTTAATAATTTTTTTCCGCATAAAATATTCAGATTTCGATTTTTTATTGAACTGTGTCGAACCCAAATTTTTTTTATAACATCTTCATCGGAAAGATTAATGATCACTCTGAGATATTTACCTACTGGGGATTCATATACCAGATTTTAACAAAAAATCAATTTTTTTCTTTGCATCTAAAACTTCTAAAAGCCCACTTATTTCTCTCCAAGCGTCTAATACCTTCAATTTGTTTTTATATACATAGTTCGTAAGGTCCCATAAAGATTTCCGTTCACGAAAAATATACCAGTTTTAATGCAGTCTCATTATTCCACTCCAAATTCGAGTATTTTTCAATAGAATAATAAGTTCGCAAACACACACCCGGGATACAGGGCAAATAACAAAATAATGAACCATCCTCGGTTGGCGTCTACACCAGGTGAGTGTCCCAAGGCCAACCCAACGCCAACCCTTTGATGTTACCGCTAGTAGCCCGAGCCTCAACCTAAAGCTGCGTTCCCGCGATCTCTTGTAACGGAGGCGGGACGGCACCTCATTAGCCGAAGTGTAGGGACGAACGCGCGCCGCAGGTTAGGCCTCCTTACCTCGCCAATACATTCTCACCACGTTGCCTAGTGTCGTTTGGCACAGACCACTTTACAGCAACAGAAGGGGTGCTCACCGCTGCTGCAAACCGATGGCAACAGCGCACCACTACACACGCCTGTGATGTTTACCGACATAGAGTGGGTAGCTGCGTCTCGTCCCCGCTAGCAGAGGCGGCCCCGTTCCCATGGCGTGATATTGAGTATCCGTCCCGTCCCGTCCCGCCTTCGTTCGTGGGAACGCGGCTTAAGCCAACCACTTCGTTGGCTCCGATTTGCCTCCCAACAAAGTGGTTGGTCGCCATTCGTTGCCCGTGATTTGTTTAGTGTGTACGCACGTTTATGTGATTGGTTCAGCAGCATTGGAACTCCGATAGAGGTAATGTGTGCAGATCAAAGAGGGTTATGTTCAAAATATAACCCAAGCGAAACAGTTTCATGTTACGAAGTTATTGGAAATCCTAGTAAGTGTACTCTAATCACCATTTGTAAATGAGAGGAAGTGACGATTTTCACAGAGACTAGCCCTTAGGTACGGTATCCACTTTCTGGAAAACAAAAAATTTCACAGTCCTGTCAGTCCTACTTTCCTTTGAGTTCTCTAGCGCATATAAATCCTTTTTAAACCATCAACCTGTAATCTGGTATCGTTTATCTCGTTGCAGGTTTTCGTGTTTGTCCTGGTCCTTGATGATGATCCTTCCACTGCTGCTGGGGTTGCTAGTCACTTCTACGCTATGCCGGCTCCCGCAACCACCGGCACCGCCTCTGGAGCTGTGGGCTCAGCAAGTGTTGGATGTCGCGGATTGGCGCTGTGGAGGAACCACCCACACAACAGTAACTGTCTTCGGCGGGGGCGATGCCGAAATTCTCACCCAGGTACTGAACAAGACTTCAGTAAGTTACGCAATCGCTCAGTCAGTTATTTTCAAGGAAATGGCAGGCAAAGCACTAATCATTGTACGAAGAAAAACTGAAAAAATGACGAAAGAAACTTTGTAGAGCATTCGAGCATTACGGAATGCCTGACAGTATTGTAGCTTAACAGTGCCTGATAGGAATAGATGGAAAAAGTGTTAGTGAAAAAAGGATGCAGTTAGATTTCACAAATTTTAGTTATAACAGAATGATCTCATAAGAAAGAAAGTACTGCACTTACAACATACAGATTTTGAATCTATGAAATTGACAGTTGTAGAATTTTAGTTTTTGTTGTGAAATATAAAAACTAATACTAGTTTACTAATTGAAGCAAAATCCTAATGGTGTGGTAAGAGGGAATCACATCTGTGGCAGATTAGAGTTAGTTCTAGAATGGTTTGATAATTTGAAAATTGGAGGTGAAGAAAACGAGAAAATGTTTAACTTGTTGGAGAGAGTGATGAGGGAATGTACGAGAGAAGTAAAGGAATTTGGTTACAAAACTTTGGTTAGCTCATTGTTTGAATATGGTACCCGCATTTTGAGTATCAAAAGACAGGGTGCAAAAAAGGGCTGCTGATTTGTTTCTGGAAATTACCGCAGAATGCAATCAGTAAAAAAATATGGTAAAAGAGCTGGAATGGGATTTATTAAAAGACAGGAGGGTGAAGAGGGTCATGGGAGTGTACAAGGCGTATATTGGAAATGAGGCATGGAAAGATATTGGTGTAAGAAATGAAAGTAATGGCTGGAAGGGAAAAGATGACCAAGACCACAAGCTGGCACTCGATTTCGGGCACAAGGGTGCAGGAAGGGTGTCAGGGATAGGAATAAGTTACCAAGACAAAAGATGAATAATTTACCAAAAACGTTGAAAGAATTTAAAGTTGAAATTTGTAGAGGGTAAGTGTAGGAGGGTGCAGGAAAGGGAGAAGATACGTGTGTAGGGAAGTTTCCACCGGAGCGTGCGCTCTATTGCAATTTTAACTTAATTAAAAAAAAGTTAAAGAAAAGATCACGACATCACCATCGATATGTCAAAATATCTTATGACATGCATGCAAACAGAGCCCTTGTCATAAAAATTAGCGCTCGTAGAATGAGATGTCTAAATGGAATGAAACTTGGACCATGTAAAAGGAATGGCGATACAAATAACTGATTACAATATACAACTTGACAAGTATGTTTAATAACTTATTTTATCATTCCTGTCTATAAAGTAGTTTTAATGATGTTTATTCATTTTGTGGAAGATTGTGCTGTAGTTTGTATTACTTCCCTTTAAATCCTGCAGTAGATTCTGTGATTGCTGAAACCGCATACCACCTGGTTGCATACATGTTCTATAGGCGGCAGTTCTGGAGATCTGGCAGGCCCAGGCAAGATATTAATAACACTTTTTTATTCCTAGCATTTTACCGCTGCTTCGCCCACACCGAGCTTTGTGTGCGCAGTAATGCGTTTTTCGTCTATTAGCAATGCAAACACGTTTCAAAGTGTAGTGTGTTTCTAGCATTTACCGTAAATTCAATTCCACAATTTTGTTACGCTTATTTGGGTGTTAATCTTTGGTACAGAGGTTTGATTAACGTTTTCCTAGAGGTTTAACGAACTGTGTCGCGGAAAACTGAAGAGATAAATAACCAAAGTTTCGTAGTGATATACATATATTATCGGAATCCAAAGGTGCAAAGTGGTTATCTGTATTATAGATGGATGTCTCATAAACAGGTGTGCATCTGCGATGCATTTTGATTTGTGGGTCCTACGTGTTCTCGGTACGAATTATCATTTCTTGCTCTGTTCCCCGTTCGCATTTAGTAAGGTATTCCGTAGATTCTAAGCTATATCATAAGCTTTCAAACTGTGAGACTCCGCAGGTTTTCCGTGATGCCTGGACAAAGAAATGGACTGACGCAGCTACCTTGTACATTTCTAGTTGTATAGATAGATTATTTATATATCAGAATTATTTATTCCCTATAGCCTATAATGAATCGTCAATTTTCATTTCTATAGTAAAATTTACTAATCACCAAAATTTTAGACAAAGAATCTTACATATTACGTAACATTGTACGGTACAATTATTCTGCCCCTACTGCTATAATACCATGGTTAAAATTCTGCTAATAACAACATACATTGGTAGAAGCTATCGCGAATTCACATCTTTTGTATTTTTTTTTTCCGAGACATTAATTCCGGCAGACATCAAAGTGGCTTCTAGAAATAGTGTAGAAGCGTCTGTTGCCAACGGGCTTGATCCTATTCCTTATGCTTGCAATGCCTGTAATGCACAGAAATAATCTCTGTACTAGGAAGGTCTTAGTGGAAGAGTGCATTGACCAGCCATATCACCAGAAAATTTAAAACCATTCGTAATACTGGTTCAGTTCAATTTGACAATTATACCATAACACCGACCAAGGGTTTAGTTTCAATTCCAGGTCGAAACAACGTTTATGGTTGGATTACAGTCATGCACTAGGATGCAGTTTCCGGTTTAAGAGACATTTGAATTCAGCATACACAAGTCTCAAGTACTGACTGAGCATATAGTTCCAATTGATATATGCCACCAAAATTCACCTTAAGAATAACTTATGTAGCTATCTCAGTATTTAAAAGATATGAAGGATTCGTATTTGTACAAAATTTCAATGGCGCAGACTTGAGAAAATTAATACGCATGTTTATTTTGATCACAAGAAGTTTTTGCGTGGAATACAAAAGAGATTCATCTCAAATTCCTGCTGGAATACCAAGCGCTTTTATGGATTTAAGATAATAAATACATAATAATAATAATATTTTGAATTAATTTAAACATAAATTTTATTTTTCAATAAAATTTTAACAATAAACAATACGGGATGAAATATCTCATAAATCTGTGGGTTATCATCAAACTCTACTCAGTAAAACGGTAAATTTTAAAAAAAGTTCAAATGTGTTTTCAGCTAGCTCCGAATCATCTAGTTAACTTGAGGTCTTGCAATTACAAGAACATTTACGGAAATCAGTGTGAATAGGTGCGTTCTGGGCTGGAGTGTTCGCTAATGTGTGGCCATTGCAGAGGATCTACATGTCTGATGAGGACGGTGATGAAGCTGAACATTAAATTTTGTTTGGTTGATAATTGATTACAGCGACCAGTCACAGTTTATGGTGTTGCTTTATTTTATTTTACCATTACCGGTTTCAAGCATACATTGCTCATCATCAGATGGTTTTAACAATACAGATGCGAATTGCAGGCGTGTTTTTGTGTCCTAGATTAACAAAAATATGATGATTGACGAAATAATTTAAATCTGGAGTGATGATAGTATAAACCTCTTTGTAAATACTTCTTTGTAGATTAACGTCTCTGTCATGTTTGTTTGTAAATACAGTAGCAAGTGTGCAGCGTGTCTATTCCACATATATTTGTGCAATAGAATGGTGATAGTGGATAGTGTTAAATGTGCCTCCTCATCTGTGTTCCATACAAGTCCTTGTTCTCGGATATAAGCAGACACCTAATGTAAGTTATATACCAAGTTTTACTATCATCACTCCAGATTTAAATTATTTCGTCAATCATCATATTTTTGTTATTCTGGGACACAAAAACACGCCAGCAATTCGCATCTGTATTGTTAAAACCATCTGAAGATGAGCAATGTATGCTTGAAACCGGTAATGGTAAAATAAAATAAAGCAACACCATTTAACTGTGACTCGTCGCTGTATTCAATTATCAACCAAATTTGATATCACAGTCGCTGATTCCACAAGTCCACCATGGACAAAATATTAAAAATTAAATTTTGTTTTAAGAGTTCAGTAATAAAAAATGTTTATTGTTTCATGAATCTGCTCACTAATGTATTATTCTGCAAATCGTTTCGTCATTTTCTAGGTTTATTTCTGTCATTTTGTATATAATTCAAAGTGCAAAAAAATCTCAGTGCACTCTTCCAAGTGGATAGAATGGTGCAGACAGAGCGGAGAGGGGATTGGAACTGCACTTTAAGCTGAGCTCTACGCATTGAATCTGAATGTTTCGATGCGTATCTCATTATCAGTTTATCGCTAAAACATGACCGATGTACCATTCTAACGCTGAAAACGCGTCCTACAACTCTGATATCAGGTCTTGACATGATGACTTTGATATTTTTCAGCAAACCTGGATTAATTATAAAATAAGTCATGCTTCGTACCTACTTCATGATAAAATGTGAGTTTAATTTTACTTTTATACAATAATTACGTCAAAAACTACACATTCATTCAGTAGATAGCCTCTCCAAATTACTTAGAGTGCAATGAAATGATACTAATGCTGATAGTTTAAGTGTTACAAGACATTCATACTGATTATATCATTTAAACCCCACTTACGCCACTTTGACCTGGAAAAAAAAAAAACTATGACGCAAACACGTCAGAGACTGGGACTTTTCAGGACTTGTATTTTAGGTTCTGCATAACATCTATGCTAATTTTCAGCTCTACATTATTTTTTCCTGAAGTTCATACCTGTAATGCCTGGGAAGCGACGCGCGGCGCTCTCGACCGAGCGGTAATTCATTTGTAATAGTTTCGACGCGTATCTCGGCAACAGACATACAAACTATATATCATTTTAACACTGAAACTGTGACTGTGTACTACAACTTTACATATCTTGACACGGTAAATTTGATAGTTTTTCAACTGTGCAGTGTTTTTTTTTTTTTTTTTTATTTTTTTTTTTTTATTTTTTTTTTTTTTTAAGTCATGTTTTGTAGCGCCTTCATGATTGTTAATTTTATACAACAATTGTGCCCAATACTACACTTTTGTGCAGTGGTTAGCCTCTTCTGATTATTTAGGGTGCGATAAAATGTTACTAAGGCTGACATTTTAAATGTTACAATGAGTTTATAGTGATTTGGCACACAGGTTTTTTTTTTAAGCCATTTTGACCTGAAAAAAACTATGACGCGGACACTCCAGAGGTGGGGACTTGTCAGAGTGTGTTTCGTAGGTACTAAAGAATATCTGTGCCAAATTTCGGCTCTAAGTTTTGTTTTGTTTTGAGATTACCCCTAAAATCTGTTTAAAATGCTTGGGCGAGTATGCAAACACTAGGTAATGAGAGCCACAGGCGGTGTCAGAGCTTGAAGTTTATTCTGGTCAGATTTTCTTCCAAAAGAGAGCTAACAAGGCCAGGAGCTCTCTACGAAACCACTGATTTTATAAATCTGTCTTAAGCAGTTCAGAAATTGACAGAACAGGTCAACGAGTTCCTCAGTCGGCAAACAATGAGTGATTGAAAGTGCGACGCCTAGCCGGCTAACGCTTACTGAGTCGAACATTACAATAAAATACTTCATAATTTTGTTTAATTACTATAAACCCTATCTGAGCTCTCACACCTGTTCCCTTATAGTACTACTAGCGGGTTTGTCCGGTTTTAGTCACCCGAATGAAATTCTGTTTAAGTTTTCATTTTTTTTAGAAGGTGTGTGGGGTTGAATTTGCAAGAAATAGCACTGGTCTATGAAAAGCCATCCCAGCCGCTTGCAAAGCGAGGCTTGCCTACGAAATATCCACAGCGCTGGTAGTGACGTAAAGCAATCCGAATATAATAAAAGCGCCAACTGCTTGACGAAGCGCCGAGAGGGTTACTTGGGCTGAGCCCTGCTCGGCCGGAGTAGAGACGCGCCCGCTGGGGCGCGTGGGGTATTGCCGATTGTGGTGGCATACTGCGAGTATCGACACAATTTAAGTTACGATTTTTGTCGGCAACATTTCTGTTATTTTAATTACGAATTTCTCGGCTCCTAATTCCCCGATTTGAACCGGACAACTTTGATTCGACGGGAAATTTTTCAACCAAATGTAGAAAGTATTTTTCTTCTTGTTTCAAAGGATAAGTGTGCAAAATTTCATCGAGATCGGATGAAACCTGTGGATTTCTATGAAGAGCAAACAAACAAATAAACATATATAGATTCATCTATATATATAGACAGATTGCTGCCAACATCGTCGCACAGCATGATCAGAACATTCCCGGTGATTTGACGGAAGAAACAATCTGCCTCCCGAATTCGAACGATCCACTTCCTCCCAAAATCTGTATATTGTGCATATATGGACCGAATGTGTCGCTGAGGTATGCTATCTATTTACTGACCACTCACCCTAAAATTACTCTTAGTATTATCTAATCTGATTCGATCTGGGCTCATTGTGATACCAGGTTTTAGAGACCGTTGGTGGCAGTTTTATGCGTCTATTGGAGTTAAACTGAAATCAGTTGCTATATTACCCACGATGGTGTTGTGTATCAACTTTCGCCCCTTTGGGATCATTCGTTCTGTGTGCGAAATTTTTTAATGACAATGGGAGTAATTGGATTAGAATCTTTAAAGAAATGGAACCAAGCAGTTATTAGATTTCCGATCCAAATAATTGCCGGAGGTGTGCTGATTTTTTTTTTTTTTTTTTTTTTTTTTTTTTTTTTTTTGAAAGAAAGTACCGACAAGGAAAAAATGGAAAAGAGAGTCTGTCAACGCTTAGTTTTCATATTTTTTTTTTAATATGGCCTTCTGCCTTTGCGACCATTTTGTTTGTGTATGGTACAAACTGTTGTATCAGGGTTTCATTATCATATTGTGGACAAAATAGTGAAGACAGCACAAGACGAACACAACACCTTATTAAAACCACCCATGACCGAGGCCGAACTGGAACCGGCAGCCCTTGCAATGCGAGGCCAGCGTGTAAGCCCCTACACCACCAGGGCCGGCAGTTTTCATATATGTTCTGCAGATTATGTTCAATAAATACATCGACTCGACAGCAGGCTCTGCAGTCTGAATGGACTTCGCATGCAGATACAAACAGACGTTAGGGGCATCCAGCAAAACATCTTTATTATTTAACCCAATTCGTTGGTATATCGGTACGTCAAGCGATGTGCTATACTCAGGGCCGTATACAGACCGATTTTTTCGGGTCATTTGCCCGGGGCCCGGGCCCATAAATTGTTGACAGGGGCCCGGAAAAATCTAGGTTATGTAAATTTTACCTTCAACAACAAAAATTAAAAATTGTTAACAATCATACAGGCTTATAATTTTATGACGGAAAGAAAAAACCAGTTAATGTGAGCAAAAAAACCTCTTGCAGCTTTATGCAATAAGATAAAAATATAAGATAAAAATTTATGTGCTGATTAACAAATAAACGTAGCCTTCGATACGCAAAATTTAAGAGCGTGGTAAGTGACGATGGCGCTTCGGCGGTGGAGAACGGAACTAATAATGGAGCTGAAGTGACTGACTCGACGTTCTCACGAGGCGCATGAGCCTACTGCGCGTGTGCGAGTAGTGGTAGTGGAGCGAATCCGTTATGTTCACAATTCAAGCACTTCGAGCGCATCCTACGATAGTGACAAATCAAAGGAAGATAAATCTAAATCAGGACTGGTGGAACAGTTTAAAATTCAAGAACGTTTGATAGCTTTTAATATAATCAATGGTAAATTGATCCATCTCAACTCTACCTTTAGATAGTAAAACATTTCCTAATTGACTGTCTATAGTTTAAATGCCAAATTAGTTTGTTTACATTTTTTGCTTTGTTTTTTATCAGCTGACTGTAAGGATCTGAATACTTTTGTTTTGTTTTATCGTTATCAAAAAAGTGACCCCCTCGACCCCCCCCCCCCGCGGGTAAGAGGGGCCCTGTCGGGTGAAATTGCCCGAGGCCCATTAAACCTGTCTACGGCCCTGGCTATACTGTACCTTTCACTCCTTTAAGCGTATCATTATTGCAATGACTGTTAATCCACCAATCTTGAAATCCTAACAATCAAAAACATAAATAGTTCGATGCATTTGTCTTTATAATGCTCTTGCAATCACTGCAATAATTAAAAAATAGTTTTTTCCGTCACTCAGCTCTAATGTTTGTTAAGGGGTAGTTTCTTGTATATGGAACAGTCACTAATTTTAATTCGGTTGGAGCCAGAAGCAACAAAGTGGAAACTAGTTGTATGCAGTGATATGTAATAATTTAATTATATTAATGTGTAATTGTATGTTTCTGTTTCATGAAGGCATTCCTGAGGATAGTCAACAAGAGAAATAATCTGCACGAAGTATACACTGAAGACCCTAAACGACTCCCTCACTCGTGGTGGACGTCGGAAAGTTCAGCATGTCTCATCCACTTTTCCGACGGTATTACCTCAATTAGATACTTCCTAACCGAATCTGGAAGGAAACATTCCATGTGGACTTCACGACACAAACATCTCATAATACTAGTAGACGATGTCCCGCAGTCATCGACAGAAATTCGTTTCGTACTATCCGCAATGTGGACACAGTTCTCAGTGTTAGACGCAGTTTTGATGGTAGTTCCATTGTATAAGATTCCGAGTAAAGGCGATGAGTTGGTGTACAGCTGGGATCCATTCGAACTGACAAAATCTGTACTGAGAGGGAGACTGTATGGAAGTACCTATCAGCCGAGTCGACAAGTTTGACGAGATTCTTCAACAGCGCATGAAGAACATGCAGGGCGCTCCTTTAAGAGTGAGTGCCTTTAGAAGGGATTTCTCCTTTCGCAAATACTTCTACGAAGACCACAAAGAGCGCGGCGCGAAAAAATGCTGGGCGAACTTTCGCGAAGTATGGTGGAATTGACGGTCGAATCCTTGAAGAGTTCACTGGCTACCTCAACTTCTCACCGGTGTTGACGGGCCCTAAGGATGGAAACCGCTTCGGTGCGAGGACACCCGACGGATCTTTCACAGGAGCTATAGGAGATTTGGTGATGCGCCGCGCTGATGTTGCGTTCAACTCTCTGTTCCGCAAGAACTACGGGACGGATGACATCGAGTTCCTACGTCCGTTCACCCAAGATTCCGTGTGCTTGATCGTCCCAAAGGCACCTCTGATCTCCAAGATACACCTCATGACACTGATCTTCCAGCCTTCCACTCAGCTGGCTTTTCTCTTGGTGTACACGGTGACTGCAGTTGTGTGGCTGGCGATCAGGCGTGTTGAAACAGTGGCTGGAATACGCAGTCAGAGCGACTGTACTGTGGGGCGTGTGTTCGTGGAGTCTGTGAAGCTGATGACGTTGATGGCTGTGAGCAGCAGACCCAAAGGAATACCTGAGCGCTGTCTGGTGCTGTTCAGTACGTTGTTTTTTCATGATCGTCTGCTACACCATCGGTGCAAAGATGGTTTCTGTGCAGTACGGACCGACTCATTATAGAGATATTGATACTCTGGAGCATCTCCTTGAATCCGGTCTACCCATCAGCACGACGTCGCCCGGCCTCGCGGATATATTTGGGACAGAAACAGAAGGTGAGTGTTGGATGAGAGGTAACGTTCTGGCCTCGGGTTCGAATCCCGTTCCGGCTATCCAGATTTGGGATTTCCATAGTTTCCCCATTTCACTCCTGGCGAATTACGGGATGGTTCATTCATGGCCGTATTCCTTTCCGTTCCTTGTCTCCAATCCTTTCCCATCTCTAATGATCTGATGTCGACAAGGTGTAAAGTCACAAGCAAAAAAAAAAAAAAAAAAAAAAAAAAAAAAAAGGGGGGGGGGGGAAACGCGAAAAACGAGTTCAAACTGGATTATAATTATTTTTCCATCATTTATGTAAATATTTTAACTTCATCCTTCTATTTTACGTGAACTGTTGTTGTTCGGGCTCTAGGGCACGTCAATGTCTAGGTTATTGGTGCCCTTTTTATGTACACCTACAAATACGTATAAAGCACTATATTTTTGATCATTTCATGTCGTCACCTACACATTTTCTACTGACTCAATTGTTATTAAATTTGTTCTTAGAGCCTTTGGAACTTTAAATAAAAAACGCACTAATTAACATTTTAAAATTACTCAATTGAAGTATAGATCTTCATCCATTAATAATTAATTCTTACTATTTCTTCTTTTATCCTACGGAACTTTTTAATTAGCACACTAATTAACGTGTTAAAATTTATTAACTGGAGTATAGAGCTTTATCCATTGATAATTAATTCTTACTAATTAATACATCCTTTTTAAGAATCTCAAACTGAGTTGGATTTTAGTGTTGAAATACCCGACTAATAGTTACTCCATTTTTAGAATATAAAATAAACGACTCTATTTCATCTCCAATTACTATTTAATCTAAGCTCCAATATTCTTCAAAATCAGACTTCAATTAGTTATTTTTCCTACTTCACCTTAAAAGCATTTTAGGTTTTGCTCTTTACTGTACAATTATTGTGACATATTCGCTCATGTTCCTGGTTTATTTCAAACACCGTAACTAGTAAGTTCTCGGCATTCTGTCGCCATTGAATTGTGAGGTAACTTCATGTCTAATAAAAATGAACGTTCGATCACCAGGCTTAGTTATTAATACGTTCCGCAAGAAGCGCATACGAGTATAAACCCGGGATATCAGCCAGTGCTGTAAATTGGGACCCGGTTGCTCGCCTTGGCTGTAGTGACAAGTTAATTTCACTATAAACATATAACAACTATTTGTCTTCTTTCCCGGTAAACTGTAACATTTTAGACTCAAAGCTTGCTATCGTGGTTGTAAAACTGTAGGCTAATCAGTCAATCCTCTGCTATTTGGAAAAACATCGTGAATAAACGAGTTAATTTCAACATATTACCAATCACTGTTTTTAGCAAAGTCAGTTAAGAAATCACTGCTGAGTGGATTACGGCAGGTACTTCTTACCAAGATGGTGATGCGATGAACCTTTGCACGTAAAAAACGATTGTTCTGAGTTGTGTTGAAATAATGGTTAACAAACATACAAACACACACACACATACGGCTTTAGTGGGCGGCTGCGTAGATCAGACTTGATCCCCGATGAAGCTAAGGATTTTTCTTCGAAGCTGAACGTCCTGAACGGCTTTCTGGGCCCACTCAGTCTTCTATCCAATGAGTACTATGGAGGAAACTCCGCGGGAGGGGGGATTGAGGGACACCTGTTTTCTACTGCCAATGGTTGGAATTGGGATCTGAAGATCTACCTCCACGAATCCTGCGGGAAGCTGCAGGAGCCATAGAAACCCCCTGACTTTTGCCTTAAGCGCGCATAGTTTGCAAAAATTTGTGGCGTTTGCAAACGTTTGTGTTTTTGCAGTCGAGTGATTTGGCTTGTTCTCTCCACCAATCAAATATCCGCAAACACCAGTTCGTGTGCGAACATTTGTCGTCGTTCCAACTGCTACCTGCAATGTCCAAATGACTCCGAGAGGAAGATTTATTACTACCGCTACATCTTGTGTAATTATGTATGTTTTAAGAGGAAATTATTAAAAAATGAAAGAGGAAATCCAAAATTTTTGATATCGTATTAAAAAAAAATCCACGTGACTGCTGTATGACTTAGAACAGTTGATGGGAGTGGTTTATTATTATTATTAAAAAAAAACAAAAAAAAACTCGCATGTCACCAGAAGGTTTTGAACTGGTAATCTTTCCTGAATGGTCCAAGAATATGTAAACGAGATACAAATTACAGAGACCCTGGGCATTATGCTTTTTAATTTTGTTGTATTAATATTTGTGACTACTCTGCTATATCTGCGGCTTTAATTTATATGATTCAATTACTAATAAACACTTAACTATTCCAGTGTATAGTTATATTATTTCAAGATTTTAAAATGCACTTAAAACAAACTGTTCGGAACACGCACCTCTGTTGTTGAAACTATCTCCACTAGAAGCGCACGAACAACGAATTCCTTTGATGTACCGACATCGTCCGGAACACCTGCAAACAACCGCAAATCTTTGTTCGTGAGAGTTATTCTCGTCATCACCAGACAAATTCTGAGTTCGCAAACGTTTGAAAACGTCCGCAAACGTTCGCAAAACGTTTGCAAACATTTTTTACGCTTGATGGATTCCCAGCTTTATGTCTCTAACAAAGAGCGCTACAGTTATTGACTCGGTGGGCATCTGTTTCAGGAGAATACTCTGTGATGGCTCAGCTGGTGAACAGAGTGTCGGTGCTAGGGAGCGAGGTGGATGCAGCTTCCGACGTCGTAGCCTACCACCGCAACACAGCCTCCATAGCCAGAGTGTCCGATGTGTACTTTGGTTACTACGAGCGCTACCGCGATCCTGAGGACGGCTCCTGGCTGTTGCATATGGTCAAGGAGTGTGCGAGCACCTACTTGCTGTCGTTCGCCGTACAGAGGGGCTCACCCTACTTGCCAACCTTCGACCGCTTCATCCAGCGAACGATGGAGGCTGGGCTGCTCGACAAGTGGGATGACGAGGAGTACATCAACATCATGCTGCAGGACGGCAAAGACCCTGTGAGGTCACATCATGCCAATGTCGACTACAGCGATGAGGTTGAGACCAAGCAGTTCACTCTGCATGACCTACAAATGCCTTTCACTGTGTGGTGCGCTGGGATTGTGTGTAGTTTCATCGCATTTATTATGGAAATCGTCCGAAAGCGCAGAGGACAGTAGTGAATTCTGTGGTGTTACTAATATGGAGGGCCACGATACCGCTACAACTATCCCAGACAATATTAAAATTTCACTTAGCAGCGCAGCTTTTAAATGAAAAGCTTTGGCAAACTTGGTGTTAATTACTTTCTCATTATTTGGACCCAATAAAAAACAATCTTTCTATCGCTCGATAGAACAGTATAGCTTTTCTTTTAAATTCATTTTCGTTGAACTGAATAACTAGAGAGAAAGCGGCGGGGAGAGGACATCCGCAAACCAGCAACCGATAGAGCTACAAGCAGCAGACATGCATCGCCAAGTGGAGGAGTTAAGGAGAAGAACCCAGGACCCAAACTGGTTTGTCAAAGAAGTGAAGATGAAGCTGTGGATCGTGTACCGCGGGAGAAACGCACAAGAACCATGCTAGGACGCAAGGTCCGACTTGAACCCAAGAATCGGCCTCCGCTACCCCTGGCACAGTGTTTTCGCTGCCAGTTTCATGGGCACATGGCCCGTGATTGCACCGCCGAGGAGCGCTGTGTTAGGTGTGCTGGAAAACACAAAGTCACTGAGTGCAGCATCTCGAGAGACGGGGTGCCCACCTGCTCCAACTGTTCCGGCCCCCACGCAGCATGCTACAGCGGTTGCCCCATCAAGGAAAACCTGCGCGCCAACATAATGTGTACGTGTGAGTTTCTGTGGTGGCGAGATTTTAAGAAACCTTCAAAAACGAAAACTCCTAAAGTTTTACTAATGTCCAGCAGAAACTAGCACAAGCACTTCGCACATTAAAAATGCACTAAAAATTTATTAATATTGCGTTTGAAAATGAGAATCACTTCTCGAAACGCGTCACGCACAGCGTAAATTAAAAGTAACTGTGTTGCAGTAAAATTATTTGCTTACCAGTCACAGACTTTCATAGGTCCATTTATCATGGATAAAGTAAAGAAATTAGCAGGGCTTACTTGCCATAATAGATCACTAAGTGTATTACTATAACCATTCCAGAAAATTAAAAATTTAAAATAATTGCAAATTTATTGTTTTAATTTCCAATTTTATCACCTTGCACGGGTTAAAGTCAATGTTGTGAAAGCTCTAATACGCCTCGATGTTGCAAATATTCAAAGGATGTGACGTGAAAGTAGAAAAAGATCTGTGATCACAGTGTGAACAACAAGCATAGTTAAGTATTACCAAACCATGTGTAAATAATGGCTATTTGTCAGATTGGTGATGAGCTTACAAACGAGCGGATTTCTTGCCCTTACTCTCTGAGTCAAAGGCAATATTGCTACCTCAGTACGTACTAATCAGTAATACTTAATGTTTAGGAAGCGGTAGGGCATGTTGATGATTCAGTTGTCATTGAAGCATTCCACATTTCTTTCAAACAGTGATCTTAACTAGATATTGTATTTAAAAATCAATAGTTTCATTGCTAAAAGTACTTCGAGAATTAGCAATTTTACCAATATTCCATCCGTAAAATAGAAATATTACTATTGTAAGTTCTTTGACTGTTGTTTGTGAGCACACCCAAAACATTGTGATGTGAACTAAAACAATTTTTGTACTACGCCACAAGTGAAAGCATTCAGTTATAAAGGAAAATAAAATATGAAAGAAAACTTCCTTAAATGAAACATTAATAGTTTAAAGTTCATTTTCAATTTCTTAAAACTTTGATATACTGTGCGGTACGTAGTTTTTATTTTACAAGTAACTATAGCAAATGATTTCTTACTTCAAACTTTTTTTTTAGCCTTACGCCTCGTAGATATTGATGTCATAGATGGGAGAGGATGATGGACAAGGTACGGATACATTTTCGGCCATGATCTTCTGAGTGATTTTGGAAAACCTTTGATAACCGAAATATGGATGGGATTCAGAAAATACATAAGATTATTAATCAGCAAGTGCCTCTCTCACACACAAAAACTCAGACATGCGCAAATGAATCAAGCCGATGTCAGATGATCTAGTTTTTAAAGCTTTTTCATAATTTAATCGTATTGTCGCGTGTGTATAAAGTAATAACATATTCATTGCCTCCCCGGTGCTAATATAACTGGCTTTCGTTGTCTGTCATTTGTTTTCGTCGTTGTCGACAGGAAGAGAGGGCAACGCGATCGTGTTCGGAGGAAGTGACGAAGTTAGATAGTAGAGAAGCGCAGATAGCGTTTGATGTCAACGAACGGCGAACTGAAATTACAACTCTGAAATCTGCGATGTACTCATTCGAATTACACGAATTCGTTTCTGAGATTCTGTACCCAACGGAAAACAGAGCACTTCTGCTATCGCTGGTCTATCTGTCGCAGACCTCTAACATTTAAAAGGAAAAAGTTGAAGATTTCAGACTTGCAAATGCTATGATTGTTTCGTTGACCTGATCCGAAAATTGCACTTAAAATTTTAAAAATTATATTCAGCTATTATGGAAGTGACACAGTCCGTATTGACACAACTACAGTTTTTTTTAGATTTTTCAAAAACCTTATATATGGAAATTACGTCTACTTTGAGGACATTTGGACTAGAAAGATCTTTGCAGCTTTTGAAATATGACGCTATAAAATTATATTTAAAGTGACGGATATGTAAGAACTTTATACGTTCCTGAAGAAAGGAAAATATGGAAGAAACGTAAAAAAAGAAGAGTTAACATTTTAATGTTGTTAAGATTTGTAGATTTTTCAGTAGAACATACGGTTGCAGGCAGAAACGATAGATGAAAACAAAGAAGCAGGTAAATGCATGAATGAGATAGTTGAGGACATTACTTATATTGGTTCAGGGATGATGTGATTAGCCGAAGATAGGAAAGGATTAGTGTAGCATTAAACCGGTTTAGAAATTCATTACCAAAAAAAATATGCTTCTGTTATAACGATTCACTGTTCTGTAAATTTCTAGAAAACAACAGCAACATGAAATTCGAAATGGGGAATACCATGAAATACCGATAGAAGGCAAAATAGATCACGCAAGATTGTTCTGATAGCTTTTCGTTTGGAAAATGGCATGATGATAAAAACTAAAGAGACAAAAGAACTACCGAGCGTGGTGGGTGAGCGGTTAATGTTCTGGCATCACATTCGGGAGGACGTGTGTTCGAATCCCCGTCCAGGCATCCACATTTGGGTTTTCCATGGTTTCTCCAAATAACTCCAGGCGAATGCAAGAATGCTTCCTTAAAAAGGCCATTACCAAATTCCTTTCCGTTCCTTGTCCCCAGTCCCATCCCACCTCTAATGACCTCGACGTCGACGAGACGTAAAGCCATAAGTAAAAAAGAAAAAAAAGAGAACTTACGCTCCAATCGCTAAAGTTTTACACCATTCTGCTGCTTTTAGTTTGAAGTGGACGACATAACTAATGATGTGACAAATATAACCTGTAAATATAAAATTAAAAGTCTAGATGTCTTTTTGTTTTACGTACAAATCCACAACGCTATAGATTTTAGCCAAATTTGACTTTCGTAACTAGGCGTGTAACACTGTCCATCACGTAGCTTCATTCTTCACAGCAGTCCCCATGGCTGGGGAAGATTGTCTGAATCTTTACCACCTGCTATGACAAGGGATGGTTGATATGGAAGACTCTGAATAGGCTAAGATCAGGAGTGCGCAGATCTAAAGTCAACCTAGCAAGATGGAGCTATGCGGATATCGATGACATCAAGTGCGACTGTGGAGAAGACCAGACTGTCCAGCACATGCTCCAGTGTCGACTATGTCCAGCATCCTGCTCGGAAGTTGATCTATATGAGGCCTCAGAAAATGCACTCGAAATGACCACGTTTTAGTCTGGTACAATTTGATGTTTGTAATTGTGTACCAATATGTTTCTGATACGAAATAAACAAAATAAATAATTCTTCACAGCACTCACCGGATTCCATTCTCATCATATGGCTGTAGTTTGAATTTTTACAAGGTAATTTATCATAGGTTTCGTAGAAAGATCGACCAACACTGATTTTATGAGCCACAACGCCAATAGTAAAACAGGAAGATTCCCGAAGAGTGTATCGAAAGACCCCATGTCACACTGTTTTCTAAATAGCTATTTGAGTTTCACTGCACCACCGTGCCGAAATAACCACTTGCCAAGGAGGCCGAATGACTTGGCAAGTGGGGATGGGTTCCACCAACCTGCAGCGAATCGTTACCACGACGTCCTCTGCCGTTCTCGGGATTCTTCTGCCGCTCCTTACAATCTTCTGCTGTTATTACTTAGAAACTTCCTGACACCACAGCGATTTAATCTACCAGTTGCAGAACTGGTTGGAATGCGGGGAAATCTTGCGAACATTTAACTTCTATTTATTGGCCACAATGTTGCAGAACATATGGCCGAGGAGCGGGTCCACTTCGCTTTCAAGTAATGGTAATTTCCCCAGACAGACGACAAAGTTAGGCAGCGGGGGAAGATCGCCCTTAATTTTTGATATAACTCGTTACTGCCCTGTAGATAATTGAATCGCCATCAAACAATATTAAGCTGCTATTAACGTTTAGGATCGTTTATTAAAATTAGGCAAAGATGAGGTCCTATTACACCTATTGCGGTACATACGATGCAACAACTAGATAAATGAAAGCTTCACATTCTACACTAAAAATTAATTTCGAAATAGTGGTTGCAAATCATAGGAAAACCTGGCGTATAGGATTCTTCATGTTGAACTAGCTTTTTTTCGGCAGTAAGTGAGCGGCAATTGCAGAACTTTCTTGAAAATTCCTACTTAAAAAGTTATACAGCTAAGCATATTTTTACGGTTTGTTGAACAAAAAACTTTTTAACTATAAAATATAAAATGATGCTAAGGATAGCAACAAAGCTGAAGTTTTACGAGAATGAGAACTGGCAGAAGTTGGAAAATCTCAAAAGCAGTATGAATTTCAGTGGAACGGCTCTTCTTATCATTATCCAAAGTGGAGGAATTTATCATGCCCTGCTCTCATCCTGCTAATTGAAGTTAAATCTACATCTATACCTACGTCTATACTATGTAATTCACAAATATTGTGGGTGGTAGAGGGTGCTAAGCACCAGTCCTAATTCTCTATATTCCAGTCCAGAATAGAACGAGGAAAGAAAGAATACATAAAAGTATCAGTACGACATCTTATTTCTCGAATCTTATTCCCCCTGTCATTGCGAACTAAATAGGTTGGCAGAATAAGTATATCATTGTATTCGTACTTTCGTGAGGACTGTAACTAGCAGTCACGAATCGAGCGACTCTCCTCTGTACTTTCTCTAACGTGTCAATCAATCCTTTGCGATACAGTAATCCAAACGGGGACGCACCATTGTGTTTTGTACGCTATTTCCTTTGTACGAGCTTTAAAATTCCTCAAAATACGACCTATGAACCGTAATCTAGAATTAGTTTTACCTACGACGGAAGTTATGTGCAAGTGTCATTTCATGATGCTTTGTATTATTACCTACACTATCAATTTGTACAGAATCCATCTCAAATTCTACACGCCGTGGAAAAGTGTGAATGTTTTCCATGTTTTCGTTAGTGAAAGAATTTTTAAATTCAGTGTTAAATACGGTAGCCTTGACGCGACTGTCGTCAACTTCCCGACAGTTTTATAGTAGAACTGTTATATTGTTATCACTACAACTAACTTTTATACATACGACCAAATTTTTTGGTTTTTTTTGGTGAGGCTCTTGGAAAGTGAATTGCAACGAAAGTCATTAAAGGCCTCGCGCATCGCATTCTTAACATGTCCCCTTATCCCATCTTATTATTCTAAATCGCTCCGATACGTCGTCCTTATTGAGCATGCATGTATCTTCCATTGTTTTTTAAGTAACCTTTTAACTTCACGTGTATACCATGGAGAATCATTCCCTTCCTTGATTGTCAGTTTCGGTATATGTAAGTCGATACTTTACCTGATTATCTGTATGAATCGATGCCACATCTCTTCAACAGTGCCTCTTGTTACTATGAAGGTAAGATAATTTTCCCTAAAATACGTTCTAAAGCATTCTTTTGGGGCCTAATCGAATCTGTAACCTTTCTTTTTGCGCGTGGTTGCTAATTTTACTGTACAATTACAGCTTTATGATCACTTATTCCCGTGGATATTTTTTTTTAGCTTAGTACATATGTAGTAAAGATCATAACGCGCTTTGGTGGATGATCAAGATAGATAAGGGTCATATTTAAAGAAGTGGTTTTACATTTTTCTACATTAAAATTACTGAAGGGCAATTGCACTGCATTGAAGGTTACTGGATACGAAAATTTCGTTACTCTTTCAACGGTTTACTTTCAAACTTCAGTAATTCATACTCCCTTAAAAGAAAACATCCGTATTGTGAATAAAAACTGAAAAACTGATGCATGATCGCACAAAGTTTGCTGCCACAAGTAATTTGTCATTCTAATGAAAATACATGAAACCTGTTTTAACGCTATAGGTATGGTGCCTGAACACAAAGCAGCAACAAAAACGTTGTTTATCTAGTGTATTTTTAATGTTATTTTGAAGACACAATCATAAACTAACCTATGAGCCTAAAGACATCAACCGGTTTGTTCGGCGTACGCCTAACCCTAGAGTAAGGTCATTTTATGTGCCAATTTCCGGAAGATTAGCTGACCATGAATATGGGCCTAGATATCTATTGCCCCGGTGACTGTTCATTAATGGTAACGATCTGTTAACGAGTCATACCGGTAATCGAATTGATAAGTGTTTAGGTCGTTAAGGAGTTATTATTATTGCAGTACATGTTTATCTACCCAGTCAGCCATAAAGAAAGTTAAGACAAGGTACCTGTGAACGTCTGGGCGCTTTCACTGGAGCGTAAAATATGTTACCGGGTGATCGGAAACGCTCCGACTTGGCATTCGTAAGGACTTGGATTCAAATCCCCATCCCCATCCAGATTTCGCTTATCCAAGGTTACCCGAAATTACTCTAGGCAAATGCCTGAATGATTCCTTCAAAAAATGATGGCCGAATGCGTTCCCGTTCCTTGTCCCTAATCTTTCCCGTCGACGAGGCATGGAAAACGATAAAAAAAACTTTACTAACAGATACAAAGGATACCTGTTTTCAATGTGTACTGAATGTACAAATTTCAATCTGCGCGATACACACCCTTAATCCCTATATATCGACCGGCGAAGTAAGATAGTAAATGCTACTGACAGAGTCAATTTGCTTAGTATAAGTGAATACTGGAATTCATTCGGCATCGCGCGGAACTTCTACGCTTGAGGGATCATTCTGGTAACGCTGCTTTATTAGAAAGATAGCCACATCTTGCGACACAGTGGCGGAATCAGACTTCATGGGTTCTTTGAAGGCAGGCCAGCCAACTTCCAGTACTTACCGCTGCTCATAAGAACACAAATATACTTAGTTCGTAAAGAAATATGACACGTGATCTTGTGTATTCAATACTAGCGGAGTTTCCGGCGTTGCCCGGTATAGTTGGCGTAGATTTAACCGTACCCTATTTTTATTCCCGCAAAACATTTGTACAAAGTTTCATAAAACACTCGCCAAATTTTTCGGAATTAAAGCAAACTTACATTCACCCGCCCCCTACCAAGCAACTGGTGGGCTGAAGTTTATTTGCACGTATACTATTTTCATTCGTCTGAAAAGATTCATGTATATCAAGCTTCGATAATTTGGTTAAGAAATTTCATTACTACATTACTGAACAACCCTAGATTATGTTAAAAACTCACATTTGAACCATTGCGAAGTGAATGGATATACTTGTGGCTCGAAACGCCAGATCCTCTGCAGATAAAATATTAAAAGTGAATCTGGAATAATATTATCGTAAACAGAAGACTAATGCTGAAGGCCAGAGATATTGTCCAGAGATCGTGCTTAAAGAAAATCTCTGTTGTTTTTACGGCTATCTATGTCGTTTAAAAATTGATATCCCGAATTAAAGGAAAGAATACTTCAAGCTATGGCTTTTAAAAATTGAATATATCTAATTAAAAGAAAGAATAGTTAAAGTTTTGTTTAGTGTGCAAAATAGTTATTACTATAAGTTATCTTATTGCTTTAATTAAAGGCTATGGTCAGAGACATTGTGTTGTGTGTTTAGTGCGTAGTAGGCGGCATCTAGTGATTCCTCCTGTGGAATTTCTCACCATACGTTCAGAATTTCATTTAATGCTCCTAAATTATTTAACGGTGAAACATAAGACATGCCAGACAAGTGAATTAAGATTCTAAGCTTTAAAACGGTGAAAACTCCATCGAAATCTGCCCCGTAGTTTCCGAGTTTTTATATGACCAAATACCAATGTGTTCGGTTTTCGTTTTATAGATATAGATTACGAATTGCGGGGCTGCCGATGTGTAATTTTCTATAGTTCTGTATATAGTGGAGGTTGACCGTAGAATGTGGATGGGCCAATGATCGAGAAGTCCGGGGTTCGATCCACGATGATGCCGAGGATTTTTCCTCGAAGCTGAACGTTCGGAACGGCTGCCCAGGCCCATTTAGCTTACTATCCAATGAGTACCGTGTAGGAAACTCCGTGGGAAGGTAAAGAACCGCCGGAGCATGGCGCTCACCCCGTAACATCCATTTTAGTGCCGAAGGTTGTACAGGGAGTGCGGAGCTCTACCTCCGTGAATCCTACGGGATGCGGTAGGAGCCGTCGAAACCCCGTGACCTTTACTTTTTACCTACGAGTTGGAGGAGTCAGAACGCTGGCAAGCGAGGTGGATAGCATGCTGGTTAGAAGAGAAGTAGGGGAGACTAACAGAAAGCTGTTGGGTGTAAGAGGGATTTTGGTTAAAGAATCTGAAATTTCTCATTTATTGGAGCTATGTGGTGGTATTGAGTTTATCAAACATTTTCAACTCAATTGGGTGTAAGAGGGATTTTGGTTAAAGAATCTGAAATTTCTCATTTATTGGAGCTATGTGGTGGTATTGAGTTTATCAAACATTTTCAACTCAATTGGGTGTAAGAGGGATTTTGGTTAAAGAATCTGAAATTTCTCATTTATTGGAGCTATGTGGTGGTATGAGTTTATCAAACATTTTCAACTCAACGGATACTAAATTGTTCTTATTTCTCTCTCGTTCATACGCAAATTCTTATCTCTATAAATATTCAGTTCAAAAGTTGCTCTCACTGCCTCATTTAGAAAGTCTTCTTGGTGAGACCGACTGTGCTGGCGTGGACAGCAAAATAGTTGTGGCACAGTAAGAGGCATCTGATTTATTCTAGTTTATCAGTCAGGGAACCTAGTCACTCGCTCGACTTACGTCGCTTTAAGTCCACCACTATATTTCACTTGTAAATGCAGTCGTATCTATGTTGCAACAAAAAGGGGCTTTTAGCAGATTTTGTATTTCATTAGTAAATTAGCAATAGTAAAACCCGGTTTTAATCATCCGACCATATGCAGCTCACATATAGGTATCGATTAACAATCAAGAGCTGAAGACGTAAGAAAGGAAGAGATTACAACGCAAGCCTTAGGGAAATTAGTAGAAACACATTTAATAGCACGATATGTCAATAAGCATAAAATGAATTGTATAAACGACTACAACGATTCTGTTTTATTCCTTAAAGATTACGAGTAGAAAAGTATGACTTAAAATTGTCATCAGTATAATAAAAATTGTAAGTAGCCTAAGTACAACTATAATTAGCATAAGCAAGATTGTAAATAGTATAATCAAACCTGTCAATAATTAAGCATAATGAATTATCTTACAATTCACGGATGTATGGTCATATAACCGAACGTGAACAAAAGAAAATAATAATTTAGACGCATGAATACCAATGTCGGTATTGCCTCACGTATACCTGCAATATGACTTGAAAACGAATTGTATCAACTGCTATTGCGATTCGGCTTTATATCTGAAAGTCTTTAATTACGTTTAGATAAATTCTATTTAAAATTGTAACCAATATAATCAAAATTGTAAGTAGCATAAGTATAACGATAATTAACAGATGCAATATAATAATGAGTATAATCAAACATGTTATTAGTTAACGATAATGAATCAGTTTACAAGTGATGGCTGTATGGTTACATAACCGAATGTCAATAAATAAATAAATAGCACGATAATAGAACTACAGCGACAGCCGCCCACAAAATAAGTATAGTACAGTTCTTGCATTCTTCTCGTCCTTCATGAGAAAGCAGCGGTGAAAAATCTGTAAGATTGCCACATTTTTCTCAAGGTAGTGGGCGTCCTCAACTTTTCAAGCACCATGGCAATGTTGGGATATTATAACAGCCCTCAGACACCAGCCCTTGTATGGAATAATATTTTAAGAATTATATATAGCAAGCTGGGCGTTTCATGTTATTAGTTGTGAATTTTTGTATACGGGTCATGCAAATGAACCTTGTTTTGTGGACAAAAACTGTGTAAATGAGATGTAATATGAGCAAGGACAGAATTATGAATGAAAAATAAGTAAAAGTTAGTAATTGTAAGTATTGATGTGAACTACGATGTTTGGAGGACGGTTTAGACTGGTTTTTGTTGATAATTTTGTGATAATTGCACGTATTTACATTCATGTCAAGATGTTTTCTAACGATTGTGTGTGATTTTTTACAATTTGTAAATTAGTTTTCTTTGGATTTAAATGTTAAAGTATTGTTAGAAATTGAGAAACGTCGGTTTCTGGTTGTTTCTAAATTGCCTATTTAAGCGCGCAAAGATGGCGAGAAGAGAGTGACAAGTTCATTGAAAGTTAGAATCGCTGGAATATTTGTGCTTAGTGTGTTTGGTCGAGCCGACGCCTCTTCTGTGTAATGTTACCGTAGAGCGCACGGGAAAATAACAAGTGGACAGTGGTTCTTCGTAGTGGTCATTTCCTGCATCCAGCAGTTTATCAATAAGTCAGCAGAATTTCTAGTCTGGAGCTTTTACTCACTCCTCAGCATCGTCTCCTGTCATGGTAAAACCTAAAAAAAAATATCACGTTGCGGAGAATTATCTTTTACTGCTGGCAGATTGCACTTGGAGGTATTGAAAGAGGTCTATCATAGGACTTACGGTTAGGTGAGAAACGTAAGTTACCAGCAACAGCACACGTCTAAAACATTATTATACTCCTCTCCAATCACTTTATGGACTGGCAAAATATGAAGACAATTTAGGCTTAAAAATAATATTAGGAAAATATAAATTGAAGTTTGTAGGAAGAATTGGATACTTTATGCAGTTCTTCCAAAATAAAACTCTGGGAGAGATCACTTGGTGAGTACCAGGGTAGTCTGAAACGTTCTTGACTGCCTTGTTCTACGTAATAGTTATAAATAATTTTACAGATTTGTGTATTCATTTGAATGAAGTAACGATATTTAAAATTGACATGTTTTGTGGATTTATGTAGCATCCAGACCTCCATGTATCTTTGGAACTTTATGCTTTGTAGCTCTGTCATAGACATCTGTGCATTAACGACGGTTATTCCTAACAGTTGGGTAGGTCTGAATCAGTAAGACGAATGTGGTGGTGAATCAAGCCATTTTATTTATTGTTGAAGAGACAGTGAGTTATCACACGTGCTGATATCAGTGATGGTGGCGTGTTCAGCCTCCTTCCGGAACACGTGACCTGCATAGGACCGACGACATGACTCCTCAGTTTGCTCTCGATATTTCCTGAAACACGAAGGTTAATATATCGTGGACTCTGTAAACTGCAATATCAATGATAAACGAGAACAAGAATCCGTGAACTACTATGCGAATCACGAGGGAGAAAATATTATGTTGCTATGTCATGTAATAGTGACTGGAAATCATTGTAAATACTGGACAATTGTGCGTGATGTTTTTCATTTCCTGGCATAGCTGGTGAATATGCAAAAGTCAGCATCAACATTTTCCCTTGCGGTTTAAAAAACCTTACATAAGTCAGATAGTCGTACTGATGTAGCACTACCAGGAGGAACTTGATGCGAACAAGCTTTCTTTCTGAGATATTAGTAGTAGTTGTCGTGTTTGTATACAGGACCTTACCTCTGTCAGTATGCATTTGACGAGTCCATACGCTCTCTCGCAGAAGTCCGTCTCAGCTGAAACAATAATCAGGTTTTCAGTAACTTCGTTAATAAGATATCAGAAAACATAAACATCACTGAGATATGTGTTCATGAATTTCTGAACTGGCAGTTCAACTAACGGAAGCTCCTAATTTAGTGAGATTAGATTTTCAGATCTTTCGAAAACTTAGTTTTTACATGAAGTAAGATTATACTGCAAGCGATTGTGCAACAGTTGCTCTATGTGACCTAAGACAAATGTTAACGCTGGGATATGTTAGATTAAAAGCGAGGAAGAAAAAAAATAAATAATGAAAAATAAATAAAAAATGTAGGAATTAAATTGCTGTTGTTCATCTTGGGGGTTACTGGTTTAAACAACAAAATTGAACTAATGAACACAAAAGTCCGCGTTAAGAACCGTCAGCGCTTAATAAGTAACGTCACTTTTACTGAGTGAAAAATAATTCTATTATGAAATGAAATTATTTTATTGTTAGTTCGAAACAGGCTAGTGTATTTGAATAAACATTGACAGAGACAAAAACGAAACCAGAGTGAGGTTGATTTCTGTTATGAGACCAAAGAAGTCAAAAGAATTTTTTAGATCACTAACACGTATACCACTTTGAAATTGTATTGAATTCGCTGTAAGGTAATACTGCAGATGAATGGTAAATGTTATTTGCATAAGATATAAAATGCTAATCTTTGAAAGATAAAGTATACACATGAGTACTATTAAATATGTGGAATGAAAGAAGATTATATTGGTAATGCGAAAATGTTCTATACAAAATAGCTAAGCACATTAGATGAGTGTTACTATAAAGTATAAACAGGTAAGTGCTAAGCTGCAATGCATTCTGTCAATAATCTCCTGAAAAGTAGTTGCTAGAAAACTAGACGCTCTGTAGCAGAGAACTGTTCAGAAAGTCGAAAATTGGCAAAAATAAATTAGCTCATAACGAAAATCCAGTGATTGTTATCATAATGCTAGGTTGCTGGATACGGTAGATCTTGCGTTACAGACCTCAGAATTGTTTAATGAATGAAAGCTTAAAGCGACACATTCAAGTTCTAACTTGTAGGACCTTCGATGATCCGATTTTCCGGTGTAGGACTCTTGTTGGACCGAAAGAGGGTTTGCTGGACAACATGTAGCAGATGTTGGATGTTCGACTGCCCGACCATCCAACACTAATACTTCACGTCCAACATCCAATCGCCTTGGATAGGGAATGGGGGAATCGTCCTACAGGGTCTCCAACAAGCGTGCGATGAGAACATTGGTGTGCCACGGAGAAGTTCGAGGAAAGACGACTGGTTGGAATATCTTCTCGGTCCCTTTGTTGGTGCGTGAATGGGCCAGCGCACCAACGGTAGTCCTACAGTGAAGTCCTACAAGTTGCAATGTGTTTAGGTCTATTGAATAGTTTCGGTTAGCTACTGAAATGGTATATCTAAAGTTTGCATAATGCTCTATCGATCTTTCACCACAAGTCCAATCGACTACGACTATGAAAAATTCAGGATTCGTAGCTGGATCCTTTGGATCTGTAACCGGGCTAACACACTACGATACCAATTTTAGAACATGATTGTAATTAAGAGTATGATGGTAACAGTTTCTATCTTCTTAGCAGTATCAAGAGGCAATTCAATTTTGTCACGCCTGCACTCTCGTTATGTAAAGATTTTGGACACCGCTGAAAAGTATACTTTGCATGGGAAAATAATCGTTATACTTCTACTGCTATGAAACTCATTTCGCAAAACACTGGAGCCGGTGGCTTGATACTATTAATTAGAAACTTTGAATGCTTCAGTTTAATAGGTGTGAGATGATCATAAATGTGAATGAGTGATTATCTGAAGTTATTACGCCCTTTATCGATTTTTTTGCAACTTGCAATCACCTAGAAGTCGTGGAGATTTCAGGGTGGTATCAAAATTGCTAACTAAGAAAATTAACAATTAAACATGGTTATGTGATTAATAGGCCAAGTACCAGTTTGTGTTGATGGCCTATCTTTTGTTTCTCCAAAACAAAATCCGTAACTTTCTGGTGAAGTTACCTACCTCTCTGGGAGATGCATTCGTCGGCAATTTGGTCGAGACCTTCTACCATCGTGCCATTTGGAAATCCCTGGAAAAGGACCTTGATCAGATCAGCGTCGAAGCGACCTTCCGAATCCATCTGGAAAAGAAAATTCTTGTACTGGACTGATTCCCTGAGCTAGTTGAAGCTATGTGGTTATTTTTGCCAGGATTTGAATCAGCACATGATTCGTTTCTTTCTACTTTTAGAAATCTGCAAATTATATTACAAAGGGTTAGAGTGAAAAGGTGTGTAAGCATATGACACTAAATTTTGTTCGCTATGAACGTTACAAATGAAAACTGTAAACCGATCGAGGTGGTGTAACGGTTAGCGTTCTGGTCTCGTATTTGGGAGGACGGCGGTTCGAATCCCCGTCCGGGCATCCAAATCTGGTTTTTGCATGGTTTCCCCAAATCACTCCAGGTGAATGCCGGGATGCTTCCTTCAAAAAGGCCATGGCTGATTTCCTTCCCATTCCTTGCCCCCCCATCCTTTCCCGTCTCTAAAGACCTCGCTATTAAGAGACGTTAAGCAGTAAAAAAAAAAACTGTGCAAGTAATAATTATAACACATTTAGGACCTGTCACAAAACCGTTCTACACCACGATTCATACATTGAAGTTTCCGTTGAAGGTAACCCAGTTCCATAACTACAAGGCTTAAATCCTGCCTAGTGTTATACATTGATTATTTCGCTAATCTATATTTTATTTGTGCGCCGTAAGGTTTCTTTTTAAGAACAATAAGCCAGCGGATGAGATAGGATTTATATTAGCAAGCTTAAGACCTTTCGAAATAGTGTTAAAAATCAGAGACAGTCCTTCACACTTAAAAATACTCGGAGATCGTTATGCCACGAGATTTAAACTGTCAACAAATACAGGTCTCAATCTTCTCAATTTTTTTTGAGAAATTTGCAAAATATCCAGAAGAGTCTTTATCTCCAAAATGCTACTCAACGCCCCAAACGATACTGGACATTAAATGTTGTTAGTATTTTTTTTAAATTTAATCTATCTTTCTGCAGGACGTCAGTCATAAAATTATCTGCAAGTAATGTGTTATTTTAAAACCTAGACGGCTAGTTCTCTTTCGTCCTGATTGTATTGTTTGGTCGAAAGTGGAATATCATTTAATGTTAGTATCATAAGACTAATTTCAGTATAATAAGGACTTTCGTACCAAATGAAAAGAACGACCTTAGTGAATGTTAAATGTCTACTGCTTGATCTCTACTTCAAATTAGATTTTACCTTAGTCCACTCTAATTTTCTTAGCACAAATCGATATAAAATTTCTGTGGATGCAGTTTACAAAAAATAGATTATAAAACAGTATTATTCTGGCAAAAAAATAAAAGAAATCGTGGCCGATAATTATCTTAACACAGCAGACAGCAGAACGAATGTAATATTGCTTATGATATAGTTCATTAACACATTCTTTGAGGAATGTGTAACAAAGAAGCCAAAAAAAATTACAGTTCATTTTTTGGTGATGCCAAGTAACCTGTTTGCTACGAGGTGAATCAAAGCCTTTAGTGTTTAAAAATGAATGTCCGATTTCCGTGCGTTCGGCGAATCGTTTACACCTACAGTTATTCACAAATCACCCATGAATTGTATACGTTGCATACGTATTTTACTTTGTTTGGTTTAACGTACTTTACTGCTATCGAAGAATATATTGCTATAAATAATATATGGTTAGCTTTTGATTATCCATTACTAATAAAAATTGAACGCAGTAGGACAGAAACTGTAAATCTAAACTTGCTTTTGAGTATAACGTGAATTAAGGAAAGGACGGATCTCGGGTTCACCAATGATTCGTGTTGTTTCAGTCTTCGTTTTCTAATTCTTATTCTGCTTGGTTTGATATTATCGCCTTACGGATCTGAAGTTCATTAAACTCGGCACTGTCCGCTATGTTTTCAAATGCAGCTACAAGTAAACATACCATACAAGTTGTTTGTTTTGACGAGATATGCAAATCACAGTTCCCTATCTCCATTCAATATTTATTACCTGCACTCTTATCGGAGAACGTAGTGGGAATTTTTTGGCCCCCGCGATAAATATTCTGTCAGTTGACAGGGACACAGTATCGGTATGCACGTGACGTCAGATATGAATCTTGCATTTCGAACGATTGGGCCGAAGCTCTGGCCATAAGCGTCTGCTTACGGTCATGAATGGCCGTAGTTCGATTCGCCATCAGGCCAAGGATATTCTTTCCAAACTGAACGTCCGGAAAAAATCTGCAGAAACACTCTGACTAACGTCCGAAGATTAAAGGAGATGAAACTCTTGGAGAGGCAATGTCGGTCTGAGTTTGGCATAGCGCAGATGAACGATTGAAATATTAAGCTTTACTTCCGCTGTTCTCTTCGCCTGATGGTGGAACTAACTTCAAAGGATGAACATCTGTTACTACGTAGCTGAAATACCAGACCGTACAAGTTCACTAGGCACGTTAACCCAGCCATCCAAATCACATTCCAAATGAAGGATACCTTTAACTTATTTGGATCCCACTGAGGAGATATAAAATCAGGGAATTTTGGTGCCATACTGATATTAAATGTATTCCTTCTTCCCTAGTGCCATTAGACATTCGAATGAACAGAAAGAAGATCAATTTTGGTGCAAAGTACTCTATGCCACTCACAGTTTTATGAATTGCAAAGCGTAGATATACACGCAGATGATTCAGTAGTTCCTACTTGTCTACTAAAATAAAAACGGGAATGCTGCAGGGTAGCTCATTGGGACCAATGTTGTTTTTATTCTAATGAATAATTATGTTGAATGTTTACTATCTGAAATTAGATTGTTTGCAGATGACATAATGCTATATGAGAGGATCAAACGGTGGAGGTCTGTAAACAGCTGCAGGGTGATCTGCACAGGATATCTAGTTGGGTTGGTAAATACGGGATGAAGATAAATGCAATGAAGAGTCAGCTTATTAAATATACAAATAAAAAATTAATGGTTGATTATGATTATAAGGTGGGGAAAGAAATGCTTTCTGAAGACTTGAAATGTAAATACCTTGGCATTACATTTGATAACAAGCTTAACTGGGCAGGACACATTGGACAGGTGGCACGAAGAGGTTTAAAAATTCTGCACTTGTTGGAGAGAGTGATGAGGGGATGTACGAGAGAAGTAAAGGAATCGGGTTACAAAATTTTGGCCAGACCATTGTTCGAATATGGTAGTGTAGTATGGGACCCTCATTTTGCGTATCAAATACAGGAATTGGAGAGGGTACAAAAATGGGCTGCTAGAATTGTTTCTGGAAATTACAGCAGAACGCAATAAGTAACAAATATGATAAAAGAGTTGGAATGGAATTTATTGCAAGACAGGAGCAGGGTGAAGAGGATCATGGGAGTGTATAAGTCATATATTGGTGATGAAGCATGGAAAGATATTGGTGTAAGAATGTAAAGTAATGCATTGAAGGGAAAAGATGACCATGACCACAAACTGGCGGTCGATTTCTGGCACAAGGGTGTAGGAAGATTCTCTTTTTTAGGTTTAGGTCAGGGATTGGAATAAGGTGCACAATTCCTTTATCTAATGCTAAAACAGGTATACGAATCTTGTATAACGTGATTTAACTGTACGCGATTTAAAAGCATTCTATTTACAATTGAGTTACGGAATCGAATAGACTCGAAATATTAAGTGTTAAAAGACCCTCCAGTGTGCCTCATTGCGCTGAGGCGCAGCACACGGGGAGGTACAATGGGACTGGACACGAGCCCTGGCATCCGCGTACCGACTGCAATCACGTAAGCAATTGCTACGACGATCTTCAATCATCACAAACAAAAAGTACACTTATCATGAAGATCACATGAAGTTACACGTTTCGAAGACAATGTAGTAAAACGAAGTAATTAGCACTGAAATGAATAAACAACAATGGTCCCATATATAGATATAATGTCATCATTTGATCAGTTATTAGCAGGAGGAGGTTTTTTTTCTGAGTTGTGAAGAAAATGGATAAGTCAGTAGAACTGAAACATAATCTGATTATGTATCTAACATTTCTGTACTGTTGTGTTGTGAAAGATAGGCTATAGAATCATACGGAACAATTTCTAAGAGATATACCCAAATAATATTTCTCACCCTTAACACTGGCCGACTAACCACAAAATTCGATCGGGGCAGACAAATACAGCTGTTTCAACTGGCATCCACATATTTGAAACTTTGCTTTCAGGTTATGAAACCTGTTGTACTGAACCTCGCTAACGTAAAAGTGACATTTCAGTCGAATTTTGTGGCATAGGGGTCTCGTATTAATCATGAAGATACTGTTTTTCTCCCACAATCAGATTCTCTTATGATATGAATAATCCTCGAATTATATCATAGAACAAAACCACTCTAAGTAATATCTGGACGTTGTGGATCATTTTCCTTATTTGCTGATAATATTGATAAATAAATAAATTACTCTAAGTAATCATTATTCTGAACACATTTCTGTGATTATTTTTTAGAGTAAATAAAGCTGCGAATATTTATTATGAAATAATAAAAAGGAATTTAAAAGTATCTCACCTCTCCAGTCCTGTCCATCATGCAGTGGAAGAAACACTGAAACAGAGAAACAACGTTGGCACTTATCAGTCTAATGTTTCTTTGATTACGAATGAGTATGATAGTAAGTTGGATCTCACCTTGCTCTCCATCTTGCTCTCATCCCTGAAATGGCCCGTAGTCATTAAGTCGTTCCAGCATCCTGAAACAAAGGTTACTGACGTCATCTTTTTACCAGTTCCACTGAAATATTCCCTCTTTTCTATGTCTTCCCGCTATTAATGCAATTTTAAAGCTTAGATTATTAGGACTTAGGTCTCATAAGAGGTTTATTTTATAGACATCAAAAAACACAGTAGCATACCATGATGAATTAAAAACACTTTCGTGTATGTGTAACAAGAAATAAGTATAGTTATCAATTCAAAAAGGGCCACTATTAAACACATTGAGCTAAAAAAATTAGTTGATACAATTATAAAACGGATAATTACGTGTATGTAATAAAATCGACTTGGCATATAAAAGCTGCAACTATTTCTGTGCTAGAAAATATATTCATAATTTAAAATTTTATTCCAAGCATACTGGCAAAAACATGAGCCATAATTCGGAAAAACTAAAGCACTGGAAAGATTGTCATAATGAACGCTTGGAATTAATAGATTACAGTCGACGGAAACAGGAAGCACTGCTATTCAAAATCTTAAAAGGATGGCGGCAGCGTAGAGACGCTGTCTATTGGCTTTCATCAATTCGTCAACTCACCCGACAGACGTTACTGCTATTGTGGAATAGCTAATCCTTTGTCTAAATTCTGGTGTAAGAAACTACAAAATTGAGATAGCTCCCCTCTCTGGTTTGGTATAAAACATAGCATTGTATGGTAACATCACAGTGTAAAGTAATATTGATAAATTGCTTATTTTTATCAGTTATTTAGGTTGAAAATAGATTCAAAGATTTATGTTTCCAGTGCTATTCATTTGTGAGCTCGAGTTCTTGTTATGTATACAATATTAAAGATCGACTGTGCAAGATTTCAGACAGCAGAGATAAAAGAATTGGATGGTTTCTATTGTCTTTGAAATTCAAAGAAATCGCTTTACTTATGAACTAGACTCGTTGTGGTAGTCAAATTCCTAATTTAATATTCGTTAAATCTGATTAATGTCAATCAACGGAAAGAAATCCGGAAGAATAGGAGATCTCTGTAGAAATTAAATTTAAATTCCTTTACAACACCAACACAATAATGTAGCGATCATGTAATGTTACAAAGTACTCACTCTGTCCGATGAAGTACGTCGAGTTACATTCGTTTTTGAGCTCTTCCGTGTTGATCTTGGACGCTATCTGCTCCGCCCTCGACATTGGAGTCTGCAACAACGACATTAAAAATAATGCAAATTGTCCCCATCACTTGTGTCAGCAACTAACAACGAGAGAACGCAAAATAACAAAAGATTTTCGTCTTGTTTAGCCAAGTACTACATTTTATAGGTCAGTGTTACTTTGGCTTAAGTTTTACAAATGTATATAAAATGGCACAAAATATTTAAGTGTCAAATTAAATACTACGCTTGAAAATAAAATGTTTACCATAATCGAAGCAGGAAAATGCAGCAAAAATTATATGGGTTTTACTATATCAGTCTCCTCCTTGCGCTATTCCTGTTCTTTACTGCTAACAGGTCTCATACAATAGTTAATCTGACATACAGTATTTGTTATTTATTGTATTGATTGTCATTCGGATTTTTCTATGTGAAAAAACTTCTATTTCATTTATCACTAGCTAAGTTGCATTCTGCTGTCATTCTTCTCTGCAAGTTACTGTAATTTTTGCAAATATTATGATCATTTGACACCAGAAAATGTTTTTTCGCTGTGAATTACGTTATAATATTATTTTCGGCTGAAAAATTAGTTCTAAGAAGTTTTAGGGTGTGAAAAGAGTGAACAAATACTGTTCCCGGAAACATACACGTTAACTCTTCAACACTGTAGTATAGCTGATGAGCTTGACACTCATCATGGGAGCTGATTTCCTTGTATCACCACCAAAGCAGTTACAGAAACGTAATTTACAACAATATGGACAAGAAACAAGTGTACGTTCACTTTCCATCTTTAATCTATTTGATCGTTGCTAGCCTTCAGAAATGGTGGTTTTCTGGACATTAATTTCGAGGAACATAATGCGTACGACATCTCGCCATATATTGGAGAAAGAAAGAGAAACAAAAAAAGAAATTTTATTGCACCGGTCGGTAGTGAAGTACTTGAAGAAGCGACTAATTATTTTGAATTTCAGAATGAAAATTTTTACCTACCTACATTTCATAGGGTTAGAAATTGGCGTAAAATTTAGAGGGAATGCTAGCATACGTCCTATTTGAATAATAATAATAAAAAAATATTGCATCAGTTTGCCTTCCCCTTAAGTAGAACTTATTATTTGTAACACATGGCGAAAAAATGGGTACATTTGACAGATTTCTGCAAGATTACGTACTTCGTTTACAATCTACACTAATATTGTAAGTGTGACTTCAACGATGTCTGTTTGCTTGTTATATTATCACTACAAAACGGCTTATGAGATCTTTACAATATTTCACAAGGAAATACTATGTTTCATTAGTAAGGATATAGGATACTTGCTTCAGGTTAAATAACATATTTTGTAATGAAATTTTAAAAACTAAACGAACGGTGACAGACAGAAGGATAGCGAGTGTAAATCTGTGTAATGTTATATTCGTCGCTCTGCCATTGTTTCTCTAACAGTCAATCAAATGACAGACACTGAAAGGAGCAGGGATACAGGGATACATAAAAAGATGTGTTTTATCCCATTTGCAACTGTATGTAGCTAGTTCACTCATTTTAAACCCCCAAAGGCAATATGTCTTAACAAAGGACCGCTAAATCAAAAATGTTGAGTACAAAACGGTATTGACTTAAGATATCCCCAGAAAGCGACATCAGTTTAAATCACAAACAAAAATCTGCCGGAGGAACTATGGTAGGTAGTCTCTCACGGTTAACTTCCCAGCGACCCCCCCCCCCCCCAATTTATTACTATTTTTAAATATGCTACAAATGGTTCTCTTCACGAGACAGGTTCACTGTTAGAATGGTGATTGCTTCCATGCCATATTATCCCAGCTTCGTGCTTTCTGGGACATTTTTCACGTAAATTACATCTTTCTATATCCAATATAGCAACAAAGTTTGAATCGCGCCTACGAAGTCGCGGGTAACAGCTAGTGTAAAAATAAAATTTATGTCCAGGAATGACAGAGAAAATAAGATAAGAGAAATTAGGGCCAGAACCAATTCTTTTCTCATTCTTCCTATGAAAGAAAAGGGAATGGATCAGACAGGATTTATCGAGCGAGAAAACTGAATCTGGCAGGAGTTAGTTCCAAGGAAACATTCCGACCATCCTGATCAATTTTTTCCATGGTTTCCCCAAGTCACTCCTGGTGAATGCCGGGATTGTTTCTTAAGATAGCCCACGGGAGCCTCCTATCATACATATACTTTTACATGCATATATTTTTACACATTCGGATAGGTACATCGCACCATTCACCACCCACTTTATTGTCAACCGAGGAGTAACAGTAGTAGTAGTAATAAAACAACACAGTAAAATTTTCTCTGCAGAGCTGAGAAATTGTTCATAAACTTGTAGCCCATCCGTAAACAACAATGTTGTACTACTGGTAACAGTTGTGACCAATAAACGATTTTCAGGAATTTTAAATCAGATGATACCTACACAAAATCTCAATGGATAGAAAAGACGTAAGCGAACATGTTGTAAATATATGTAGCTGTAAAAAATAAAAAAAACCTATCTTAGTCCGCAATCCAAATGTTGGTTGTGCCCTCCCGAAGGAGGTATATTAAGCCACTGTGTCAGAGAAAGAACGACCAGTTCCTTTCCTCTGGAGCCTACTGTTTAACGTAGAATAATAACCACGCAACGTCCTGGTATAGCTCATATGACCAAACACAACTCTGTTCTTGCTCCACTACTTTTCAACATCTACACTGCAGACTTGCCATCCACTACCTCTAGGAAGTTTATATACGCTGATGACATAGCCATGTCAGCTCAATCTAGCGACTTCAAAACACATGAAGAAATAATTTTCGCAGGTGACCTTCACAAACTGAATGAATACTTTAGCCTGAACCTGAATATAAATAAGAAAGAGGTCAGATCTTTTCACCTGAACAATAGACAAGCCCACTATAGACCTCAAATAAAATTCCGAGACCAATTAATGAAGTACAATCCTCATCCAAAGTATCTAGGCGTGGTTCTGGACCGGTAACTGATATTAAAGAACACATCCATAAAACAGCGGCAAAAGTAAAAACTCGAAACTTTCAGGAACGGGTTAGGGAGCACATGGCGCAGCTCTCAGAACATCAGCTCTTCCTCTGGCATACTCAACTGCTGAATACTGAATCCAGCAGTCACACAGATAAGATCGACATACAACTAAATGACTCAATGAGAACAATATCAGGAACGTAAAATTTACACATACAGACTGACTGCAATCGTTGGACATCAGTCGGTAGTCACATCCACGTTTGGTTCTATCTATTGTGAGTCAATGTAGTTACTATTTTTGTATTTTTGTGCCAAGCAAAATAAATAAATACAACTCTTGGAAGTTCCTGGCTCCACCGCGAAATGAACATAGAGCCAAACCCTAAACTTTTAAAGGCAAGCGCCTTTACTGCTGAGCTACGTAGGTTTATGAAAATTACTCGTTTTTACACCGAGAGGTTCTAATAATCAGCATAAAAAGTGAATTTTTCTTTCGAAAAATATGGGAGTGACCTTGTGCCACTTCAAACAAATCATTTTTCAGTGATCAAGGTCAAATAATTTTATAGAAACTGAATAAACACCTTTGCGACCTTCCCCTTTTTGTGATATGATGGCTATAACAAGTTGTGGGTTAGACTTACAGCCAATACGGCGGCACCAAGCAGACAGCTGGCGAATGCAAAGCTTGCGATCACGACCGACCTCATGTTGTCTGAGCACTGGACGTACCGATCCCTGATGTGGCCGCTTCGCCGGCACTGCTATTTAAGCTCCCCAGTCCCCAAGGTGGAAAAATTCACTACCGGGACTCCCTGTGAAGCCACGGGCAATTTGCCTCCGGATTGGCCAATTATGAGACCCGAGTCGCATTATCTAGGGGCAAACCGGCAGGATACATCGCGTAATAGGTAATCTGCGATTCGTCAACCGTGGAGGACGCAACTGCAGTTATGGGACGGGTCAGGAAATACAGCAAATATTTTTACTTACATTTTTTCCTCAGTCTAGATCAGAATATTAATCATCTTATTATAGAACCACCAATTACAGCAACAAGTAATAAACCAACACAAGAGACTGGATACAGTATGCTTAGTGATGTTTCAGGACACTGTAACAGCCCTCATACCTGAATTTTGAATAGTATTGTACTGTATGAAGTATTTGTAGTGAGCTAAAGTTTGCTTGAATATGATCTGGTATGTTTGTTTTGTAATTTCTTGTAAATCAGTGTATATAGACTTTGTTTTATAAAAGAAAATTATTTAAAGTTCATTTAATATGTTTAAGAACCGAATGGTGCAAGAGAATTTCTTAAATGTTTGTAATTACATGTATTAATGCAAGTTATGATGTCTACAGGACAATTTTCTACAGTTTGAGATGATTTCTGCAAATAATTTTGTATTTAAGTATCTCTAATTACCATTTCTGATCATTTTGTCATGTTGTTAACTAATTTTGTATTAATTCCGATTGTTTTTAATATGTTTGATTGTTTGAGTGATTGTTAATGTTCGAGAAATATCGGGCGGATGCCTTTGAAGAATTCTCGTAATTTCGATAGAGACTATATAAACAGATCGGCTGGACAAAGGAGTTAGTTGACTTCATTCAGTATTCAGTTTTACAGAGAGATTAGTTCACAGAGATTTTATTTGTAACGGCTCAGAAGTGCATCTCTGTATTGTATCTATGTTTGCGAATATCGCTGACTTCGATTTGAAAACAATAAACAAATCTTCAACATAACCTTCTGGTGGACTTTTTAATTAATCAATATATATAAATTAAACCACCGAAGAACTTAATATGGTGACTCGTGACAGGACGAGAAGTAATTAAACAACCGAAGAACTTAATAACACGTTACTTCATATGTTTGAAAGTTAGGTGTTTGAAGGTATGGTAATGCGTAGAAACTGAGTGGCTCCTGTGAAAATTTCGTGAATGATATACGATGAGTTGATTGTCTGTAGTAGGGAAAAAGAAGAATCAGCTCATGTGTTGCAATTGTGTCGTAGTAATAAAAATTCCATCTCCTCGAACATGGTTATCCGCTGGTTAGTCCACAAACCACATTCTGAATGCAATATTATCGGAAGGAATCAGCAAAACCAGTATAAATAATCATTACTATAGATTCACGCTAATCAATTTGAGTAAAATGTACTACTGTGCCTCTTTTTTGCCTCGCTTTAATGCAGTCCCGTTAATTACAACTTTTACTATAGGTTTTACCATCTGAATTTTGGAAAAGTATTACTAAAATGTAAGGGAAGGTTGGTGAACTACACCGCCAATAAGAATCGTCAGTGAGAGAAGTTTAAATCCTCCCTGTTGGCCAGTCTTCCTGTTTTGTTTCATGCATTAACGTAAGGAAATGAATAATCTGAAATACAGACGGCTCTGAATGAAATATCCTCCAATGAGATTGCCAAGGGGCGGAGCTAGCATTGCGTCACTGTTTGCAGGGATGACGTCATTGTCAGATTGTGCAAAATAAGGGTGATAGAATCTGACGCCGGCGGCCAGGTTTAATGGTAAAGAATGTACGTAGAAAGATACTTATAACATGTTAAAAAACAATTAGAAATAATAAAATTCTTCCTTAGCAAAAAAAAAAAAAAAAAAAAAAAAAAAATCCGAAAAGCTCCTTACTCTAGAAAAAAAAAACACTTTATCAATATTTCTGTGAAATGTGATGCTGTTATCTAGAGCTAATACGATCCCTACTTATCGATGCAAGGGAAGGTTAGTAGCTTGACTCTGGTATACCCGTCACCTTGATTGTTCATAATTTTGCCGTTTTGCAGCAAGAATTTCGAAAAATTCCTTTCTTAATTAATGATGTTACAAAAGTGGATAATCAAGAAAATGATAACTCATTTATCGATTTTGGTTAAGTGAGAGGGAGGATCGTCACAAAAAAAATCTTTTCGAAATAATATATATGATTAAAATGCCGGTATCAAAGTTCTGCTTGGGCTGTTATAGGTAAACTTGAAGATTAACATTAGCCTTGTATTCTGAGTATGAGATTTACTGGTGATTTACTTGACGTAATTATTGGGAGATTTAATAGGGCTAACGTTGGTAATCATTAATCAATTACAAGAATTTTGAGAACGGTGTGTTATTCACATTTCATTGCCATCATGTTTAGACATCTGTAGGAAATTTAAATCATAATATACTAATAACTTTATTCATATCTTTCTTAATAAAACTCTACAGATTTCCAAATTAGTTGCACCGTCAATGAACGCAATTTTTTGTTTCTTTGCTCTGCAGTGATCTTATTTCTCAACTAAACACATGCTTCGAATTGGGTCTGTTGCCGTAGCTTTAGTTTCAAAGAACATCACGTCACCCAGCTATGTTGAATAGCTGAGGTCTCCGCAGAATCCTTCATTACGCTGGGGAGGTGGAACGGGGAGGAAGGGGGGATGAATTCAGAATTATGGCCTACGGGTCTACTGTTGTTTAGCTTTCAAACGATGCTCCCGGTAACCTATGAATATTTAACTGAGCCTGGTGGGTGATCAGACCTTGCATTCGAGGGAAGCTTTTTCAAATTATCGCCGGCCAATCAAATTTCAGTTTTCTATGGTTTTTCTGAAATTATTCCATATGATTGTCCTGACTGTTACTTCAAAATGCAAAGGTCGAATTCTTTACAGTGTTTTGTACCACATTCTTTCCCACCTCTAGCGACACTGACGTCTATGAAGCGTAAAGTCATAGGAAAAGGAGGGTATTTTGGGAGGTTATTCCAAGACATCTATAAAATATATGCAAGCAGTCTCCAACTTCGTATACTTTATTCGATACACAAGATTGAGATGTCGTTTTTTTTTCTTACATAAATTTTAAATGCATTAGTAGAAAGAAATTTATAGGTCAGAAACTCCAGTCAATGGTGACTAAACAGTAACCATTACGACTGCCTCAGGAAAGAAACTGGTCACCCAGCCTCCATTGAGGGCCTGCAGAACAACTGTATGAGATTAGAACCAACCACGACGGAACGCGATAGCTGTTTTATAACTATTACAGACTTACAACAGAAACATTGGCTTGATCCTCCCGTAAAAGCATACTGGGTATGGTCACGGAGGTAGGACGGCCTTTTCCGTTCCTCTGTATATCTAACTATTGTTTTAAGCTTATAAACGAGTTTTTAAGTGTAGTTTGTTTCTTTCACTGTGAAGATGAACACTGGTACTTGTAACATATGCTACCACCTTAATTAAGAAATTAATATTATTTAGGTAAGTGTAGTTAATTATGATTTAAATATTGATTGTAATAATGTATATAATGTAATTACGAAGCTCGAGAAATCCACAGATTACCATTGTCAATGGGTAGTGTAAGTACATCTTTGAAAAGATAAGATAGAAAATCTTTGGTCTGGTGAGACCATGGAGGAAGGAAATATATGGAGACGACGAAAGAGGCCTTCACCACGCATTGAAGTGAAGCAGGGCGGAGAAGGAGTGGGGGGGGCTTGGCCGGAGTGGAGGGGGCATGGCCGCTTCAATACAGACACGGGGAATATGTACAAAAACCTCAAGGGGACTCTAGGATAAACGTGACGCCGCAATCTGGTGATGGATTATTATGTAACTCGATGAGACAAATAAAAAATGAAGAATAAATTTTTTTGATATCCTGCTTAGTTTCGAGATATTCTGTCTCAAATGTGAAATGGTTTTGGTTGAAATTCAGAAGAAAAAAATTGGTCAAAGTCAAATTTGATGATGGAATCTTATTTAAAAAGACGAGACAAATTAAAAACAAAGAATAACCTTTTTCGATATCTCACCTTGTTCTCGAGATATACTGTATCAAAAGAGAGGTGTCTTGAGTTGAAATGGAGAAGAAAAATTTCGCAAAAGTCAAATTTAATGATCGATTCTTATGTAACACGACGAGACAAATCGAAAATACAGAATAAAATTTTTCGATATCTTGCTTAGTTTTCGGGATATACTGGGGTTGGGTTGATATGCGGCCTGGACCAGAAATTAATTCTGCCAAAGATACAATGAATTACATGCAGAATGGATATTTCAGTTTTTTTACTACCGCGTGTGGTTAGGTTTAAATGCGGCCTAGACCAGAATATAAATACTTATCTTGTTAACATACATCGTAAGCTTAATTGGAAATGGCTGGAAGTAGTTTCCATCGCGGATTACGTTTTGTCACTAACTTGGTTCTCATGAAATTACTAACAGTAATAGATAAATTCTTTGTCCCTCATGGAACAACAAAACCATTCTGGTACAGACTGCATTTAGACCTAACCACAATCTCCATTAAATTGCTGCTATAGAATCAAACTATGTAGTCATACCCACACACGCGTATTTGAATCGCAAACTGTATTTGCAGTAACAACATCGTTTGCTTCATCAAGATCCCTAGATTGCATAGCATAATTTAACAAATTAATTTCATCATACACTGTCAGCATAAACTGCAACGTGACGAAAGAAAGCGCAATGCTAAATTCACTGAATCGCGATGTAAAACACACCCCTTTAAATCTCAGTTTCAACACTCGTTAAAAGTAATGCTAGTCCATTATGTGCAAAATAGCAAGGTATGCTGATTTTCTACACTACACAAACAAAAATTTGAGAACAAAGTCATCCTATTGAGAGCTATGACTAAATATTTATAGACATGCTCCAAAGTTTACAACTTCTACCGCCCACTTCAACAACGATAATTAGAATTCAACTTACTTTTTTTTTTTTTTTGCTGTCGTCAGTCTTTCGACTGGTTTGATGCAATCGTCCATCCTTTCCTATCCTGTGCTAACCTCTTCATTTCTACATACCCCATACAGCCCACGTCCTCAATTATCTGCTTCATATATTCTAATCTCTGTCTTCCTCTACAGTTCTTACCTTCAACTGTTCCCTCCACTAACAAATTAACCAATCCTGTATGTCTCAGAATATGACCTACCAGCCTATCTCTTCTTTCTGTAAGCTTCTTCCACAAACTTCTTTTACTCACCCACCATTTCCAAAACTCGTTCATTTCTTACTTTGTCTGTCCGCTTAATTTTCAGCATTCTTCTGTAGCACCACATTTCAAATGCTTCAATTTTCTTTACTTCCGGTATTCCTAAAGTCCATATTTCGCTACCAGAAAGTGCTGTGCTCCACACAAAGAGTTTTAAAAATTTCTTTCTAATTCCTAGATCAATATTTGAAACTAAAAGGTTTCTCTTTTTATGAAGGTTCTTTTTGCTAATGCTATTCTGCTTTTAACATCATTCCTGCTTCGGCCATCGGTTGTAATTTTACTTCCCAAGTAACAGAATTCTCTTACTTCTCCTATTGCATCCGATCCTATTTTTATATTTAATCCACTAATATTGGTATCATTTCTGCTACATTTCATCACTTTTGTCTTGCTTTGATTTATATTCAGTCCAAAGTCTTCCTACTTATGAAATGATAATCCAGGTTCTTTCCTGTCTGGCCTATTTGTGCAACCGTACGCAACACACGATGGCATTATAAAACACTTATACACAATACAAAATGAAATAATCACTGCATCTAACACAATGTGAACATCGCAATTGTTTGGAAGCGCAATATCGCCGCTGCCACCACTGGGCGTGCGCGAGAGTTTAAAGCCTGCTTCACCGATTTAACGTCACTTCTCCTCCATATATTTCCTTCCTCCATGGGTGCGACACAAAGAATGAAACTTAAGACGATGTGTGTGTGTGAAGGCGCACTGTTGGTTTGGACTGCGAGTGTCGCAGTAGCAGTATATGAATGTATTAATTATTCGAGAAGTGATATATTGTAATTGTGTTTTCTGTATCGAGTGTATGCGAGCTTTAGTTTGGTTATTAAAACAGTTGACAGCACATGCTAACAACTGCGCGTTGTAATTTTTCTGTAGAATTAGCGATCCGTTGATTGAGCTATTTTATGACGATTGAGTATTATACTATTTAAAGAAGTGATCTCTACTCTGTTTACTTGGGTCAAAAGACGACATATTTAGGGCCACGTCGTTACGAGCAAATTAATTTGTGGACTTTGCTCGTCTTCGATGGTATAAATTTTAATTGTATGGAGGTTACATGGGCCATTCATACTTATACAAAGGGACCACCAATTTGTACGTTCCCGTCGAACGGACCAATCTTTACGCCTCGTCGACGTTAAGATTATTAAGGCGGAAAAAGAACTGGGAGCAAGAAAAGAAGAGGAATTCGGCAATTTCCTTTTGAAGGAATCATTCAGGCATTCTTTTGGAGGGATTTCCTGAAAGCATGGAAAATCGAAATCTGAATGGCTGGACAGAATTCGAACCCATGTTCTTTTGAATGCTCAGTTCTATGTTCTCTACCAATTCGCTTTGAAGAAATTTTTGGGTCTTAAGACTTTAATACACAACACGATGAGGACTTCTGCACCTCTCCAATCTCCTGGCCAAGTCACAAATGATAAAACTTAACTTCCCGATCAGCGCTCTAATCAGGTAAATGCGAGGTACGCGCAGAATACCATCACAATGCCGCAACGGCACGATTCCACGGAACAAGTAAACATACTACACTTAATCAAAATGTAAACCTGTCAGATCAGAGTATAGAACATTCAGGAAGTGCTAGTAATGATCTGTCTCCGTGGCTGATTATTGCGCAACATTCATCTATAGATTGAACACAATATCCACGACTCATAGCCTCACAGTAAGAAGTTTTAATGTGTAAAAGATTGGGATTAATGCGTTCTTCGGCCATTGGCTAAAGATAAAACCGCTGTCGTGATAATACAAGTTCCTTAAAAGCTTCGTGTCGCTGTAATGGACCCTTCAGCTTAGTTTAAATGTTGACCTCGATTCTGTTTGCAACTGAGCAACTTATTCCAGGAATAGCTTTCTCTGTTGGTAATGCTCTATGGCTTTCTGTAACGCGCAGATTAATTTTAACGAAGAGTAATATTCTGTTAGCTAGCGATCCCCTTGCAGGAGATATTTAAATAGTGAACCAGACAGTGACGTTACGTATATGTGCAATGTTTAGCACAAGAGAAAATACTTTGATTTTCCTCTACGAAAAGAAAATCATTTTGCTGAAGGCGCTAGCAATAGCGAAGATTTTTTCTTTCTCCTGATGGTGTAAGTTGTTGTTTTGCAGTCTGTATTAGGAGGGTAATTACTCTGCAAAACAATCATACAACAAAACTGTATTTCACTTGAAAATCAGAACCAGAATATTTTGTTCAATATTCATTTCTCTCTACCATACAGCGACTGGTATGGTGCAGCAAATACTGCAACGTCGTCTGCACGTTTTCGAATACTAGATATACTTGATATCTTTAACAGCATAAAGAGGAGCGTCCTTACATGATAACTTCAGTTTGCACAATAGGAAACATTTTAAAGGAGAAAAATGGAAAATCGCGCACCCACAGTTGCTCACAGCCCTGTACTGCAAGTGTCCTGTGAAATGGTGTAGTTACAAGTTTGAAGCTTCACTTAGAATTATAGTATTCACAGTGCTGAAGGTTTTGCTCAGTAACTGCAAATGAGCTGGGTAACTGACGTGATCACGGAACCAACTGCACGCATTATTAGAGCAATGAGTTGTGAGGTTTTTTTTAATTAAAGATGGCCGCTAGCCTATTAATGGAATACGATGTTTGTACATACTGTTTCTGCCTTGACTAAAAAGAATATAAAATTTTTCTTTTACATGATGTAATTTAAAATATAAGCGTCCAAAATCGCTGTTTCTGAATACAAATATTCATCAGCACACGCTTTTCGCTCTAATGGTGTGGGAGAATCCATAAACCAAATAGCTCCATTATGGCCTCCTGTGAACACCCCCCCCCCACCCCTCTTTCCCACTTGGCTTTTGTCTCTAACCCTCCTTACCCCCCTCCCTCTCGAAGTACGTAGCTTTTTTCCCTATTGAGTTAAGAAGACTGTACTGTTTTTCATAAATTACATACGGAGATAATTAAATGACAGAAAAAATATTTACATGTTTTTGTGTGTTCTGTACGTCATTTTAACTATGACAAATAATACGAATGAAAAGCTACGTGGCCTGGCTCGGAAGACCCCCCCATGTAGCCCAGCGTAGCTTTCCACCCAACTCCTCTCCTCCCCCCCCCCTTCCCAGACCTAGCTACGTAGTTTATGGACACCCCTATGTAGCATAAAAACTGCAGGTGCTTTTTTTTTTTTTAGCATTGATGTAAAGTTTTAGTAAAACATGCAAAGTGTTACAATCTGGGTTACGTTTTACACTGCAAATCCCCCTCCACTGATCATGTTTTCATACTAGAATGAACTTGCCGCCTTACCAGTGTCGTAACATGTCTTAAGCTGTGGTAAATTATGCAGAGTTCATGTGAGTTGAGAGCTATTTCATGTTGTGCATGTTTTTATATTAATCCAGCTGTGCATGAATATATTTCAAAGCGTTTTTCTGATAATACAGGAGAAAGTAGATGCCAGACACGTACATGCCCTAAGCTCTTGCATGGACTCGAACTGGCGACCAGCTAATTGGGTGAGCCTGGCCTCGCTTTTGGGAGATTGCGGGTTTGAATCCCAGTCCATCCACCCAGATTTTGATATTCCAATATTTCCCATTCACTTCAGGCGATTATCGGGATTGTTCCTTCGAAAGGAGTTGTCCGAATTCTTACCAGTCCTTGCCCCCAGTCGTTTTTCACCTATAATGGCATAGACGTCGACAACGTGTGAAGTTAGAAAGAAAATAAATCCAACCGGCTACACTCGGCAAGTGGAGTACAGAGAAGATAACAGACAAACTGCTATTAGTAGCGTTATAATGTAACTAGCTGGTACCCACGACTTCGTTCGTGTTTGTAAAGAATTTATATTGACAGCTACCGACATATAACCACCATAGTGCACAATGGGAGACTCGATGCTATTACCACTCACAAACGCCAGTCGTCTGGGCTATGTAGTTCAGGCAGCTAAGTAAAATATACGGACACACATTTCTTTGGTCGAAAATATCCTTGATCGGCCAATTTTAACAACCACATCTTCCACACTACCAAAGTTACCGAAAACCGAGCGTGGTGGTGTAACGGTTAGCGTTCTGGCCTTGCATTCGGGAGGACGGCAGTTCGAATCCCCGTCCGGGCATCCAGATTTGGGTTTTCCATGGTTTCAAAAATCACTCCAGGCAAATGCCGGGATGCTTCCTTCAAAAGGCCATGGCTGAATTCCTTCCCATTCCTTGCCCGTCTCTAAAGACCTCGCTGTTAATAGACGTTAAGCAGTTGAAAAAAAAAAAGTACCGAAATTCAGCCAACGTTGTTATCGACGGGTTACTCTGTGATACTACCCCACACAAACACCAGTGATCTGCGCTAGATAGTTTTGACTGAAAAGTGATACACCATCACACATGTTTTTGGTAGAAATATGAAAGTCCCGCAGGTCGACCACTTTCAACCACCATATCTCCCACACCCCAATAGCTACCGACATCTAACCATCATAGAACACGATAGGAGACACGATACCACTACCACACACAAACACTATTGGTCTATGCTATGTAGTTGTGGCAGCAGAGTGACATATACGGAGACACATGTCTTTGGTCGAAATACGAAAATGCCCTGCATCGACCACTTTTAACCATCATATCTCCCACATCCCCACAGCTATCGACATTCGGCCAACGTTGTGTACGACAGGAAACTCCATGCTACTTCCACACAAAAAGACCAGTGATCTGTGCTAGGTAGTGGTAGTTGAAAAGTGAAATATAGGAAAACACAGGTCTATTTATATATATATATATATATATATATATATATAAGATTAAGATAAAACGGCCACCGCTTTTGTCATTGCCTTCCCGAGCAAGAACATTAGCCGATTCCAATCTACTGTCGTCGAATTCCCGAATCTGTCACAGTTAGATAAAAATGTACAGTATACACTAATAAGGTACCATAGTAATAGTCATAAAATCTATTCAATAAAAAATAACTTAGTGGGTATTTTATCATTTTTGAAGATGCTATAGTTCTCTTACTCTCATACATTTAAAAACAGTTTAATTATTTGCCAGGATATGCAAACATTAGCCCCATGTACAGTAGGTTGTGGCGGTGTGTTTAAATCGTTAAAACGGTAGAAGATAAAATTTGCGATTCAGTTTGGAATTTTGTACCACAGTCTGTAAATATACGTAGGCCTACAATATGTTCGTACATCCGCCAGGCAACCATTCCATATACTGCTTGCAGAGAAGCTTAACGAAAGTATTTTTTAAATGCACCTGTCACTAATCATATATATTATTTCTAAAAGGTGTTTTTTGTTGTTGTTGTCACAAACCATTATCACCTTTCATACCTAACCGAAACCAATAAATGAGGTGTTCTTTTAAAAATTCCCCGCTTTGGTCTCATCATATTTTAAGGAAGGAATTTATGCGAATTCGACCCTTAAACGGCAAAAGTATGAATATTTCTACAAAGCGTATGTTACGAGCTATTTATCTCCCTTGGTACCAAAGTAAAATCGATAGATGACGGATCATTTTAAAGACTAATGTCTCCACTTTGGTCACATCATATTATAACAAAAGAATTTTTCGGAATTCGTCCCTTCAATTGAAAAAATATCAATATTTCTACAACGGGTTTTTCCTCTCTTTTTTTGTCACGAGACATTTATCTTCTTTGATACCTAATGAAATCGATAAATGAGGTATCATTCTAAAGATTAAAGTTTCTGCTTTCGTCACATTATATTTTAAAAAAGAAACTTTTCGGAATTTGTCCCTTAAAGGGCAAAGGTAATAGCTATGAAGGTAGCGCGTATGAGACAGTTCAGAACCAAGCCGGTAGATAGCAGCAGCACATATAAAAGAGATATTAAAGAATTTCTTCACTGGCGTCGACTATGATTATGTTAACGATAGATATCACCACCACTTATCGCAGAGATATCAATATCCTGTGTGTTTTCTGTATAATAAATACCTTTTCGGATACTTTTTTCTGTTACGGAAACATTTCTGTTTTGTTATACAATTCTTAAGTAAATATTTTATTTGGGAATTTTTTCACGGGCTACGATCGCACCACAGATATAGATATGCCGTGAGTGTTTTGCTCACGTTACTTGTATTCCGTTAAGGCCAATGACAGTTTGTCATACATATGTTTACACGTTCAAAGGTTTTTCATAATTTCTTATTAATATGTTTGAAGTATTTTGTTTCGCACCTATCACACAAAACAAATAAACAACTGATACAAATGAGACGGTTCTTATTTCATCCTAATACAAACCAGCAACATCACTGTTCGTCGTATTTTATTCATTAAATTTTCGCACGGAACATCCAGTATCTGATAACTAGAGACCGGATTATACGCAATTGCGTGTTTGTATATGTATTTCCATATTAAGCCCATATTCACCGCTTATTGAATATATTCGTTATATTTACAATATGTTTCGTTAGTGTACCTAGTTAATACAAAAAATCTTACGTTGTAGCCGGCAAAACCCACAGCTCTCAGTTTACGGCGACTCGATGAAGAACTACGACTCACATTTGGGAATGTAAATAAACTGATTTCATCAAAACAGCAAGCGTTTCTTAAGGCACGTTTTCGTAATAATGCCTTTTTTAAAAAAAAAAAAAAAAAAAAAAAAAAAAAAAAAAAAAAAAAAAGAAAGACAAATTTGCCCTTAACTCCGGGCGCTGGATGTGGAAGCTGTACTGTTTTACGATGAACATTTCGAGGCCATTAAAGGTGTAGTAAACGACTTTGGTTGTGGAGAGGCTATGACAGTTTGTCAGTATTAGGAAGGATTTAACAATTCTAGTATTAAAATCATAGCTGTGTCGTTTGTCTCACATTCCTTCGTGTATTAAAAAGCTTGACAGTTTTAGTATTGGGACGGGTGAACTTTTTCCAGAAACAATGACTGCTAACAGAGCACTAAATTTCAAATACTGCCCAGTTACATCAGTGAATGTGGAATGGACCAAATTCACTTACAAATATATATTGAGAGTTCGAGGAAACAATCTTACTAACGAATATTTATAACAGTACCCGATTGTTTATGTTCACAAAAAAGCTAAATAAGTGTTAATTATCGAATTTCTAAAGATGTTATTCAACTACTTACTAATTGCATGCTGATTTTGAAATAAAAAACCTAAGCATTGCTATTTTTATATTATATAATAATGCATATTTTAACACTTTTTAACATATTTTTGCATTTTTCATGCATATTTCTAGCTTTTTGTGTTACATATAACTCTTGGTTCTCAGAGTTACTCACCTGTTAAATTTCGTGCGGGCCGCACGCTCCTAGCCTGTTGAAGGACGTCTATGCTATGGAGGTTCATTCAGATGGCGGCAACGTGAAATCGCCAAGTCTTCAGATACGTCTGCAGTGCGGTAGCTCTCTCATATCATGTTTTAAATGCAGGGATATTTCACTGAAGGGGCAGCGTTGGCCGTTTTCAAATCTGAAGCTGTATTAGAACAGACAAAAAAAATGTATCCCGTTTTTACGACAAATCTCTGTAAGAAATTTTGAGTGGCGATGTTACTTACCGGTGAAACTTGGTACCTGGCCGATCTCAAAGGCGATCGTGGTTCGCTTTGACGACTACATCTGTGTAATGGAAGTCCACTCAAAGGGCGGTATCCCTCACATAGGGGGCCAGTCAGATGTGATAGCTAGATGTTCGTAATTTTTTCGAATACTTTAGTTGTGTTCCTTCTTCTGACTCTACTCCTCAGATAACATTAAACATGAACTTATGAATGGATTTATTCCTCCAGCGTTTAATTTTCTTCCTCTCCAACCTCTTACCATCGACAGTATATCTACCAAAAATGAAAATACACCTCCAGTTGCTAATTGATACGAGGGTGAGTCAAATGAAAACCTTAAATTTGTAATAAAAAATGGAATTTTTCTCGCAGTTATCCTGTAAGTTGGTAAGCGTGCTACAAGAAGCGTGCAGAATGGCCTGTAGGTGGCAGCATAGTGCAGATGCACAAATACCGTCGCAGTATCAGTATAAAGATTGCTGCCCTACTTGAGACTTCAACCAGGGGAGAACAGCGTTCTGTTATTCGGTTTTTGAGTAGTGAAGGTGTGATACCTATTGAAATTCATCGAAGAATGAAGGTTCAGTACGGTGATGCATGTTTGTCACAGCAGTAGGAAGTTCGCAAATGGTGTGACTTTAGTGGAAGATGCTCCTCGTCCAGGTCAGGCACAACGAGTTGTGACTCTACAGAACATTGCAGCAGTTGAAGCCATAGTGATGGAAAACCGCCAAGTGAAACTGAAGGACATTGCAGCATATTTAAAGATTAGTCATGGTTCAGCACACCACATTATGCATGATGTGTTCCAGTTTCACAAAGTGTCTGCAAGATGGGTGCCACGGCAGCTGACTCCTGAAATGAGAGAACGACGTGTTGAAGCTTGTGAAGAACTTCTTCGGTGCTTTGAACGAGAACTGGGGACGAAACCTGGGTTCACTTCCACCAACCGGAAATGATGAGAGCGAGCAAGGAATGGCACCATTCCTCATCACCAAAACCAAATAAGTCTCGAACAGAACCATCAGCAGGGAAGGTTATGCTGACTCTCTTTTGGGACAAAAAAGGCGTCATTTTAGAGCATTACATGCCTAGAGGAACCACTGTCACCAGTGCATCATACACAGATCTCCTAAAAAATCATCTTCGGCCTGCAATCAAATCAAATCGACATGGATTGCTGTCATCAGGTGTCCTTTTGCAACATGACAATGCAAGGCCCCACACTGCCTGTACAACAGTTGCCCCAAGCGATTTCCATACGTTTGGACAACTCAAAGAAGCAATGGGAGGAAAGAAGTTCCGTTCTGATGAAGAGGTACGCCACGCGGTACATGAGTGGTTGCGCGACTACCAAAAGAATTTTTTTCTAAAGGAATTTATGCACTTTGTAAGCGCTGGAGGACTTGCATTGAGAGTGGGGGAGATTATGTTGAAAAGTGATACAGCTTTGTACCACTTCTGCACAATAAATAATATTTAAAAAAATATTTAAGGTTTTCATTTGACTCACCCTCGTACTTATCTGGAGACATACTTGCTAAGTGTCTCCGTAATATTTTGCACCAAACGCTAGTATAAGAATCAACCCAGTTATACGCATGATCTGGAAAATGTAAGAAAGGAGACTTTCCCGGGGAGTGATTGCAATGAAGTGTTCACGGGTGCAACGGCAGATATTGTTTCCCTCTGTTTTGTATGCAACGTAATAATTTTTCTAATGCTACAGCTTATTCCGATCCTGTGTCAATCAGCGCATTGTATGACACAAAATATTGACTTTTACACAATGTCAACTTTGCCGTCGCCTGCCGGAGACTAGTTTCGCTGCCTTCGTTGTCGCTATTAATTTCTGTTTTCGACGCGCGGTATTTGAAATTACTTACGCCTATCTCGGTTTGTCATTGTGTACTACTAGAATTCCTTGTTTGTTGCCAAGCATACGTCCATGGCTACCATTCGTCCTACTTGCGTTGCGTTTATTTGTGTTTCATCATGTAGTTGGGCTATCAAACTTTGCGTTCCACTGAGATAATCATTGGTGCTACTCCGATATGCCTGATATCTGGAACTTTTATATTCCAGTTTTTCCTGCCAGTCTCTCATCGCTTTTTTCACTTCTTTTCTCGTAGTATTTATTTAATCCCGTATTGAAATCTACTCCTACTCGTCCTTCATCTCTTTTCTACATCTTCTAATATTTCACGCAAATGCAACGTATGTGTCAGGGGTGTTTCGGATTCAGTAGTTGGGTTGATTAGTGCAGAATCGCCTAACTGTTCTATAGTCATTGCCGGAGATGGTATAACATCACTACTTGATGGGGTCGATTCAGTAGTTTCAAATTGTTGATTGTCCATAACTGCAACATAAGTTTGTTTAGAAATTTTGCACGAACCCAACACATTGATGTATGGAACTAGTTTTTCCTACTAATGTTTCTTATTTTAAATATCTCCGACTTCTAAAATGATAAAAGAAAATAGCATTTAAATAAATATTAAAATAATATCAATCAAGTTAAATCGCCGTACCTTCTAAAATGATTAAACTATTAATTCACTAAATTATAAACACTTATTATAAATTAAAAATAATGAACATTTGATTACTATTAAAGGGTGAATATGAAAGGAAATCCTAATAACACTCCATTATTTTTATTATGAACCGAATCTGAACTCGCTTAGAACCTATATTAACTGTTATTGATATATCTATTGCTAATTTTTTAAAAAATGAGAAAATACAGTATAACATGGGCTTGTACAAATTGAATAACATGTGAGTAATCATCAGAAGGCTTATGAATTCATCGTAAGGCCGATTTTGTGCTGTGTTCCTTACCGTTTTGCTTATGGAGATCAACTCTAATACGTCGGCTGATATGCTGCCGCGTGTACATAACGGCGTGCTGCAGAGAGTGATAGTGGCATAACCCCTGTTTTTGTGGCGCAACCAACACCACCAGTCACCTTGCTGGGCGTCCACTCCATGCCACCGCGTATAAACCTCGGCCACCTCAGCGGTCCCCTACTGTCCTGTACTGTGATCAGTATTCAACTGGTAGTCACTAAATAACCAGCTGTAAATAGGAGCTTTCTGCAAGGTTTTCCACTCGAACTCTGTTATTTTCTGATCTAAAGTTTTTCTGTACACGTCAGCCAGGAAAGGGTCGAATTCCAGAGAAGACATTTATTGTTTTATCATAAGAACCCTCTCCCGGTTCAAACCCTCCAGTTACCTAACAATTAATTGTTAATTTATTTATATTATAGCTAGAAAAATATTTCTTTAATCATTATACTTCATTAAATTCTAAATCTACAGGAGTTGATAAATTGAAAGGGTGATGAGTGGTATATCTTTAGGTTTGTTCTGAGTAAAAAATTGAATAAGCTTTAAGCATTTATTATCACGGATAGCAATTTAGAAAAAATATGTGACATTATAATAATCATATCGGTTCATTACAATTTTAATATATATATATATTTTTTGATGAGATCTAGCTGTTAATCTAATACGCCACCTAGTATCTGTTTTCCAGTGAGGTGGACAAAATCACCCTCGATGAAGAGAGTCAAGGTGGAGTTAGCACGTTGCATACAAGTCCAATAACAACGCAGCTATCTGACCAGTGCTCTGTCTTGCACTGAGCGGTTTGACACAGCATAAGCTACGGTTCGCTTTGGTCGACACATTTTGAAGTTGGTTTTACTCGAAATATATGGTCGTGTAACCGAAGGATTAAGCCTGCTATGGTGCTTAGTGTTAGAAACGAAGCGGGAATGAATATTAGCAAATGAAATAGCGTAAGCAATATTATGGTAGCTTAATGAAATCACTTTAAGGGTTAAACTTTGTTCAAACACGTGGATAAATCCGTAATTCACTGCATGAAAATAACTCGGTAGTATATCAATCTGTTACCGTTGAAATATGAACTAACTGAAGTACATTTCATAGCCAGGAGAAGGTAAATGGAATGCATTAGTAGTCCTTGCCATGGCAGTTAATTCTGAGGATGGTTGAGCAGTTAACTCAAATAACGGTGTCAACAGCATTGCACACAAAAGGCTCTATTCGCTCTATTCCTTAACGCTTTATTCTTCGTCGACGATACCGCAATAGAAACACAATGAACGTGCGGCATGCCCACTTCGGCAGTTCATTGTCATGAAACCTTAATATCAAGGCAGCTTTGGGCGCAATACGTTTAATTCTAGGGCGGCGCCTGTGTCATAAAGCTAAATTTAGAGGGAGATGTCTTTGGTTATTAGATGGTATTGTGTGCAGACTAGGTTATATTAAAACAATTTGTTGGTTAAAAATAAAATATTTTAGCCACGATCTTCAACTAATATCTGTAAGAAGCTTACCGTATATCCCCCGCAGCTCTGGCCGCGTGCGCCATTCCCTCTCTTCTACATGCATGAAGGGCTGTGAGTCCGATGAGGGCGGACAACTGTGATGATAAAGTAGCATCGAGTTACAGCTGAGTTCAATTGGAACAGTTTGATCATTGAAAGAAAATTTTTATCACCATTAATTCAGACATCTGTAGGTAACTTACTGGATATACCGTTACGAATCTAGTTCCTATTCGTCGTTCCCCCTCCTCGACGTAAATGCCATGAATTTGGCTTCAAGAAGTGCGGCGTCCATAGACAACACATATATGCGGTCTCCGTGACATGATCCGGATCACTTGCAACTCACTAGCGTAAGAGTCCATTCATGGCAGTACATTTTCAGGGAGACACCTGTATTGATCATTTTCACATTACAAATAGACATAAATTAATACAAGGCATTGTAATGCAACTGGAGAGATACAAAAGGAAAAGAATTATGGTCCCAATGATATGTATCAGTAAAAGTATTCTTGATCACTGGAACTAAATTTGATGGTGGACGTTAGAAAAGTAAAAAAATTTGTGCGATGGAAGATTCTTCCAGATAGCTCCCTTTTGCAGATAGTAACATGGTATTTGGCAGTTTGGTACTTGGTAGTTGATTGCTCCCCAGCCAGTGTGTTAGCCTACTGATGATTACTCATATTTGATGCACGTCGTACAAGCCCATATAATACTCTGTTTGCTTATGGTTTTGTTAAAATTACCGACCTTAATAATAAGCACATTAACAAGTTTTAATAAATCTCTAAAACTCGTTCTTATTTTGTTCAGAATACAAGTAGTGCTGTCTCATGAATAATTTCATTCATATTAATCATTAAATTATAACCTATTGCTGATAAATAAGGAACTTATAATAAATATTTTCAATAATAAAAATTATAAACTTCTTATTAATAATAAAAAATTATTAATTTTTGAATAAGAAATAAAACTAGTGAACCAACTTGGTAGGATGATTAATTATTCCTCTCAAATAAAATTGATGTTGCCATTTTTTAAAATTTAATACTGGAAGTTAGCTTTGGATATCGCAAAAAACCGCGGTCCTTTCGTGGTCCGTCTTATTTCATGTTTGCCTGTTGAGGTTTTATTTCAGCTTGTGAGCTTATTCGGACTACCATTTGTCCTAGGACACTTCTGCTTGCGTTGCGTTTATTTGTGTTTCACTATGTAGTTGGGCTATCAAACTTTGCGTTTTACTGGGGTAATCATTGATGATACTCCGATATGCCTGGTACTGATAAACTCTGCTTTTGTCTTGTAAGTATCTGGAACTTTTATATCTCAATCTCTGCTTCCAGTTATTACTACCAGTTTGTCATTTCTTTTTGCACTTCGTTTCTCGTAGTATTTATATCATCCCGTATTGAGATCTATTCGTCCTTCATCTCTTTTCTACATCCTCTAATATCTCATGCACGTGCAAGGTATGTGTCACTGGTGTTTCGGATTCAGTAGTTGAGTTGACTAGTACAGAATCGCGTAACTGTTCTATGGTCATTGCCGGAGTTGTTATAACATCACTAGTTGATAGGATCGATTCAAATTGTGGATTGTCCGTAATTGCAATATAATTTTCTTTATAAATTTTGCGTACCCAACACATTGAGTTATTAAAAAGAAAAAAAAAATCCGACTCCTAAAATGAGAAAAGAAAATATTATTTAAGAAAATATTAAAATACCGCTCACAAAAAACAATTTAATTTAAGAGGAATAATTGAGCAGCCATCCATGTTGAATCGCCAGATCTAAAAATCATAAATTTATTAAATTATAAATATTTATTATAAGTTAATAATAACGAGCAGTTGATTATTATTCAAGGGTGAATATGAATGGAAGTCCTAATAACACTTTATTATTTTTATTCTGAACCGTATCTGAAAGAGCTTAGAACCTTTATTAACTGCTATTGTTAGTTTTAACAAAACGATGAGAAAATAGAGCATCACATTGGCTTGTACAAATTGAATAACATGTAAGTAATCATCAGAAGGCTTATGTGTATTCATCGCAAGGTCGATTTTGTGCTATGTTCCTTACCGTTTTGCTTACGGGGATCAACTCTAACACGCCGGCTGAGATGCTGTTGCGTGTACATAATGGCGCGTTGCAGATAGAGATAGGTGACCGTGTCGGGAGAACGGGTGTGTTGCCCCTCTTATCTGACATTCGGGAGGATGGAGGTCAAACTCTGTCCGGGCAGCCTGACAGGGGCCACTCTAGGCGAATGCAGGGATGGTACCTCTAAGGCTCGGTGTACACGGGCGTCATTTCACGTCGCGTGCACGCCGAGATGCCGCGCTAGCGGCTAGGAGTACACAGGAACAGATACGGCAGTGCACACGCACAAGCGGTCACGCCGCGGCGACCCAGCGGTCGTTTTTCCCAGTTATCGCCCGCCCACCAGGCCGCAGGGTCGCCGCGCACGCTAGTGCGGTCTCCTAGTACATTGTGTCCGATGGAGCGGTGCACACGGGCGGCAGAACACGCTAGGGCGGCAGGCATGGCAGACGAGTTATTAGTTTTAGAAAATATTGACATCGAACATTTTAATGGTGTAATTAAGACTTATCCAGAAATTTGTGGCAGCCGACGAAAAATTATCATGATCGAATCAAGAGGAGAGCTTGGACCAGTATACGTCGGATATTCATTGAGGGATTCGAGGAGAAGGACGACTAGGGCGAAAATCAAATATTTAAGCAAAATATTTCGGGTTTATTATAATTCCAGGTTTACGTAAAGTATTTACAATCTAGGTTTTATGTATCATACCTATAAAATTTATAGTAAATTGCTGTTGCAAAAACAAAAGTTCTTAAATAAAATTCCTTTACCGGGGTAAGGTGGCAACATCAGAAAAAAAATATGCTGCTATCATGTTCCTTACTTGGATATACTGCTAAGTAGTTCCTCTTGTTGGAACTGAGGCGTCCTTTCCGATATCGACAAAACCTTCTATACTCATTTCGTCTTGAATGTTGTACCCATCTCTCGTTCTTAAAAAATTGAGAAGTGAACAACACGCCTTTATAAATAGGATAGATAAATCCAAATTTTCATTGTTTTATGAAAAATTTTCCATTTATTGTACAGAATGCCAAATGTACTTTCTACTTTTCTCCTGGCGCGTGACAATCTGTAGCTGAAAATCCTTGTTTTTTTTTCTGATAAAACTTTACCACTGTAAGGCCTCATATATTTGGTGAAAGGGAAAATGCTTCATCACCAATAAAATAGAACGACATTTTTGGACCTGCAGTGCCGGCAGAGGTTGTCCTCTCGGAATGTTTATTTAATTGTTTTCAAGCTTGTTATAAAAATAAGTTCTTTGGAATAGTCCTATAATACCAGTAACGTCTATCCTGTGTCCTTAATAAATGATTTTTAAGGATAAAGTACGCGAAAATTACCCGCTTCTTATTATACAAGTCCATCGTTGTCAGTGGGACGCCTAATGCCGCCTGCTACGTGTGCATCGGATGTCGCGTGCACGCGGCGTGCACACGGCGTGCACGCGACGTTAAATGACGCTCGTGTGCACCGGGCCTAAAAGGCCACGGCCGACTTCCTTCCCCCTTCCCTCCCCTTTAGGTTAGTTAGGCTGAAAAGGGTCTCTGTGGTCACATCAGCGGTCTCCGACTGTCCTGAACCGTGATCAGTATCCAACAGGTAATCACCGAACATCTAGCTGTAAATTGGAGCTATCTGCAAGGTTTTTGAGTCGTACTCTGTTATTTTCTAATCTAAAGTTTTACAGTACACGTCAGCCAGGAAAGGGTCGACTTCCAGTCCAGACTGCGAGAACGCATTAATTGTTTTATCAGATGAACCCTCTCCCGTTTCAAACCCTAGAGTTACATTACAATTAATTCTAAATTTATTTATATTACAGATGGAAAAATATTCCTTTACTGATTATGCATTATTAAATTCTAAATTTTCAGTGGCTGATAAATTGAAAAGGTGATGAGTGATATTTCATTACGTTTATTCTGAGTAAAAAATGAATGAGCTTTAAGCATTTATTTTCAAGGATAGAAATTTCGAAAAATCATACGGCATTGGCTGGAACTAAATAATTATGATAATCAAATAGATTAATTACAATTTTAATATTAATTTTTTGATGAGGTCCTAGCTGTTAATCTAGTACGCCACCTTGTTCCTATTTTCCACTGAGGTGCATATTATTACCCCGCTAAAGGTGGAGTTTTTTTATTGTTTTTAACTGCTTAACGTCTCTTAACAGCGAGGTCTTTAGAGACGGGAAAAGATGGGGGGGGGGGGGGCAAGGAATGGGAAGGAATTCGGCCACGGCCTTTTGAAGGATGCATCCCGACATTTGCCTGGAGTGATTTGGGAAACCATGGAAAACCCAAATCTGGATGCCCGGACGGGGATTAGAACCGCCGTCCTCCCGAATGCGAGGCCAGAACGCTAACCGTTACACCACCACGGTCGGTAAGGAGGAGTTAACACGAAGTATACAAGGATAATAACAACGGAGGTAGCCGACCATTTCGGCTGTCAGATCTCAATTGCCGTCACTGAAACTATCTCCGAAAGTACTGCTAGTGTAGTGCACGGTGATCAGTCCTCTGTCTTGCACTGAGCGGTTAGACACAGAATAAGCTATGGTTCGCATTGGTCGACACATTTTAAGTTGGTTGTACTTCAAATATGTGGTCGCGTGACCGACGGATTATGCCTGCGATGGTGCTTAGTATTAGCAACGAAGGGGGAATGAGCATTAACAAATGAAATAGCGAAGGCAATATTAAGATAACTTTAATGAAATCACATTAGGTGTTAAACTTTGTACAAAACACGTGGATAAATCCGTAATTCATTGCATGAAAGTAAGTCGGTAGTACATCAATCTGTTACTGATGAAATCTGAGATAACTGAAGTACATTTTATAGCCAGCAGAATGTAAATCGAATCATTATTCACCACATGAAGTATTGATGTTTCTTCTATAAAAGTTGGTGATGAACTCCTCAAGAGCCAAGTGATAAAACTTTAGTTTCGATCGGGATGCGTCGCCAAAAGGTTTATGTCACACGAACCAAAGGCATGAGGACAGTACTCCAACTGAATATGTTAGCATGAATGAGCTTAGGATACGCTTAAATACAGAGTACCTAATTGCCAAATGATATGTGCAAGCGAAAGAAATCTGCAAGAATATTCAGTTGAACAATACTTTTTTTCTCTCAAAATGAACTGCGTTTAATTTCAGAAAAGATTATCAAGTTTGTCTACTTTTACCGAAAATACATTTACTAATATATATGAACATCCGTTGCTATCCTCTATTTAAAGATCTTCGTTTTCTTTACAATACTTTCTAATATTTATTTCACAATTCGATGTTTGAGAAAAGGAAAAGGCAGAGCCAACGTTTGTGTCAAATCTCCATACGAAATCCTCTATATTCACGGTCAATGTTTACACAGGGACAGAAGACATTCGCGATAGGGTGGTTGACTGAGGACGGCGGTTCACTATAAGGGAAACGTCCGTACCATATCAGTTAACTCAGATAGCGGCAGATGCAACGTGGCAATATACTCAGAAATGGTCAATCGTGCATTTGTTGTTTTTCTCTATGATCCGATTTGTTAGCGACGTCTGCAGCATTGCGATGTTTTGCAGTGCAGAGTCCTTGCCATGGCAGTTCATTCTGAGGCTGGTTGAGCAGATAACTCAAAGAGCGGTATCAACACCATTGCAAAAAGAAACACTAAAGGCTCCTTAACTCTTTATTCTATGTCTTTGGTTATTATATGGTATTGCGTGGGGACTAGGTTATATGAAAACAATTTGTTGGTTAAAAAAATAATTTTTTTTAGCCACGATATTCAGCAAACATGTGTAAGAAACTTACTGCTTATCCCCCACAGCTCTGGCCGCGTGCGCCGTTCCCTCACCTTGACATACATGTCATGAACTTGGCTGCGAGTCCGACGAGGGCGGATTCTCGCATTGCCGCGTCCATATATTATGACAGTACACTTGTAGGGCGACAGCTGTAATGATAAAATAGCATCGAGTTACAGCTGAACAGTTTGAACATTGAAAACAAGAAAGTTTTTCCACCATTAATTTAGATATCTGTAGGAAACGTACTGGATAAGCCGTTTCGAAGCGTGTTCCTATGCGTCGTTCCCTCTCCACGAAGTACATACCACGAAATTGGCTTCATGAAGTGCGGCGTCCATAGACAATACATGTAGGTGGTGTCCCAGACATCACTTGCAAGAGGCGTCCACTCATGGCAGTACACTTATAGGGAGGCATCTGTAATAATCATTTTCACATTACAAATAGACATCAATTAAGACAAGACATTGTAATGCAAATGGAGAGATAGTAACGGAAAAGACTTATTGTTCCAATGATATGTATCAGTAAAAGTATTCTTGATGACTGGAACTAAATTTGATGGCTGTCGTTAGAAAAGTAAAAAGTGTTGTCTGATGGAAGACTCATATCGATTCTTTTATGAACAGTTTCATATTAATTTTTTTATGCATATGATTTCTAGTTGTAAATCTAATACGCCACCTCGTGTCTGTTTTCTAGTGAAGTGGACATTATCATCCCCGTTGAAGAGAGTGAATTTGGTGATAGCACGTTGTATACATGGCCTATAACAATGCGCGAAGCCGCGCAGGCCGTTCATGTCAGATGATGATTCCTGCCATCGCATCGCGTCTCAAGTGCATTTATCTACGACTCTACAAGTAGTGTAGTGCACTGTGCCCATTAGTCAACTATTGAGTTGTCGTGCCGCGTGCGGTTTCACACAATATTAAATACGGTACGCCTCAGTCGACAAACTTTCAACTTGGTTTCACTAGAAATATGTAGTCGTGTGACCGAAGAATTACGCCTGCGATCGTGCTTAGTGCAACGAAGCGGCAGTGAGCATTAGCAGATGAAATAGTGAAGGAAAGAATAAGTTAGCTATAAGTGCTGCATTTTGTACAAATGACGTGGATTAATCCGTAATTCTGCATGGAAATAACACGGTAGTATATCAATCTGTTACTAATGAAATTTGAGCTAACTGAAGTAAATTTCAGACCCAGCTGAAGGTAAATCGAATGCATTAGTTACTACGTTTTAAATATACTTGAAGTATTGATGTTCCGTCTATGAAAGTTGGTGATGAACTCTTCAAGAGTCAAGTGAGATAACTTTGGAGCAGGCTGCGTCTCCAAGAATTTATGCTAAGCAAACCAAGGGCATAAGAACAGTACTCCAACTGAATATGTTAGCATCAATAAGCTTAGAATGTGCTTTATAGAGTACCGGAATTTTAAATTCTGGGTGTAAGCGGAAGAAATCTGAAAGAATTTTCAGTTGAACACTTTTTTCTCACAACGAATTGCGGCTAATTTCAGCAAAGTTGATAAAAATTGTCTATTTTCACCAAGAATACGTTTACTAAAATATATGAAGATCTGTTTAAAGATCTCCGTTTTCTGTACAATAATTTCTAATATTTATTTCACAATTCGATGTGTGATAGAACGAAAAGGCTGAGGCAACGTTTTTGTCTAATCTCTATAAGAAATCCTTGGCGATTATATTATTCGTGGTCAAAGTTTTACACAGGTGCAGACAACCGCGATAGGGTGGTTCACTGAAGACTGCGTCCAGCTCACTATAAGGGAGACGTCCGTACCACATCAGTTAACTCAGATAGCGGCAGGTACACTCTTTGGGAAAAAAATGGACTGTGGGCGCCTAAGTCAATTATTTCGCACAATGTGGCATCATTGCGGGTATTCAACTCAGCGCCATCTGTTATTCATTTCCTTAAGTCAATGCCTGGAACAAACTCTCCAGTGATGCCACATAGTGCAAAATAATGGACTTAGTCTCAGGCGCCCACAGTCAATTTTTTTGCGAAAGAGTGTACATCGGAGCAATATACTCAGAAATGGTCTTTCGTTCATTTTGTTCGTTTTCTCTACGATCCGATGTGTTAGCGTCGTCTGCAGCATGCCAGTTCTTTCTTTGAGCACCCTCTGCCACCCACAATTTTGTGAATTGCAGAGTATATATGTAGATGTAGAACTTAAATAGCGGAGTCAACAGCATTGCAAATAGAAACACTAAAGGCTCTTTTCCTTAACGCTTTATTCTACGTCGACGATAGCGCAACAGAAATATACTGAGCGTGCGACATGCCCACTTTGGCAGTTCACTGACAGTGCTATGACGTTGTAATGACACCTTAACACAAGGCAGCTTTCGGAGCAATATGTTTAATTCTAGGGCGATGTCCGTGTCATAAAGCTAAATTTAGAGGGAGACGTCTTTGGTTATTATATGGTATTCCGTGGAGAGTAGGTTATATTAAAACAATTTGTGGGTTAAAAAATAAAATATTTTAGCCACGATCTTCAACAAATATCTGTAAGAAGCTTACCGTTTATCCCGCGGCTGTAGGCCGCATGCGCCATACCCTCTCTTTGACATACATGCCATGAACTTGGCGGCGAGTCCGACGTGGGCAGATCCTCGCATTGCCTCGTCCGTATATGACAGTACACTTGCAGGGTGAACAACTGTAATGAAAAAATAGCATCGAACAGTTTGATCATTGAAAGAAATTTTTTTCGCCATTAATTCAGATATCTGTAGGTAACTTACTGGATAAACCGTTTCACAACTCGTGCCTATGCGCCGTTCCCTCTCCTCTCCGTACATACCACGAATTTGGCTTCAAGAAGTGCGGCGTCCATAGACAATACATGTATTCGGTGTCCCTGACACGATCCGGATCACTTGCAACGATGTTTCCATGGCAGTACATTTTCAGGGAGACATCTGTATTGATCATTATCATATTACAAATAGGCATAAATTAATACAAGGCATTGTAATGCAACTGAAGAGATACAAAAGGAAAAGACTTTGGGCCCCAGTGATATGTATCACTAAAAGTATTCTTGATTATTGGAACTAAAATTGGTGGCTGACGTTAGAAACGTAAAAAGGTTGTCCGATGAAAGATTCTTACAGATAGCTCCCTCTTGCAAATAGTATTTGGCAGTTGATTGCTCCACACAATACTTTACATTCGGAGATACATGCAGTGATAGAGCACAAGAATGACAGCGGAGTTCGTACTGAGCAGCATCGGTGTGTTAGAGTAAACTGTTGGTCTCCACATGCAGTACGATAAACAAGCACCACACACTTAAAAATGAAATCAGCCACAGAATGAAAACATAAGCCTACTGATGATTACTCACACTTTATTCAAGTTGTACAAGCCAATGTAATGATCTATTTGCTCAGTGTTTTCTTAAAATAATTGACCACAATAAATCAACAACAACTATTAATAAATCTTTAAACCTAGTTTTGATTTGGTTCAGGATAAAAGTAGTGCAGTGTCTTGGAGCATTTCATTCGTATTAACCCTCAAATTATAATCAACTGCTGATAAATAAGAATTTATAATAAATAATTTTAGTTAAAAAATTAATAATATCCTTATTACTAATAAAAATGATTAATTTTTAATAAATTATAAACCAGTCAGCCAACTTTATAGACGGATTAATTATTCTTCTTACAATTCTGATGTTCTGTGGATGATATAATAAGATTTTCATATATAGAATTTGCTGTCATTACTTTCATGATTCGGACAACAACCAAAAAGCAATTAGAAATTTAACTGTATCAGGTTCAATCAAAATTTCTAAACGAAATTATACAGTAGTTACGGACAATTGTCAATGTGAAACTAGTAAATACTGAATCGAATCAATCAACTTAAAGAGCTTCATTTATGCCCCGCAAAGACTATGGAACAGCTAATCAACTCACATTTGAATCCTTAGCACACTTGATACAGACTTCGCATGAAAAATATCCAAGCAATCTGTGATCTACCAGTATATTAAAACCTCTCAAACGGATCCATGTGAAACATAAAGTACCTTCACTATACACTCAGTTACAACAACTCACTCACACCTTACCTGGGAAGCGTAAAGTGAAAGTCATGTAGGCCCACCTGCTTTTTCCCTTCACTCGATGGGCTCTTTCGAACATCCTCTGAAACTTACAAAGGTCAGAAAGGGTCTAAAAACTAATAAATAAAATTCACGTAGTCAGCATACAGTCTACCCTGCTTCGCTTACTCTGAGGTTTATGAGTAATATATGTTTTATGTGGAAGGGTTACCAGCCCTTCGCACAACCCCAGCCTGTAAGACCAGGGTTTTATTTCAGGATTTTCTTTCCCTTAGCTGGAGCGTCACAAAGGCGCCAGATGCTCGCCTTCCATCCTCCCCCGTTAGCTACACTCCAAGGAGTGCATCGGTCAGGGGCACCGCGGCTTCCGCCTTCCTGGACGTGGGAGTAGAGTTTCCTGGCAGAGCTGCTAAAATAGAGGCATTTCTCAAGGTTTTGTTGTATGGCAGTGAAACATGGGTAAATAAAATAGAATACAAAAATAAAATTCAATCATCCGAAATGAAGTTCCTAAGGTCCAGTAAAAGCATATTCTCTGAATGATAGCAGGAGGAATGAAAGAATAATGGAACAACTGAATAATTCCTCTCTGAATGATCGAATTTCCCAAGAAAAGGAAAATTGGATGCTTGCCCTGCAGTACCATCCTGCAGAGAGAAGTGATATTGGCAGATCAATGCAGAGATGTTCGGAAAACTGATGTCGGAACAGGCTTCTGACCTATCCATGCAGAGGAAGTAGTCAGAGATAAATTTTCACCAACTTCATGTTTCTCTTTATACATACTCACCGACCGGTAAAATAACAAAGTCTCAGAAGATTCTACCACAACAGACTTTCTCCAGGTAATTATTTCTTCTAAACAACACACACTTCTGTTACTATCACAGAAAGGTTAAAGATTCTTGAATATTCCCTGTCTCTAAAAAATAACTTTTATCTACGAGTTAAGCTGCGCATTGATGCATTTTCCATTATTTTAGAAAACTCCCTAAACATTTTTTTGTATATGTTCCGCAATGACAAATAAAACAAATTCTCTCCTTAAACAAGTAGTGGCTAACTTACTACACCTAACCTGAGCGGTTATAACGATTACTTTCTATAAACAGTGGAATATTGGGGGCGATTTTATGATTACGATGATTTGGAGTAACGACGACCGCTAACGATACGCAAAACGGGCTTACACTAGATTCGTAATAAATACAATCCCATGGACTGAGAAGGTGGCAGGAAACTGAAATCTGCTGAAATATTACCAATTAGATTATCGTCATGTACAGTCGGGGACAGAATTAGCGAGACCCCTCGCCTTTCGGTTATGCTTCGTTCTAGACACGACTACCTCATGGGACAGCATAACTGGTAGGTGGTACACTAAATTCATGATAAAATAGACCTCTCATACCCAGCACTTTACCCAAGACTACAAAAATGAACCTGCGCGCGAGAGACTCGCAAACGCTCTAAGGCAAAGTTCGTAGTTATACAGTAAAAATAATCACAAGAATCACCATTTTAGTCACAATAATTATTGGAATAATGAAACTCATTGATTATAGAGCAAAGATACCGCTTTTTTCGTAATTTTCATAGCAATTGTGTATTTTTCTTTCTTTCTAATAAACAGTTGACAATTCGCTAGCAAAGAAATTACACGATGAAGACAGGAAAAAATCGCTAAATCACGCACGTATAAAAATGTGTTAAACCAATAAGAGAGTTTGAATCGACTTATTCACACTTTCTAGCGCGGCAGCGTTATAGACACACAGAGTTTAAGCGTAAGTAGAAAGTGCATTACGAAATTACTCAAATGGTGAACTAAGTCACGAAATATAAATTAACTATTTCTACATACTTAACTTGATCGCAGTAGTTTCAGTAGTAATAATAATAAATTCATAACAGTTAGTTCGTCTGCAATGTGAATAAGCGGTTTCAGATTTTAAAGGTGAAGCAGTGGAAGTAGGAAACATTTCATATCTCCCTTTGTTTCTAACACTGATACTTCTATAAAGTTTTGTGTGGGGTATTACTTCTTGCCTTTCAAGCCAGATGGATTAGAAATAATAATCTTGCCTGGCATTCGGTAGGACATGGATTCAAACCCTGTAGGATATCCACTTCCAGTTTTTCGTGGTTTCAGTAAATCTCTCCAGCTGACTCCGGAAAAGCTCCTTCAAAAAGCCTTGGGCGAAATTCTTTTCCGATCCTAGTTTCCAATACTCTCAAGATTCAAATCACATTGGCTTCGAAAGAGAACAAGAAGAAAAAAATAACCGAATGTGGTGGGTTAGTGGTAACTCTCTGAGGTGGCTATTGGGAGGAAGTGGGTTTGAATCCCCGTCCGGTCATTCAGTTTTGGGTTTTCGATGGTTTCGCCAAATCACTCCAGGCGAATGCAGGGTCGAATACCATGGTCGAATACCATGGTCGAATTCCTTACCCCCAAGTCCTTACCGGCATCTCAATACCTCGACGTCGACAAGATATAAAGCCATAAGCAAAAAATAAACAAAGATACAAAGCTTAAAAATCTCACCAAATTACTGTCAGTTAAGGCAATAGCTATTGATGCTCCTCCAAATCATATTTTTTATTAGTAAATTCAAAAGATTGTTTTATAAATGTAAAGGGAGATATGGAAGTAAAGCTATCAAAATACAAATAAAAGTTGAAACTCCGAAATAATATGAGGTGGAAACCCAATATTACGTAATCTAAATTTGAAATCGTGTGTGAATTTGACCCAACGTACTGAGGTATCTTATTTTAAAAAGTAAACCACCAGCAGAGACGCTGACAGGCATTATACCGAAAATGAATAAAAAGGCCTCATATGAAATATTTTGCAGTTACGAGGAGAAAGGATGAATCTCATGTAACTCAACGCTTTATTCATAATTATGTATTAGTCATTAATTTTTTTTTTATAGAAAACTACACTTTGTGCATTTCTACTTCAAAATGCTCTCAAAGCATCTTGAAAATGTTCTACCTCGTGCCATTTCCATGACGGAATTTATTAATTAATATTGCATATTGATCATACTTTTAATTATTTTGTTTAAAGAAAAGGTCTACCGAGCGTGGTGGTGTAACGGATAGCGTTCTGGCCTCGCATTCGGGAGGACGGCGGTTCGAATCCCCGTCCGGGCATCCAGATTTGGGTTTTCCATGGTTTCCCCAAATCACTCCAGGTGAATGCCGGGATGCTTCCTTCAAAAAGGCCATGGCCGAATTCCTTCCCATTCCTTGCCCCCATCCTTTCCCGTCTCTAAAGACCACGTTGTTAAAAAGGGACGTTAAACTGTTACAAAAAAAAAAAAAGGTCTAAGCATACAAATACGGGAAATTTATCTGGTTCGATCTTTAGATTTAAATATTTTGGTCTAGACTAGTGAAAGAATGTGTAAACGTGATTGCAATCACGGCGGCTAACACAGATGTTAAATCCAAGGTGCCTCAGACATTTCCGGGTGCGATTTTCCTCAGCCTAATTTACCTGCCCTGTATTTACCCTCGAACGTTGTATCTGACACAGCCCAAGAGAGCAAATCATTATGGAAGAATAGACCCATATATACGTGACGAATAATCGTTTTCTGAACTTAAAAATAATATATAATCTTGCCATAGTTGTTATCGAAGACGCGGAAATGTTCGATTCACTACAGATTTCAGATCTTAATCACATATAGTCGGATGTTCCACAAAGCAACTACAGGCGCCTATTAGTTTTCAGACAGATATACGTTTAATCTTTTATGAATCCACAATATTCCACTTAGAAATCATCAATTTCCTTCAATACACACACATATGGATTTACAAATTTCAGCTGCATATGAAGTTTGCACACATCGCTAATTGTTTGACTAACTATAAGAAATCTTTTCTCACTGCCGTCTTTCCTCGAATAAAATTTCATGGTGAGAATAATTGTGAAGCTATTTCCTGTTCGGGTATCCAGATTTCAGTTTTCCATGCATTCACAAAATCAATTTAAACGAACGCTGGCACGGTTCCTTCAAAGGCAATGGCTAAATTCCTTACCATTTCTGTCTCCAATCCACATCCATCTATAATGACTTAGACGTAAACGAGGCGAAAGCCTTAAGCACAAAAAAGAGGCAAGTAACAGAAGAACTAATGAGTGGTTGTCAGAGAAGAAATTAAAATTCCTCAGTACCATCTGTCGGCACCACCATAACTGCAAAAGCTAAAATTGAAATATTGTGCAAACATGTTCCTTTGTATTCGGAATACCGTATTCACAAATATGTGATGCTTGCACGAAAGGCAGATGTATCGTCCATAAAAACTTATTCATCAACTTCTGAAGGATTTAATTTGTATAACTCAAAAACATTCCGAGTTGCTAGTTTGGTTTATGGTTCATAGAAAATTCTTGTTACATTCATTAGAATCGCATCACGTTATTTCGTGACTTAGTTCACCATTTGAGTAATTTCGTAATGCACTTTCTACTTACGCTTAAACTCTGTGTGTCTATAACGCTGCCGCGCTAGAAAGTGTGAATAAGTCGATTCAAACTCTCTTATTGGTTTAACACATTTTTATACGTGCGTGATTTAGCGATTTTTTCCTGTCTTCATCGTGTAAGACGAAAGACGAATACTAAGACTAGACTACAGGACTCCATTAGATCAGGTGTACGAGCTAGCAAATATAATGTCTCTACAGACAAGAATGGACACACATAGAGCCAAATACGGACAAAGACTTATGACATACAGACCTACTGACAGTGAAACCAGCAATCACGAGGAAACCAAAACACAAATATATCTACCCGCCGAAAATAATAGAGCTTAATAGAATACAGACATACAGGGAGGAAAACGATGATGACGACATACACAATGATCTAACATACAACGAACAATTACCGACACAGCTTGACGAAAGACCGCGGCGGGTACAAGCAAAAACAGACTAGAAGCAAAATAAAGACAAAAAAAAAACCTCTTCCCGTACAGCTACCGAAAATAGCACAGAAACACGCATCAGTAAGTAGAAAGTATAACTAAAATGAACATAACATTTATGTAACAACATAAAATATACAGCATTGAGCATATATGTAATATTGTATATAAAATTATTCATGTAAATTATATAAAATTATTTTGTATTATAGCTTATCCAAAAATTGTTATTAAAAGCTTTAAAAAAAAAGACATAATAGTAATGTGATAAAATAGAAATAAGGAATATATAAAATGAGGCAAATGTAAATAAATGAACAATATAAATGTTGTAACTCTGACTGAAAAGAGCTATCGCTCTTTAACAGCCCGCCCCTAGCCCTAAGCTTGGGGAATGAAAGATTATTTTTTAAAAAAACCTCTCCCATGTTGTTACACCGCCAGACTTAAGGCTTTAATCGCGCAATCTGATTGCAAGACAAAGGATAGGAAATATTTTTCTTCTCAAGAACTCCAAACGGAAAAAACGACTGCATAGTGCATACCCAGGCTTTCAAAGTAGTCGACTTAGTCTTGAAAATCGTGAAACAATTCGGCGATTAAAAGAAGAAAATATTAGTTTTTCACTTTTTCCACGGACCATATCCAGTCATAAAATCGGTTTCCAAATGCGTAATAGTTGAAGGAGGGTGAAAAACCAATGAGGGTACACGGCACGCGAAATCTTCTAAATATTTTTCGCGAATGTAAATGAAATTAAAAGTTGTTTCACAACTTTCCTCAAATTCAAAAACAGAGTGAATTTGTCGGTCTTATTTCTTTAAATAATCGAGAAATTAGTATATTCATTGATATGAGATATCACTTTTTAAAAAAATCTTTGTGGTCATGTCAGCCATAGAGTCATCCGCATTCATGTTTTTGATTCTTCCTTCGTGTAGGTATCACCGTCAATATTATCATTTAACTTCATCGTGACCAATACAAGACAAACATGACAATTAATTAAAAACTACCGACGATCTAGGAATGATACTATTTAAGACCACACTGATTTCAGTGATTAAGAACATGATTAGAGTAGCACAAATGTTTAGTGATTTGAGTGTTTAGCGATACAGCATTTATTAGTTACCGTACTTTAATAGTTCGTGCATTTTATTCATGAAATGATCGTGGGATATAAGATCCTGGGGTATGAGAAAAGGATGTATAAATATGGCCCTCTGAGACATTTGAATTGCACAGTACAACATGCTGATGTGGGAAACATGCTTATAAAAAAATACTTTTTCTCCTACAGCATTATGCAGTATAGGACACAGATACAAGCGCGGCATGTGTAGAACGAAAAGTCTGTTGAAAACACCAGATGGCACTGCAGGGTTATATGCAGTAGTACTTAAAATACTGATAAGATATTAGAATAAATGACATTCCGTGAATTTCGACCAAGGTTAGTGGTAATTCTCAGTATGGTGTGTAAAATAATACTTTTTTTAAAATTTAATTCAAACTTACATAGGTTCGGTTTTATTGCAGTAGGCCCTGTACATTAACAAGTCCTGTCTGCAAACGAAGAATTCGACACCCTTGATGATATCATGGCCGCAGTCACAAAAATAATCAACCTTTACCATCGTAGGCTTTAAATAAAAGATAACGCAAAAGAATTCTAACCAAGAACTATAGATCTAACAACAACAAAGTCTAGCCATAAGCAAACCAAAATTTTTGATAATGTATTGAAACATAACAGAAAAATATTAATATTAGAAACAAAACACATATTAACAGAAGAAGATAGAAAAAAAACCCAGTAAAATGGCACGAGCACTTATAGCAGAAAAACTTAAAGAATTAAAAAATAAAATAAAGGCCAACACAGAAGAGACAGGGAAACAATCAAACATTTAAAAACAAAACTGGATACCCAGAACATAATTGTCACTACATCTGATTAAGAGAACACAACAGAACTGATAGATAAACTTGAGTATATCCGAAAAAAAGAAGAATTCACTAACAATAACAACATTACACAACTAAAGTCAGACCCTGCCAACTGGTACCAAACAAACTACAAGAAATGTATAAAAATCACATCCCACATCTTCACCGACAAGCAGAAACAACAAATGTTATCAAATAGTCCCAAATCCCCCACTTTAAGAAGCCAACCCAAAATCCACAAAACTGGAACATCAATGAGACCTACTGTAAAATTCAGAAAAGCTCCCACATATCATCTTGTCAAACAAATGGAAGAAAAAGTGAAAACAACATACAGATAACTAAATCAGCAACATTATTAATATTTGATATAGAAAACATGTTCATCAATATACCAATCAAAGAATGTTTACAAATAATAACCAAAAATTTCAAAGAACAACAGCAAATACCCCATACACGCACAAATGAAGCCACTTCATAAAATTATTTCCAATGCAAGAACCACTATTAAGTTAACAAGATGGATTAGTAACGGGTTTTCAGCAATATTAACAAACATCTAATAATTGAAAACATCATCCACCATAAAGGATACAACATCATATATTGGATCAGATATACTGATGACATTATCTGTTTAGTAATTGAACCAGAAGTTAGAATTACTTAATTATACACAGAAATTAACATCGCACTCAAAAATGTAAATTTTACACTGGAAAAAGATACACAAGGAAAACTCAGCTTCCTTGACCTCACCATAACTACTCATAATAAACTTTATCAGTTCCAAATATACAGGAAACCCATTATAACAGATATGATGATAAACTCAAAATCAAATAAACCACACACAAGAAAGCAGCAATAAGACACATGTTCAACCGATTAAACAGAACTCCCCCCCCCCCCCAAAAAAAAGGATTACAAATCAGAACACAACACAATTATGCACTTAGTCATCAGTAATGGATACAAAGAAAACAGATTAAACTAAATAAACAAACACCAAAAAACAAATACTAAAGACAACACAAAACAATATATCAGCACCATAAAAGCAAACACAAGCACCAACATCAGATAACGTCCTGCACACAGATAAAAATGGCTCGTATTGACTTGCATAAAAAAATACAAAATGACAAACATTCTCAAAAAACAAAGGCTCAAGAAAGTATTTAGAAGAGACAATTCACTATAGAAAAATATTATAAACAATACACAAATCAAAAAATTCCACAGCTCTGGTATATACAAACTAGCTTGCAGTGACTGCAATGCAAAATGTAGAGGCCAAACACGCATGAAATTTTAAACAAGATATAAAGAACATATAAGAGCATTAAAATAAATAATCGGTTACTGTGTAAAGTACGGCCAGTAGAAAAAAAAAAAAAAAATGTTAATTGGGGTTGAAAATATGGTTAACTGCTTTCTTGGCACTTGTCTTCAAGATCAGTTCCAAGCTGCATTTCAACCTAACCACACACTCCGCTAATACAGTTCCTTGAAAATCAACATTTGTACCGCATGTAAAAGAGCACATTCACAGTAAAGATGGCTGCTACATATTGGCTAATACCGCACATAACCCGACGATTTGCATTGTATTACTCTTGTCTTACCTGTTTTGTCGGCTTCGAGTACACCTTTTATTAAATAGTAAAGTAATGCCTAAGGAACGTGTTAATCATATCATATTTTCATCACAAAATAACAGTTTTTTATACTGGCCGTGCTTTACACAGAGACCAAATAATCATTCAACATTCGCAGAAAACCTACTGGATCACAATCACCAGCCGATAAATATAGAAAGTTATGCAAATACTAACCAACCTCAAATACTAACATTTCTAAAAAATATCACATTCTGAAACCACTGTCCGAAGGAAAGAATACAATAAATGAATAAACGAATCTGTCAGATCCAACCCTATACACAAAAAGAAAAAGAAATACGACAATCAACCACATTAAGACACAGTTAACAAGAAACACCCAAAACGCATCAAACTAATCAGTCTAATCATAAACACTTATTCAAAATGAGCGCTACCCACCAAATAAAACAGAAGACAAACTCAAAATAAAACACTAGCACTCAGCACCACACATTATAATGTAAACAAAATAACGAATAGTAAAAGTCAGAACACTATTATAGTTCCAGTGCAGTGAAAGTGAAAACATACTTAAAAATAATGACCTATAAGCGCAAAAACTGCAGCAAAAAAACCACTGACACCGGGAATAGTGTACATACACAAGAAACTGTGAAACAATCAAAATTAATGTAAATTTATACCGTATTTCACTGTGGAAAGTGTGGCATAAATAATAATAATAATAACGTTCAACAGAAGCCACTGAAGACGCTTCAAAGTATGAAATAAATCGAGTTCGCAAAAATAAATAAGAACTAACAAATTCAATTGCATTGGTGTGACATTAATTATCCGTACAATTTGACACCTCAATATGCTTTCTCGTGCCACTGCCTCCCCCTTTTTTTTTATTTTTTGTGGCTTGCCCCACATAATGAGGCTCTTCCGCCGTATCTTCTACTTCATTTTCTTGTAATCCGTCCCAACTACAGCTTATATTAGTGTGTTCCTTAAATTTTCCATTAGCTCTCTGGTTTAGGATCCTCATAATGTACTCTCTATCTCCGATATTAAAATCTTTGGCCTTTTCCTAGCACTGTGCGTATGCTTTTCCCATTTTTTTTTTTTTTTATTTTAATAAAGCAGTTAGAACATAAATTAGCAGAATATCAATCAGGATTCAGACCAAACAGGTTGTTCCCTGAACAAATTTTCAACCTCAAAACCATAATCAAAATACGAACCCTAGTACGCACATTTGTGGATTTCAAAAAGGAATACGACTCAATAGACAGGCCTTCACTATTCCAAATATTAGAGGAAAGGAGACTAGATCCAAAAACACGAGAACTCATAAAACAAACACTAATTGGCACTAAATCTCAAGTAAAATTCATGGGAGAAATTTCAGAACCTTTTGGCATTCAAACAGGTGTGAGACAAGGCGATGGGCTCTCTCGTCTTCTGTTCAACATTGTTCTAGACAAGGTTGTGGAAGAATGGGAGAAAGAACTCAAGAAATGTAAGTGTTGGAAGCCAATCCCACTTGGCTTTCCCAATTTTTTTTTTAACTGCTTTACGTCCTTTAACAGCGAAGTCTTTAGAGACGTGAAAGGATGGGGGCAAGGAATGGTAAGGAATTCGGCCATGGCCCAAAAACAACCTTGCTTTTGCAGATAATTTGGCGATACTAGCAGAAGATGAAGAGACTGCCATCAAACAGCTTGAGACACTCAAAGAATGTGCAAAAAAAGTAGGATTACAAATCTCATTCGAGAAAACTGAATTCATATGTTCAAAGACACAAATAGCAAGTTTAAGAAGAAAATACGCTAAAATCAACAGGGTCCCGTACTTTAAATACCTCGGAGAATTCATCGAACCTAACTACAACACAATAACAACACCAACAGTCCTCTATGCAAGTGAAACATTAACATTTAACAGAAAACATGACCTTGAAGAAATTTAAAAAAGTAGAGAGAAAAATCATTAGAAAAATTCTAGGAGCAAGACTTACTAAAGATGGTTACAGACTACAATCAATCAAAACAACAGAAAAGTTTTCAAAAATCGAAATTGACATCAAGAAAAGGCGAATGAAATTCTTTGGTCACCTTAAGAGTTAACTAGAAAGTCGATTGACAAAAAAGATTAGAGATTATGTAACTTCACTTAAAATTCCAACACCTTGGCTGATTGAAATTCGGAAGTATCTTAAAAGTGCAAGCATAGGAGCAACCGACATCTTAGAAAGAGACACCTTCAGACACAAAGTAGACAAATGGGAAGTTATAAGTGAGCAACCAACAAAAACAAAAACTATACAGACCGTAGTGATCGGAAGAACGCAAACCAGCTTTCTCGGAAAGAATGAAAGCCTATTGGAACAATAAGAAGAACTCGAAGAAAACTTGATTGGGTCATTTGCTTACCGTCTTCCATTTATTGGGAGAATTCGCCAATAATAATAATAATAAAAAAATGTATATTACATTCTGCATTTCAGATTTTAAATTAATAACTAACGCCAACTCATTTTGCTAGTTTTTACTACGACTAGGACAATCTTATTCATTAGCATTTTTAACATATGTTCGGAACTTGTATTTTTTTTCTACCGTATCAACCAAAACTGTTGTCCGCTTCTGTGTTTTTAACAACTAATTTTGCCACATTTTATTTACCCTACTCTTCTTCATACAAGCATCACTATCACTGTTTGTCATGATATTCACGATGACCGCACAATATATAAACCATCACCTTATCTTTAGTTACTAAAATTTTCACACATTATTAATGTTCGCTTCAGTTAAAATTTAACGTATTTTTGCGCTTTCGAATTTCCTTAACAATGAACACAACTGATTTTCTTTCGAAGGTAACGGGATCAGGAATTGGAATAAGTTACCAAGAGAAATGATGAATAATTTACCAAACACGTCGAAAGAATTTAAAGTTGAAATTTTTAGAGGACAAAACTAGGTTGGCATAGGAAAGAGGAAAAATTGATGTGTAGGGAAATTGCCACCTGACCGTTTGCTCCATTGCAATTAAATAAAATATATATATATTAACAAACTCAACTCCAGCGATTACTATTCTCAACTGCTTTAAGCTGTCTTGCAATATTTCTTTAGTTAAATTGATACTATTAAGTACTCCGTTAAATTCTTTTCTTTAACAATCAATCAATTTTATTTTTCTTTCATTGCTTTGTATTATGCGAGTAATGAAAAAATAATAATTATTTGCATTACGAACTACTGTAACATGAACTATAATAGCTCACACCAGAAATAATGAACAATGCGGAAATTAGATTCCCTGCAGCATCGCTGCCTCAGAACATGTTTAGGAGCATTCAAATCTACACCAACCAACGCCTTACTTGTGGAGGCAGGCGAAATGCCTCTCAACATAAGAAGACAACTACTTACAGAGAAGTTTATTATCGAAAAAACTTAGCAACACCACACACCCACTAAAGGAACGGTTAGATAACCTCCAACACTGTAAACGAAATAAACAGTCTGGCGCGCCAAGCAACATTCTTCTACTTAACATGTATAATACGTGGGAGGAAAAGAGCGTTAACATAACGAAGTTTTCGACACACCCGATATTCCAAGCTCCTTACCAGCTCCGAAGTCTAGACATACAGGTAAAGTATTTGGAACACACGCCGGGCATCAACGCCAACTATGCCCTGAACGCCCTGCTCGCCAGCCAAGACCTAAATTCAATCCATATATACACAGATGGATCAAAAAATAATACAGGAGAACGAGTCGGCAGTGCACTATATTGCCCCAAAACACAGTACAAAGCCCTATACTCCTTACCACCGCAAACTACAATATATTTGGCAGAAGCGGAAGCGATATTAGAAGCTGTAAGATACGGCCGGACCAGAAGACCTAAGAAGGTGGTCATAATAGCCGACTCCTTGAGCGTCATCAGGAGCATAGCAGAACCAAAGTGGAATTATAGGATGTCGCCACTACTAATAGAAATACTAAATGAAATACACATAAGCAACAACATAGGCATCACAACAAGTTTAGTATGGGTTCCCTCTCATAACGGGATTAAGTTCAATGAAATCGCGGACACACTAGCCAAGAAAGCCATCTCAGATGGACAAAGAAAAGAACTATTACTACCCCCATCAGCATATGCACACGATATTAAACAGCGAGCAAGAAATAGATGGCAAACCGATTGGAACAATACGATTCACCACAAAGGATCCTTCTACGGACACATCCAACCATATATTCCTTCCAAACCCTGGTTCTACAGCTGGAAAATCAACAGACGCCACTTAATTAATATAATCAGAAGCAGATTCCACCACGGCAACTTTCCCAGCCACTTGAACCGGATAGGACTAAGAGATAGCCCCAGATGTGACTGTGCCGACCGAGCAATAGGGGACATCAACCACCTGTTATTCTCCTGCAAAAAATACACCAACATCCAAAACAAAATGCTGAAGGAACTCACAAGGTGCAAGATCCCCTTCCCAACTAATTTAGCCATCCTACTCTCTTCCAACAACCACTCAATATACAGAACCATAATGTCCTTTTTTAAAGAAGTAAATATTCAAATATGAGACAAAGCTGATAAGCCAATCCTAGACCATAAACTGTGCAATTGTAAAGGTATCAACGTAATATATTAGACTTAAGAACTATTGTAGAATAAAAGATAAGAAAATGTAATTTAACTGAAACATTAAATTTAAACCATTGTAAAATTAAATGTAAAGAACCTGGCAGTATGGCCGACCTGGCCAAAAGCCAACATAAATAAATAAAAAAAAAAAAAATAATGAACAATGTTATCTTTGGTCCGCAGTAGCCTGGACCAAATCAAATATTGTTAATCTGTGCATAGAAAAAGAAAAAATATTCCATGAAAATTAAATTGACACACAATTACCTTCTAGAACTTTTTCCTTTATACATTATTTTCTTTTCGTTGCGCGCACCCGTTTTATTTTATATACACTGGATATTATAAATCTATCACAGTCGTTATATAGTATACACTTATAAATGAAACATAAACATTTTATACGACTTTAACAAAGTGTACGGATCTTTTTTACTAATTACTACTAATTCCTAATATTAATTTAAACCCTTTTACTTGATTCGAAATGTCACAAAAAATCTAGTTTTGCAGGTTAATGATTTACTTGATTTTCTAACAATTCATCGATTCATGACGTATAGGAGCCATTTGTGTGACGCATGTTTTCCTCCCTGCGTGTGAGTGTGTATACGTATGTGAAAGCTAATAAACGCTTTATACACGTACGCATATACAAATTTAGCATTTAATTGTCTGTCTCTTTTTGGCTATACCTAACGGGTGTGAGACTTTTTTACTCTGTATATTCTTTATCGTGATTACGGGAGTTTTATCATTACCATGGTGCCACAATTTGATGATGAATTCTTAAATAACTCGACGAAACAAATCGAGGGGATTCTATCATTACCGTGGCGCCAAAATTTGATGACTGATTCTTATAGAACTCGACAAAACAAATCGAAAATAAAGAATACAATTTTTTAATATCTCACTTGGTTCTCGAGATATCGTATCTCAAAATTGACGTAGTTAGATTTAAATACGGCCTGGACCAGAAGAAAAATTTCGTTATAGTCAAATTTGATGATGAATTCGTATGTAACACTACGAGATAAATGGAAAATAAAGAATAAAGTTTTTTGATATCTCGCTTAGTTCTCGAGATATTGTATCTAAAAAATGAGGAGGTTAGGGTGAGATCCGGCCTGGACCAGAATTTTTTTTGCTAAAACCACCATATCGACACGGTGGAAATGCCCTGTAGGTGTTTTATTTTCTTCCTAGTGATTGTTGCTAGGTTGAAATACGGCCTGGACCAGAAGAAAAAACACCAAAAGCAGAAGGAACTAAACCTATGACTGATTTTTACCATGCTATATCTCGAAAACCAAGCGAATATCAAAAATTTTTATTCTTTATTTTCGATTTATTTCGTAGAGTTCTAGAAGAATTCATCATCAGATTTTGGGGCCTCGGTAATGATAGAACTGCCCAAATCGAAAATAAACTGACAGTTTTTTGATATCTCGCTTAGTTTTCGAGATATAGCATGTCAAAAATCAGTTATAGGTATAAATTTTTGTTAGGTTGAAATACGGCCTGGACCAGAAAAAACGTCAGCAAAAGCTCAAGGAGCTATACCTATAACTAATTTTTGACAAGCTATATCTCGAAAACTAATCTCCCCCCCCCCCCGATTTATTTTTCTGGTCTAGGCCAGATCTAACCCTAACCTCTTCACTTTTGAGATAAAATATCTCGAGAACTAAGCGAGATATCAAAAAAAAAAAAAAAAAAAAAAAATTATACTCTATTTTCGATTTTTCTGCTTAAGTTACAAACGAATTCATCATCAAATTTGGCGAAGACGATATTTTTCTTCTGCTCCAGGTCGCATAACAAGCTAACCACGCTAATTTTGAGATGCGATATCTCGATAACCAAGCGAGATAAAGAAAAAATATATTCTTTACTTTCAATTTGTCTCTTTAAGTTACATAAGAATCAATCATCAAATTGCGGCGCCACAGTTATCGCAGATTCCCCGCTACTACCGATAATTTTTGTGCCATTTTTACAGTGCTGCTAACATTTCTCGGTTGCGGAGCATCCCATATTTCGTCATTTTTAATTTAATTCGTGGTGACTTTTCCGGTAAAGGAGAGTGCTAAACGTGAAGAGGACACTATAAGGAAGCAGTTAATCCAAATTTCAACAGGTCAGTAACAGTTTTTCACTGGTGGAGAATGTCCCACCCCACCCACAATTAATTTGAATCTGTCGAATCACGAGATACTGAACTAATTAAAAATTAAATCATTACCTTTGATCTCATTTACAACTTCTAAACTTTATCTTCAGTGGCCAAGTCTTAACATAATTAGTATTAACAAGTTTTTACCTCAATATGTCTTGTCTTTTGCCTCCACTCAGGTTGAGAACATCTTACATCGTCCTTTATCTTAGATGACCTATGAAGATCTCTCTACCGTCAAATTATCAATACACATCTTTGCTTCTTTCTACTACGTTACCTGAAATAAAATTTTATATTACTGTATCTAATATTTATTCTTAAAACATAAAGTATTCGTCAAAATTACTTTCCTCCAAATGATTTCACTAGTTGAATTCAAACATTTATTCTCCAACTTTTCTTAATGCTTCATAATTTTTTCCGTCTACACTTATTTGGAATCTTTTGTACGTCACTTTAAAATACTTTATACAATACTTCTCCTTACTATTCAACTAATTTACTTCGGTTTACGCAGCGCCTCTTATTCTGCTGCCAATCAAAGCCATGTCCAGCTTACATTTCACTATCAACTCATGCTTTTTCCATTCTTGACTTATATATCTATTCTTTGGATCCGGCGGCAATAGTCGACGGTTATTCTTTGACAGTCACAGATACTTGTAAACCATTAACACCATACATTTATAATATTTAATACAAAAATTAATCAAATTGTCTTGACATTAACATACAATATTCTACTTTCATATTAAAAAAAAAAAAAAAAAAATTGTAGTGGTTACGTATGATTATCACAGAATCCATGACACGCTGAATCGCTGCTATATTGCATTTCCAAATGTGGGCCAAGACGTTTCATGAAGACGGTTTTGGTTCATAGGTGTGTAATATTCTTCGTAACATACCACTTGGTTATTCATACTGTAATAAAAGAAAATCACTGACATCGAGTAGTTTATTCGTTTTACTTATGCCTGAATACTGAAACAGCTTGGTGTGACAGACATAGACATTAGCTTGTTTGTTATCTTCAGTGAAAATTGTTACGTCAAAAATTGAAAAATCTTAATTTATTTCTAATGATAGGATCTGACATGTGACATTTCTCTGAGCATATGTTGCATTTACTCAAGAAATCAAAGATAAAGATTTTTATAGCTCGTGCAGACTTCTAGAACTGCAGACCATCAGTACAGAATCAAAGCACTAGGCACATACCTGTATCATCAGCTAAAGTTGTATAGTGTTGATAGGGCGCCTCTATAATACGGAAATAAGTTTGACCTTCGCCATTAATTCCCTGGATATTTCGATCGGTTGTCTTCATTGTTTCCAAGAACTGGTATAAAATCTGTTAGAATGTATCAAAAATTTTGGTTAATACCTGTCAGGGTCTTCAGTGTACCTTTCTTGAATGACATGATAGTTGTTTAATTTAATGAGTGACCAGTCTCCTTCCTATGTTTAGTCAGCAATTCTTTATCTTCTTGGAGTTTTTTGAGCTCACAAGATACTCGTATACACAGAGACTTGTAGGATCTCTGAGCGAGATTGTTCCTCAGTTTTATATCAGTCATACATTTCACTCTCTGGTACCTCAAAATATACGTAAGATCGAAGTTTGTCTTGGCGTCAGAGGCGCCGAGTTTTAGAAAACCTCGTGGGTGCTCATGCCCACTTGATGACACACACACACACACACACACACACACACATATATATATTAACCGGCAAAGAATGTGAACTAGTTTCGACGAGACTATCACGGATTGTTGATTTGGCAGGGAATATTATACTCTACTTTTTATCCATAAAACATTTAGGGTTTCATTCAAATTAAATAAAAACCTACGAAATCCTTGACAAACATGAACGAAGTCGCAGGCAGCAAATAGTAAATACTTAACAGTGAAAATCAAATCTAAATCCATCCAGTAGATTTCAGGTAATAAGCGAACAGACAGGCAGAATAGGAAAGAAAGATTTTGCATTTTCTAAAATCTATTTTAGTCAAAAAAAAAAAAAAACACTCAATTTCATTAAAATGAGCTCGGCGTTTTTAACGTAATCGAGTTACAGAGTTAAAGATTTTCAATTTTATAGCAGTAACAGATAGACAACCAATAATTTGTGTCTTCCTATTAGAAATCAGGAGTTTATTATTGTATTTGATTTGTGTCGGCAAGGATCGCTACGTGAATGAAGTCGCAGGTACAGCTAGTAATTAATATATAGAGAAGATGGAAAAAAAAGATGTGTAGAATATACTAGATTGAACAAAACTGAACGGATACCTATCATAATAATAAAAATATAAAAATGAAATCATTATATTAACAGTGTGTAGGATAATTTTTATTAGCTGGATATATGTATTAGCACATACTTCATGCACACAGTTTTACTAAGAATTGTATGATCAACAAATCAACATTAATAAACCTTTTTAAGAAGCTACATTTTTAATTTATATAATATCAGTTTTTCAATGCAAGATTATTTTGTCAAACTACAGCTTTATTTATAAATGTATCAGCAAAATTTTGCAGAATCACATCATCCGCTGTTTCTTGGTTTATGTGCACTACCATGCGATCATTCAATCTTTACTGAACCATAGTACTGCTCAAATTAGTTTTTCTTCTCTGTAATGCTGAAAATAATCATTCTGTGATGCATGCTGATACTGGAATAGTTGAAACGATTTTTAACAATTTGATGATTTCAGGCATCATATCTTGGGTAGATTCGCAATACCAAATTATACCGTTTTTCACATTGTTCAGTCTGATATTTTTTCTTCATGCAATTGCTAATAGCACGATGAGGAACCAAACGGTCCACATCATTTTAATCAGTAAGAAATAGTTCCAACTTACTCAAATGTGTCATAAAATTTTTAGTTAATTGCTGGTCTCTATGGCCAATGACTTTATCTAAAACTACAATATATATTTTTTATCTCAGTCAGCGCTCGAGGAAAGTTAATGCGGTTCACTTGATGAATCGTCTATATGTCTAGTTATCCTCCTTATTTTTGAAGCTATTAATGTTAAAAACTGAATCATGTGTCGATTTCCAAGTGTTTTGAAATTTTTTCCATAGTTCGTTGTGATGATAAGACGTGTTTGACAGTATTATCAACAGATTTTTGCAGATGGAAAGAAATCTTATGTAAATTTGCGTTTCAATTTTCCAAACAAACGAGAATTTCTGTCAGAAACGATAATAAAAAGAGATTCTGAAGATTGAAGACTTTTTAAAAACCATTTTGCTTTCGCGCAGGTATTATCTTCCTGACTTTTTGTGTCGTTCAAAGAAACATAGCAGAACACTATAATTGCTTAGGATAGTTTTTAAGGAAGATATACGACAACACTATCGTGGTCAAAAAGGCCTCAAAGAGAGGTTCATTGCTAGCTGGCTGTAGAGATTCAAAACAAGCCTGTTGTTTCGATGAACTACGCACAAAAACAACACGCTAAAAATCTCTTATTACATGTATGTACTTCTTCTACAGTCTCTTGAACAACAGGTTTAACGAGTGAGCGGTGCAATGTACATGAATTTCCCTTGCTTCGATAACTTTAATCCACAATTGAAGGTCAGTATGCGCTTCAACATCAGAAGCACCATCTGTATATAGATCCCTACACATTTTGATATTTATGTCGAATCTTCTTAGTTCTGTAGTCATTCAAAATTCAAACAAATTTTGTCGGATATTGTTGACTAGTAGAGGTCCCGGCGTTGCCCGGTTTAGTAGCTGTTGTTGATTTACCCATACACTGTTTCTATTCATGCAATCAGTAACATGTTCCAAGTTTCATACAATTTGGGCCATCAATTTCCAGAATTAAAACATACCTAGATTCATCCCCAACTTACCAAGAAAGAAGTGGGTTTAATTTGATTTATCCGTACACTATTTTAATTCGTCTGAACAGATTCTCAAGTTTTACTGATTTCGTACCGGCCATTTCCGGTGCTAAACTAACCGATGATTTAACAGCACACTTCCAAGAACGGGATGGCTTGTGTGCTTTGAAACGGAATGTCAGTTTCATTTTAGTCCAGGTTACACTTCAACCTAACTTTGCTGATGTTGCTTCTCGAAAATCGAAACATTACGCACATTATTCGAAAATCGAAACATTACGCACATTATTACATACCACATACATAAAAATGTATCTGGAATATATCTGTTTATTCCGGCATTACGCAAAAAATACACATTTTGAGTGGATTTTCAGAATTTGAAAGTTTGGGTTCAAAATTAAAATTTGACGTATATCTTAAGCCGTTTCAGCACCTTTACTTTAACAATAATCAAGCATTATCTGAAAACTGCCGAATCGATTTTGAACGAGTTTTCGTAGCGTCAAACATTAGATGTGTCTGAATGTGCTGGCTCATCTGCCGCTAGAGTTAAAAAAAATTCTCATTATGTTACTTCATCTTGAACTGTAGCTCAAAATTAAATTCTATTTCGTACCTGTATAGTTGAATATCAGGTATTCACAGCTGTATATCAGTTATTCAGAAATAAGCGAGAAAAAAAAAAAAAAAAAAAATCTTTACTTCGATTTATTTCAGGGATTTACGGACTATGGCACCATGGTTATCATAGAAACTGCATTACGAAACAACGCAATAAATTATAAAATGAAGAAAAGCTGCTTTGTTGTCCTAAACTGTTTTTATTTGCAACACTAAAGTCTTAATACAACGTTCTATTTCTATGAAAAGCCATCAGCCCACGCATTAATTATTATGAACACAATGACTCTACTTTTAGCTCCAAACGCCAGATATTTTTGTCTGACATTCGATATATGGAATAGATTATAATACGACTGAAAGCTAGATTATGTCAGAAAGTAAGGAAAAATTTAATGTTTAGCTACAGGCCCAAGAGGTATGCGTCACATCCTGAGTATTTTGCTTGTGAAACCATGTAAAATCGAAAAATGGATGGCAGGGCGGGGATTTGAATACAGGTGATCTCGAGTTCAAGGCTTGAGCGCTACCGTTCAACCATCAAGCTCGCTTTATAGTTTAATTTAATTGCGATAGAGCCCACGCCCCTGTAGCACTTTCTGCACACACCCTTTTTCGCCTAACAGAGTATTTTTGCCGTTTGAGTCAAGTTTTTGTATCTCAGAAATGTTGTATCTCAGAAATGTTACATTTAAGCTTTCTTCACAAGGAAACAAAATTCCATGTCGATTTAGTACTAAAACAGTATTCGTTGAATGTGAATACTCTTTTATGAAAAATCTTTCAACTGTCGCGTTGCAATTTGGTGATGTATTCTTATGTAACAGCACAAGACAACGAGACACATTAAAAGTGAAATGTAAAATATTGTTTTGTCCTTGGGATATTGTATCTCTAAATTGAGGGTGACAGTTTGAAACGAAACCTGGACCAAAAAAATCCTAAAGTCACAAGGTACTACACGCTGGACATGTACAATGGGAGTTTTGTTTTCTTTCTAGCGCTTGTGGTCAAGTTGAGAAGAAAATCGTTGTCAAACGGAAAAGAATCTATACCTATAAATTATTTTTTACTTTTGATAACTCAAGAGCTAAGAGAGACATGTATACATTTTTTTACTTTCTATCTATCTCATTGAGTTATATAAGAATTCATCATCAAATTGCGGCGCAACAGCTGACTTAAAAACCGCATTAGTAAACAATTGAATAAATTATGAAATTAATAAAAGCTGTTAAAAGCCATTGCATTACTAAACAACGCTTTAAAATATAAAATGAATAAAACCTAGATTACGTGAGAAACACGCGCGTATAGCGTAGAATTGCACCCTAATACCAAAAAATGTTCAGTTGTCCTAAGTCGTTATTATTTTCAACACTAAAGTTTTAATATAAACTTCTAATGATAAAATAAAAATCAGCGTACGTATTAATTACTGCGAACGGAATGAATCTATCAGCACCTAATACTAAAGGTTGAATACAAACTTCAGATGGTAAAAAAAACCATCAGCGTACGAATTAATTACTGCGAACGAAATGAATCTGTAAGCTCCAAGCGTCTAAAATTTTAGCTTTACAGATTTATGCAAATATAGAAAATCCAATACTGAAAAAAACAATCAATAGGAAAAAAAATATAAAAATAAAAATACGTTAAATGTTGGTTAATGTGAATAACTGAATCCAACCTGAAACGCCAGAGCTATTTTAGTATTAGTTTTACCTGTATAATTCAGGAGTAGTTTATGTCGCGATGCATGATGTTACAACGTGACATAGTGCTTATGAAAGTTGCTTAAATAACTGATAACTAAATTCCTCGTACCATTGGTTGTAACAAAAAGGTTCAGTTTTCATTATGGTCCAGTCTTAATTTCAACCTAACCACAATCTCCGCTAATATTGGCGCCACAAATTCAAAGCTTCAATCACACGCGCATTCATACAATCATTTTGTCCTAAGTTAGCAACGTCGTGTATCGCGACGTAAACTTGAACCTATAATTCAACGTAATTTATCCAGAAAATTATAGTAAATAATCTATTAGTATAATAGACGAGATGTAGCGTTGTCGCACCTACGTCATGTCACGCAGTGACGTCAACCTATGACGTTGCGCTATGACGTCACGCTTTACGATATTATTTGTGGGAGTGCGCGTTATTTAATATCATTTCCAAGCAACAGTGAATAAATTAACTCACATAACACTGAAATAAAAGTATGTATTGCGTTAAAATCGATATATCAATCATTAGATGCTTATATTTACGTAATATTCTTTTGATATATTGAAGTATTTCTTAAATTCTTTGTCCATAGATATTGTAAGATAAAAGCTTTGTATTTCGAGCATCAGTGCTGCTAAATGTTTGGTTAGAGTATAACTAGCATGGATTAGAATTACAAGTTTCATTTGACGTTAACGCAGAGGGCATGAATAATTTAGTTTTTTTCAAAATTTAAACTGTGTCCTATTACTGAAATTATTTGTGTTTAAATTGGCATATTAATTATCAGTTTTTTTTACTGAAACATTACATGGTTCAAATGAAAGAAGTTGCAAATTGTTCGCGATATATACGGCCTAAACCACAATGAAATATTACATGGCATAGCTTACTGAAATTATTTGTGTTTAAATTGGCATATTAATTATCAGGTTTTTTTTACTGAAACATTACATGGTTCAAATGAAAGAAGTTGCAAATTGTTCGCGATATATACGGCCTAAACCACAATGAAATATTACATGGCACAGCTTAAGTTGTTAGCATCCTTCGTTCTTGCTGGAGTCATTATTTCAGCAGATGTAAGCTTTCTTAGCCGTTAAAATATCGATCTTCATCATAGGTATTAAGAAAGAAATGTGTCAGAACCTGTGAAGATTTGGGATCAAGTTTATATCGCGATGCATGGAATGTATTAAATTGCGCGTGATTGAAGCTTTACTTTTCTATCAGAAATTTTAGCGGATATTATGGTTAAGCTGAAATGCAACCTGGACCAAGATGACAACTGAAGCTTTTTGCTACAGCACAATGAACGATAAATTACAATGAGCTTTATTTGGTAACAATTCTGATTAGTTAAGCAACTGTAGAGAAATATCCACGTTATTTAATAACATTTCTAGGATCCACGAATAAATTAACTGACTGAAACATACTTATTAGTTGCTTAGATTTATTTAATATTAGTTTATGTAGAAGTATTCCTTGATATGTAAGTTAATTTTCGCAATGTTAGCGGCAGTTTTGATAGATTGTTATTAGAATTGGCACTTGAAGTTACAGCAGAGGGCATGCGTATTTTTTTTAGTTTTTTTTTCTGTTACTTAATTCATTACTTCGTTCTAACGAAAGTGTTGCTAACATTTTTCGGTTGCGGAGCGTCTTACGTTTCAGAATTTTTAATTTAATTCATGGCGACGTTTCGGAAAAAAGGGGGGGGATGCAAATGTGAAGAAGATGCCATTACAACGAAGCAATTGATACAAATTTCAACAGGGCAGTACCAGTTTCCGGCCGGTGGAAAATATCACCTTCCACCCATTAAAACTAATATTACGTTGGAATGACGTAAGCTGTTAAGATTTATTTTTAATTTACTTTGGTTTTACTGATGCCTTATTTCAGCCGCATGTAACTGTGTCAGCTATTCAAATGTGTTAGTATAATTCTGAATAACGAATATAAAAAATTAAGATTGAAGAACCCTTATAGATTTTTTATTTGGTTTATTTCGCGATGCAATGTGACCATTGAAATGTGATAAGTATATGTATTAATATGCGTGTAAAGTAAGTATTGTTTCTCTGGCGGCATGTTTAGCACATGGAGGAAGGAAATATTTCCTCCATGGTTTAGCGTAGTAATGTACATGGTTATGGGATTCTACGATAACCGTGAAGCCGCAATTTGTTGATGGATTCTTATGTAACTCGACGAAAAAAACTGAAAGTAGAGAATAAAATGTTTTGATATCTTACTTAATTCTCGAGATATTGTATCTCAAAATTGACGTGGTTAGGTTGAAATGCGGCCTGGAACAGAAGAAAAATTTCGACATTGCCAAATTTGATGATGATATCGTATGTAACTCGAAGAGAAAAATCGAAAACAAATAATACATTTTCTTTCCATATCTCGCTTAGTTCTCGAGATATTGTATCTCAAAATTTAGGTGGTTTGGGTGAAATCTGGCCTGGACCAGAAAAAACAAATTACCAAAACCGCTATATCTACACGGTGGAAATGCACTATATGTGTTTTATTTTCTTCCTGGTGGTTGTTGTTAGGTTGAAATACGTCCTGGACCAGAGGAAACTTCACCAAAATCACAGTTATAATTGATTTTCAACATGCTATATCTCGAAAACCAAGAAAGATATTAAAAAATTTTTATTCTTTATTTTCGATTTATTTCGTCGAGTTCTACAAGAATGCATCATCAGATTGTGGCACCACGGTAATGATTAAACTGCCTGCTGTTAGATTGAAATGCAACCTGGACCAGGATAGCAACAGAAACATTTTGTTATTGCGCAAGGCAATAGGAATTATACTAAGATTTATTTTTGTGTTTATTTAAGCGATTGCTAAGAAATGATTTGCCAGAATACTGAAGTTGTTATGATTTAATTTAGTATCCTTTGTTTTAACTGTGGTAATTATTTCAACTGTAGGCTGTGTAATTTATGTCATCCGTTAACACATCGATCTTCATCGCATTATTAGCGAAGATTGTGGTTTGACTGAAATGCGACCTGCATCAAGTTGACAACTGAAACGTTTTGCTACATCACAAGGGATGAGAAATTACAGCACATTGAGCTTTATTTCAAAACAATTCTGTTTAGGTAAGCAACTAAAAAGAAATTAATTGCCAGAATACTCCAAACCCGTCAATTTTGACGGGCTTTGTGGCTAGTTGATTTTAATAATATTGATATCAGAGACAACTACTAAAGCTGATGGTCAAAGACATTACCAGACATCAGGGGCAAAGAAAATCTCTACTGATTTTTCGTTCTTAATTCCTCGCATTCAATACGGCCATCGAGCGTTTAAAAACTAAACACCCCGTATTAAAGGAAATAATATTTCAAGTTTTGTTGAGTTTGGAGTATGAAAAAAAGGTTATTATTGTAAATTGCTCATCAAAGGCTATGGTCAGAGATATTATATTGTAGTTGTGTGCTTAGTGCGACGTATGCAGCATCTAGTCATTCCTCCTCATGGAGGAAGGAAATATTCCACCATGTTCCTCCTGTGGAATTCCTCAGCATACGTTCAGAATTTCATTTAATGCTCCTACATTATTTGACGTTGAAACATAAGACATGCCAAACAAGTGAATTAAGCTTCTAAGCTTTAAAACGGTGAAAAACCCCATCGAATTCTGCTGCGTAGATTCCGAATTTTTATACGACCAATATTTCCGGTTTTCGTTTTATACATATAGATACCGTTTCATAGAAGCTGATAAAAGTTTGCGTCCACGTAACGAAAGAAGGGTGTGACTTGTTCATTACTGGGAACATCGTTAGTTTTTTCAACCATAACTGAATAACAGACAGCATTTTGCACTAATTTTATTATTTTATGCAGTATTTCGTCACTAAAAATTGCACACGCTTCGTTAGTGATATCGTATGACAACCACCCATATTTGTTGCCACGTGTTTAAAATATCCTGTGCTCACAGCTTCAACATCGAATGCAATCTGAATATTCGTCCTCGTGGTCCCTTATGGCTAGGCCTCCAGTCACTAAAAACGATTTGTTTTTATATCGTGAAGTTTACTTTTTGAAAGCATTCAGTGTACACTGACGCCGCGTTCTAAATTGGCTTTATGCAACACACAACAGTGAATTTCAGGCTTTCGTGCTTTTTAAAGCTTTATTTCATGATGAAAAACCACCTTGAGTGAGTGTCTTAATGTACTCATCTCCTCTTGATAATGTTTTCGGAGCAGAAACGCCACTAGACATAGTTTCTTTACAGGTTTGGCAAACACCTTTGCCTATATCTTCATCATGCCATGAAATAATTGATTGCCCTTTGAAAATTGTGCCTTTTCTTCTGTTCAACTGATTTTGCAGAAATAACATCTTCTGGTTGGATTTTCTGAGTTGTACTAAGCTGAGGAGGGCTACTAGTGGAGGGTTCTTCAGGTTACGATTTCGAAGGACGAATTTATATATGGAAACTGAGGTGATAGTTAGGTTGGCAAGCATGTGGGCGCATGGTTACAATTGTCTCAGTCTTGTTTATTACCATAAATACCAAATACAATACAACTTTACACAACAATATCAACAACTTCAAACATAAGATTTCCACACTATATCATGTAATAAGCTTAATCACCAATCGGTTACTTAAAATTCCCCCAAGATATACTTATATTAAATAACCACAATACTAGTTGGCCTTAATGCTCCATGATGGCCCAAGAGTCCAAGGATTTACACACTTAAATTTACTTATGTCTAAACAACAATTTAATAATGGTAGAATATCCGGTGCTAGAAGTTCCTAAACAGCATTTTCAACGATCGAGCTTTTCAAGGCACTTATATCAGTTGAGCTCAACCAACACTGGTCTGTTTAAATGTTTCAGCACCCCTCAAGGGTACAGACAAACATACATACACTGTTTCCCTCATGTGAAAGAACAGCCATTAGTGACATAGATTGTCCCACGCAAGCACGAACACCAAACAGAAAATCTCCAATTGCTCCGAGGAAGCAGAAAATACAACGAAGTTGAATTGTCTGAATACCACGAACTCTCTCTGACAGTCTATCCACTCGTGGAACATGAAGGCACAGGTTGCTCCAGAAGGTGCCAAAGCGCAGACTTTACGAGGACACCCTAAACTGCCATATAGTCTGGGCATGTGAGGCGACGACACAGTTTACGGCCACTCAGAACTGCTTGTCAGACCAGGCACCGTCAATAACCCCTCGTCGACGGCCAAGTATCACGTTGCTCCGCCTAACTGCTGCCCGTGCATGGAGCACGTCGCCTTCTTCAACTGCCGCTTCCGACACCGCCACTTCCTCCTCAGACTGTTCACTTCCTAGCCGAGACTGACCACAGAGACTCCTCTCTTTCCTGACCGGGTCGCCCCTTAAATCCTCTCTACAGACCGATAGAGGGCACTCACATTCACAGCGCTCTCTATCGGCCGGCGAAAGATGACAATCGCCACCAGATGGCCGAAACCTGGTCGCCGCGCGCCCTAGCGGAGAAGTTAGCGATATGAAACAGCCGCCTAGCGACAGAGAGCCGCGCACGGCTCAGAAACTAATAATTTTCAGAAGCAAACATTATAACATCAAGTGCAGCGTGCTCTTATAGCACATGATTTGTTTAGTAGCTCGACTAAGAACGAGACAGCCTGCGAACCGCGGCTGCGAAAGCGTTGGCTCCGAAGCGGATGGATGGCGGGATAAATTTGAGCGTGGTAGCGCGGGATCGAATTGCTCGATTTGCTTGTTTGCGGCTCTTTGCGAATCAGACCTACACTTACCACACAGTAGATAGTGTGCTACGCAGTGCTTATATTCTCCTTGGACATGACGTGCACACTCACATCGTAAGCAAGTGCAACTTTGTCGAGACGTCTTGCCTCGCCAGGCGGCGCGTGACGTAGGTAATATAGGTAACACAGGTGTCGCTCGGACCTCATTATTGATTACTGTTGACGACTATGCTCATGGGTGCTCAGCACCCACTATTTACCTCTCATGAGTGAGCGAGCTCCCGAGCACCCACAGAGTCGGCGCCCCTGCTTGGCGTTGAGAATTAACAGGCCTATAGTTTTCTCTTGTGACTAGCCGAGTGAGCAGGTGTTTCCACACGATATTTCGGCGATCGGAAACCCTGTCGCCATCCCTTCACCAGAAGATGGCGACAGAGTCCGATCGCCGAAATATCCTGTGAAAACATCCTACTCACTTGGCGAGTCACCCGAGAGGACTTTATTAACTTCAAAATATGTCAGCTCTAGGCTTCAAGTAACGTAATACCGTGAGAGAAAATTGTTAGTTATAGATAGAAAATATTGCTTTCTTTTGAGTAATACGGTAGCTACAAATGAAAAGTTCTAGTTCTAGTGCTGTTACAGAGTTACTGATTGCATGTGTATTATGCCAGCAATGAAACCACTGATTGGTTAGAAAGTCGATATGTATTTTGACGAGGCGTGATGGACTTCAGGAAAATATATATATGCAATGCGTAATTTACTTTGGCATTGCTGTAGAGAGGAGTCGTAATGGATCGCAAATTGTCGTACAATAAACATCTAAACAACCTTGCAGCAAAACTAAGAACCAGAAATAATATTCTGTAGAAGTTAACTGGCACCTCCTAGGGAGCATCCGCCTCCACACTTCGTACATCATCACTGAGCCTTGTGTATTCTGCAGTTGAGTACTGCTCATCTGTCTAGATTAGTGTTGTAAAAAAAGTTTTTTTTCTGACTTGAAAAAAAAAACGAAAAAAAACTGAAAAAAACTGTGAAAAAAACATATTTTTTTTCATAACTACTAAATCTCACATTTGTAAGGTATTTATCGTTTAATATTACTGTTTTAGAGTTTATTCTAAGTACTTATCTTATTTTTTAAATCTACTATATTTTTCTGGTTCAGTACAAAAAAAATATAAAAAAATACAAAAATATTGGCAACATTGACTGAAATTTTCTTTTATGAACGGGGACTTCCCGAAGAAGCTAGGTTGCACGAGAAGGAATCCCCATTCCCCGTTGTTTGGATTGATATTCTCTATTTAAACTGGTGCCGCCAAACCTACGGATTTTTTCAAAAAATTAGGAATTTAAAATTTATCTACGGTTTTTTGCCTCCTTTTATTACTTATTATGGTATTCTTATATTTGTATACTTGTTAAACTCTCAGCGTATAGTGATACTGACTCATTTAATTGTCAGTAATTATGAACCGTTTCCTTGCAACAGTTGGCGTAAACCAACGACTGAAAAGAAGTAAATCTCCTATTTTGTATGATAATAGATTTAAATTCAAACTTAAAAGACCGTAATACAGAACTATCGTCGCAGTCATTATGTACAGTGTGTACTTTGCTATTAATTTAAAATTGCAATCTCAAACTCTTTTGCGTACTATACAAGAACAACCAGTAAAAGAAAATGTAACTATTTCTGAAGTTATGGATAGAGAGGAGACAGGAAAAGAAACAGAAAATTCCGACACCGACCAAACTAGTGTTGGTAGTGCTGAAACTAGTGAATGTGGTACTGACATAGAGGATGAATAAAAAAATATGTTACCTATACAGATACATTTATGAATCATTATGTAAGACATTATATGATTCAGTAAGATTTAAAACACACATGTAAAATGCAAGTTCCATAAATAAAACTATAATTTATCAAATATATAGTTTTCTGAAAAAAAAACCAAATTTAGAAAAAAAACAAGGGTGCTAGGTTTTTTTTTCATTTTTTTTTCGCAAATCTTTTTTTAATTTGCAACACCTGTCTGGATGAATAGCACCCACGTCAAAAAGATCGACACAGTTTTGAACCAGACAATGCGGATAATTAGTGGATGTATCAAGACCACTCCACTGTACTGGTTACCCGTTTTGTGTAACATCGAACAGCCCATGATAAGACGACACAGTCGCCTAATTGCCCGATATAATAAGATCTGTAATAACTTGGATCTGCCCATCCACGACGACATGGACAATCAATTTCAGAGACTTAAATCAAGAAGTCCAAGCCTAAAAAGTGCTAAACAGCTTATATCTGACAATTCTAATGGGAGAGAAGCATGGAGATTGGAGTGGAAAGCCTCAGCCCTACCAGAATTGCACTCCCTGTTTGACAGTCAACAGGTACTAAAGGGACTCGATCTTCCTCGCAAGACCTGGGCAGCTCTTAACAGAGTTAGGTCTGGTCATGGCAGATCTGCTTCAGCTCTGTACATATGGGGAATGAGAGATTCGCCGAACTGCGACTGTAGTGAGGAAACACAAACCATCCATCACGTGACATTTGACTGCCCACTTCGTGCCTTCAGGGGGTCACCAATAGACTTTATTAATATTTCAAATGAAGCTCTAGATTGGCTGCACCATGTTGACTTTGAATTTTAATTATAATTTAATATTACATTGTATTATTGATTTTGTGCATGGCCTTAAGATAAATAAATAAATAACCCTACAGTAGCATCAGTGCAGGAAAATATTCTTGCCAATGGATGCTGAGTCAGAAACATGCCGTTGCTTATGAAACCATCAATAAGAAAAAATTGCACAGCTAATCATACATGAAGTACTTTAATCTCGAAGATCTCATGTCTACCCAAGAAACCTGTAGAGTTATCATCTATTCAGACAAACAGAACAGTTTGGCCGTTCGGTCTTCCAGGTTCTAGTTTCCTTGAATCACTCTAGGTTCATTCAAAAGGCCATGCATTAATTCCTACTCATTTTTTGACCCAAGCCTTTCCCACCTACACAAGATATAAAGCAGTAAGAAAAGGAGTTTGGAAGAGTATCGATATTTATAGTGACGTGGTAATACGTGTGAGCCATTGCAGAGCTTTAAAGGAAACAACACATCTCTGTTCTCTGCTCATCACGACAAAGTTAGTGTATTTTCGGCAAGCGGTAGGAGTTTTTATCTTCAATCAACAATTTCAGCGGTTGTTGTGAAGCTTTTGAAATATAGCCGGATCAGAATGACGATTGACATTTCGGGATTCAGAATTAAGGTATGAAAATTTTGCTGTTTATTTTTAAGTCATCTTGCTTCCATGGTTGTGATAGTAAAGACACTGTTACTTCACTTTTAACTATGTTTACATCTGTGGTATACTTTTTCGACTCATCCTCTTTCATAACTTCACTAGCTCAGTGGCGTTCTATCGTCCACTTGGACAAAAGATTTCATTTTTAAAAACAGTAATAAGTCCGAAGGAAAGGCTGACAGTGTGAGATGTCACTGCGGATAACTCGGTTGTGAAACTATGCAGACATACCCTCAAATCATGCTTTACAATAGTTGCTGCAAAATATAGTTTTAATGATAGCTTCATAATGAAACATAAATGTATATAATTTGTATTATATTAAATAATGTTTTACCTTGTTTATTTTTGATGATGAGTGTGTAATGTATTACAAATGCTGTATACGATTTTTTTGCAATCCTATGTGTTTTTGGTGGCGAAATAATATATTATAAATAATTGAACTATTTTTGATCCCAAATAAGTATATATATATATATATATATATATATATATAAAATATTGTACAAATGATAGAAAATGGTTGCTGTAAAATGTGGTTTAAGGATGGCTCACTAATGTAATATAAGTATCTATGTTTTTTTCTGACACTAAATAATGTTATTATTTTGATTATTTTAAAAGATGGATATATAAATGTAGTAGAAGTGTTTGAATGTGTTAATTATCAAACTATGTCTTTTAATGATGGCCAAATAATGTGTTTTAAATTTTTGAAATTTTTTTGTTAGCTGGTCTCAATTGGCGAAAGTCAAAGACCACTAAATAAATAAATAAAAAATCTCAAATCTTAGCAAAGTCCCTACTGCCGACTTCATCTCTCGCATGCTCCAGTGTCTAATCCAGTATACGTGAAATCCTGAAACCGTTTTCGGCAGAGAGAATATGTACCTCCCTGTGCAGCGAGTTCGCTCTGTCATTTGGAAGTAAAGGCATTACTGGAGAAAAATTCATCACAGAAGGCATTCAAAATGTGGTTTCCACTTGTAAAAAACGTAATACATAAACACGTCATATCTGGAAGTTGATTTGGTGATCTATACTAGATCATGGTGTGCTGAGATACACGTTTGCCTTAGCTGTTCATTTGTTCATAAAGTTTCAGTTGTATTTTGTACTGCTTGATGTGTAATAATATCTTTGGTGATGACAGGAGTATAGCCAGTGCTTTTCACGGTGCATTGGCCTCAGAGGCACTGCACAGTACTTGCCAACTTGCAACTCCCACCCCGCCAACTCTGTTCCAAATGACATACTTGGCACCAATCCGTTACGACATTTCACACGGGACCAGTACTTCTGTGAAAGAAACTGAGGGCGTGCCACTGTTACCCCATCGAATGGGCTTACAGCAGCAGACGAGAAAAAAATCAAAAAGAAAAAAATAAATAATAATAAACGACAAACAGAACAAAAAAACCACAATGACAAAAAAAGCAATACCTCGGTGTATTTAATTCCGTGTAGAACGAATTTCAATATAAGGACTGTATTAAGTACTCACACGAAACATTTTTCCTATCTGTGATTAGTTGCCGAAAGAAGTTCACTGATATGAGTTTGCAGATAGTTCCACACTTACATATTTAGTGCAATCGACGATTAATACTATACTAATTATTTACTGTAGCTACTGTGCTTCGGTTGGTTAAGTTCTTCGACTGGGGATCGAAAAAACTTCGTTTCGAATCCTATTTTCGACCTTACCTCGTGGAGAAGCTTTGCTTTTTCATACGAAGTTCTCTCAGAAGCTCCGCAATCGGATTAAGTGCACTTTGCCTCGCAGGATTAACGACATAGAAAGAAGCAATTTCGTGGAAAATTGAAACTATGTGCTAAGGTGCCATAGGCATTTTTTTTTTTACTGTGATATTTAAATAATTTTGCTTCCATAGTTACTGCTACGCATTGCACTGAAGTCGTTTAGCATTGATTAATAATTCCAGATACTGTAATATATATATGACTTAGTACAAACACACTAATCTAAATGGTATTAATATATTCAGAACAGGATTTTGAGAAGTTTCGCAGATACTATTATGGAAAATAACGGTGTGAAAAAAAGAATCAAAACGTTTATATTGTGGCATTACATTTATTCTTGATATTCACGACCATATAGGATAAATATTAATAAACTTAGTTGGGAAATAAAAACTTACTCAATCACCAACTTTCTTTGATAAATTGACGATATTGGTTGTAATTGGCACAAATTATTGACTATAAATATGTTTATAGGCTTTTATATGCTGATGAGAATCTGAAAATAAGAAATTTCTCTACTTTCTAAATTGTATTGTGTAAGTAGTATAATGAAAAAACTATGACGAAGGCATTTAATCGGAAATAGTAAATCAGAACCGAAGAAACAAACACAGCAGTTTAATTAAGTTACAAATTATATTACTTTTAACACAGACAATGACATATGTTGATCTTAACTTTGAGAGTTACCAGACAAAGGAGAATAATACACTCAGAGATACAAGAACCAAAATATTTAACATTATAGATGAACTTTATTGCATGGATTTGAGACAGGGGTAATAAAGAAGAAAGATGCTACTTGTATCCAAATAACAGAAACAAAATTTCTAAAATACATTCAATAAAAGGAAATTTAGCAAAATTAAAAAATTCGAAATAACAGGTCCAAAGGATGTAAGAAACAAGAATTGCAATAATGACTATAAATGAAAAACTAATGGAAAAGAGACATATAAAACAGTGGCCGGAAAAGGTTGAAGAACCTAAACCGTAAGAACAAGAGGAAGAATGAGTCGGTTAAATACTCGTACTTCAACCAAGTACTAAAACTGTAGGAAGAGTGGACGAATAAAAAGTATTAGGTATTTTTATCCTTCTATATATTAACACCCGGTTGACACTAACGTTTACAGCAAATTAAACCGTTTCCTTTGCAACCATCAACTTAAGGAACATTATTGCTGCATACGATTAGGAGCATTAATTTGAATCCTATCTGCCAGCAATGCTAAGTTCGTTTTCCAACTGGTTTCTGAGGCTGTGGGTGTGATTTCTTTAGTTTTGCTTCATTTTCGTCCCAAAAGCACATATTTCACACGCAGATCACGGTATAAAAATAAGTTAAAAACTTATACTGCTAAAAAAAAAAGGGTATCGCAGATTTTTACGCACTTCGTACAGATTTGGATTTTTTGTGGAACTAGCCGTTTCTCTATATTCCAATTATGTTATTTATTTATTTCAAACGTGTAAAAATTGACGCTGCAACGTGCATAAAAATTCGACTCATAATGCGTTATACAAACCTCAAAAAATCAATAATTTTTTAGAAGATAATAACGTAAAGTGTCAGTTGCGCCAAAAAGTTTTGTATCATATCTTTTTTTTCAAATCTTTATTTTTGTTTGTATTGGAAACAAGCGATGAAGTGCTAAAGATGAGACAAATTGATTTCATTTAGATGCTACATAAAAAGTACTTTTTGGTATGAATAAAAGGCATATTGTGTTGCTAACATGCATTAGTTGTCTTCATTAAAGTTTATTTATGTTGTACTGTGTTCCCATGCGACAAAGATCAGACCAGTTAAATGCACCTCTTTTTCGACATAGAAACTTCAGTCCTTAAATTTTGCTGGTAAATGATCTTTAGCAAAATTCAGACTTAAAGAGGCTATAATAAATGAAATCAGTACCGTGGATAAATCAATTACACTTTTACCAGATAAAAGACTTCTTCCAGCGGTTCAACAATCAACCAAACAATTACAATGATATAAATTTTATATCATTACAAAAACTTGATGCAAGAAATAGAATTTTTGCAACGTTATTAACGACATTCGATTAAAAATGCTACTTTTACACACTTACTTAAGCTAAAATTAATTTAGATTCAAAACTTTTTGCTGTGTATGAAAATACGTTGAAATCAAATTTTGAATACTCAATTCACTTATCAAAAACTTATCGGGCATAGTGGGTGAGAGGTAACGCTCTGTCTTCGCTTCAAGGATTCGAATCCCCATCGAACTCTCCAGATTTGGGTTCCTTTTAAAGGCCATGATTGAATTCCTTCTTGTTCCTTGCCCCTAGTCCTTTCCCAACTCTAATGTTCTCAAATTTGATGAGCAAAAAACAAAAACTTTATTTATATTGTCACAATTTATTGTTGTTTCTAACTGTAAACATTTCAGATAGTTTTTTAAAATAAATTTTGTTGCTGATGTTGAATTACGAAAATTTAAATATTGTAAGAAAAAAAAGCTGATTACGATATGAACAACCACATTAAATTCACTGTAGAATGCTATAAGCAATACGAAAAACGATAAATATAATTACATTGATTATTAGTTGTTACCTCATATGCGGCGAAATGTATCATTAAATTGTGACTTTAAGAATTCTCTGCCCCACCAACATTTGAACCCTGGACCTCAGATTTTAGAACAAGAAAGTTAAGCATTAAAAAACGCTTCAGAATTTGCGTGAAAGCAATCTGAACTGCTTAAAATTCGATCAATTATTCTAACTGATAGATTCGACGATTTGAATTAGAAGCTCTCAGTTTGCGAGTTACGTTTTTGTAGAGATACTACTGTACGGTATCATACACATACGCAACATCAGACAGAAAACAAACAGCAATGATTCCGACTACTTGGTGCAAAGATTAAGTTGAACCCCAGACCCCTGTTGCTTTTCCCGCACAGTGATTACTCTGTAGGCATACAATGTGCAATTCTCTTGGCAGTACGCCTGAAGTGGTCCCACGCAGGACATACCAAGTTCTCTAGGCTGATTCCTGGCATGGAGATAGCTCGGTACGTGTTGGCTCATCCAGCCGAGAGTATAGAAAACCGATTTCTATTGCTTGGCACTCTCAGTCAACAATAAGGACATAGAACTATGACTTTTTCCACGGTAGGAGGAGAGACCAGAGTAATTCCCCACTGGACGCTTGTACCGTAGAACAAAACTGGGTTGAGTAATGCATCATTAGATATCTCGCAGAATTCCAACATTTTATAACTTCCGTCCCTCAAATTTTAAGGCGGTATAAAGTCATTGTTTCAGTACTCCCCACTTGAAAGATTAAAATTTTTAAATGCCTCGAATATTTAGAGAGAAATACTTTCATAGGTTACAGTAAAAACAGAAAAATCCTTAAAGTCATCAACCGATACATCACGGAATTATTGAAAACTTTAAACTACGCGTTCCAGGTAAATCTTTACATCAGTTGGAATCCAGAGACAGAAATTTTCACTTCCGCTTCACAAATCGGATTTGAACTGCAGTATAAGATGCTTAAGTGTTCTATTCCTATGATTAATGTTTTATCGGTGTCTATATCTCAGGATGTTAACTTTTTCCCCTTGTCTTAAATAAATATATTGCCTATCCTTATTAAATGACTTTTGACAGTTGTAACTTCAAAATACATAAAATGGTTGTAATATCTATTTGTTTTTACTTCTTCAATGTTTGTAGCGTAATAGTTCTCATTTTAGAAAAAAATTTATTCAGCTTAAAAAGAAGAAATAACTAGTCTCAGCTTAACCCAATACTTCAAAGATGTCCTACAACTAATGAAATTTGGCAATTAAATGTTGATAAATGGCGCCTGTTATTATTTTCTTAATTTTTAGCAGTGTTGATAAACTTACAGGGATGACATCGAAAAGAATCCTCATGCTTTTGAAGGTTTTTGAAGGAGAGTTTAGTTGAAATGAAGCTGTCGAAGTTTTCTGTATCGTCATGCACTTCGTGTTACTAATATATGTGCGGAAAATAAACAGAAGTTTTTTGTTATTTCTCATATAGCGAGCAATGGGCACTACACCCACCAAAATCATAGTAATCATAGTTCGATTGACACACTCAATACAATTATTCTCACACCACAGTGCGAGCTGTTGGAATGCGATGTATTACGTCTGGTATTCTCCGTAAGATACTTAATAAATTTAGATTGGCTTTAATTATCCATATGATCAGTTTATGTAGTTTTTGTTTAAAGAAAACGAAAGCTGATTCCTTACATACAGTGATTTTTTTTAGAAAAATAATTCCTGTTAATTTTACAAATTTTGTTTGTTTGTTGGCAATACATTCTTCTCAAAGACAAGTAATATTTTATGAGATTCGATTGTCTTATAAGATTTGTGAACAGAATGTACGTGGCTGAAATCTTATATTCAAAAGACGTAGCCATTCATCTCTACACCAGTGGTGCACAGTTACGAATGCCACACTGTGAGGCAGAGACGTCAGTGTAGTTGCAGAAGTAACAGGCGTTAGTAGAAAGTAGACAACCTTCGACCAACTCACTGCTTAGGGAAGACAAAGTGAACTAACTCTATGATTTATATCGCAAATATAACTTCTCTAAAGTTGCGTTTGACTGAACACGGATTACTTTAACACACAGTAGTTTTTATACCCTCCACACCTTTCTGCACAGAGAAGCTGTTTCGAAATGTCAAAACGTTGTTTTTATTAGTTATCTTATTTTTCCTAGGAAAGCATTAAATTGTTTATGTGACAAACGAAATTACTAGTGTCACATCATTTGATTTTTGCGTTCTGAATTGTTTACTTTTTTTAACGTTTTCAAATTGTTTAGCCTCTCAGTCTAAATTCTGGACGATCACTGAAAAAAATAGACGTGTTATAAGCTGTATGCTAAAATTTTACTTATACCAGTTTTTATTTTTTTAATTTATTTTAAGTTACGGGAAAACAGTAAAGAACAAAATCTACACTGAAGTTGCTTGTTTCGTTTGAATACTTGAGTCTTGATATTGATATAGATACAATATAGCTCGTTACCTACAAGCAACAAGGCTGGATTGTTGGCGCTTTCACAATTTTCTCAAAACATTTGGGGTTTAATTGTTTGGTTAGATTTGTTGTACTGGTCTTTAGCGTTGATAACGAAGCAGCAAAGAATCGAAAAAATAACGAAGAAAATCCGTCGTTAGATCACGTGCTACAGAGATACTAAGTAATTCTTCAAAAGAAAATTGGAAAGATGCTTATAAGGGTGATTTTAAGGTGAGTCACTCCCGCCCTCCCCCGAAATTGTCTACAGTGGTATTTTGATTTTTTTTTAAATACTTAAGTATCTAGTAATATTTAATAATGTTTCATTTAATTTTCGATAAAAATTTTGTGTATTTTCCCTCAAATGGCAATATCACACCCTATAAATCATATTAATTCTTTAATTATTGAATATATTTGTATAAGAGTCTTTGATGTATGTACTGTGATTTATTGTACAGTAGGATTCCATAGTTAGTAGTGTGTATAGTCTCTGGGGATAGCATAAGTTGGTAGCTGTAAATAGTAAGATCTCAGAGTCATGCACCTTAGGTCTAAATGAATGCACGTGTGAGGCAAAGTCTCGATGGCATGGTGGAATCAGTAGTACTGTGAACATTATCAAGTAATGTTAACACATTGTGAATTATTAATGTTGATGATTGGCGCAGTTTTACAGAAAATAAAGTGAATATTTCCGAAAAGTACTTATAACTAATCAGTTACAATATCTCCTTGAATGTGGGCTGATACATCAATTGACTATGCTTTATCTTGGAATTAAAATGAGTTGCAGCTAAAATATGTTCGTGATGAATCTGGTCGTTCGTCCATAACACGCTGTAGCTATTACCTTTGAAGTGGAGATATTGAATACAATTCTTAGCAGTGATCTTTCGTGGGCTGACACTGCTAATTAGGTCAGCTAACTAGCCACTCTAACGGTAATCACTCATAACTGGCGAACACCTGCTAGGATCTTCAGCGCATCAGTGTAATTAAATACCCATAATTTACTACGACTACTACCCTCGGGGGTAATTAAAAATTCATACACTTGAATGAATTAAAAGAACTGTTTTGGAGACTAGCGAAACCACAAGGTCCTATCGGTGCTGCTTGTATTCATTTGGATACTTGAACTGAGGAGGGGTGGAGTTTGTGCGGGGGTAGGGGTTTAAGTTCAGTGAGTAGAAGGACTAATTGGATGGTCCAGTCCCCGATGAACTTATCAATTTCCTCGCAAAGTTGAAGATCCGGAATTTTTCCCCAAGCCCACTCAACATACAGACTGATGAGTATCAGAGAGGAAACTTGCGAGATAAAACGACTAGAATGTGGGGCTGATCACATCTTGTGCTAAGAACAAGAAATGGAATACCGAGCTATACCTCCACTAGTCGCAGAATAACAGGTCTATTAGAGGACACTTTCTTTACCCAGGTTCACAGTAACTATAATTAATTTTTGCTTCAATATTTCAGCAACACCACAGATCGGAAACGTTAATTTAAATCTCACCAACACCAATATTTGTTCATACAATAATAATAATAATAAATGATAAATTGTGGCAATCTCCCTACACACACATTCTTCTCCCTTCCTCCTCCAACCCACTTTTGCCCTCAACCAATTTTTACTTTAAATTCTTTCAGTGTTTTCGGTCAATTATTCATCACCTACCCTGGCAACTTATTCCAATCCCTTACACCCTTTCCTAAAAAAGAAAATTTTCCCACACCGTTATGCCTGAAATCAAGTACCAGCTTGTAGTCATGGTCATCTTTACCCTTTTAAGCAACTCTCTTCATTTTACCACCAATATCTTTCTACGCTTCATCAACAATATAGGCCTTGTACATTCCCATGAGTCTCTTCACCCTCCTTCAATTCTCCAATGAATCCCACTCCAGCTCCTTTATCGTATTAGTTACCGATTGTGTTTTTCGGTAATTTCCAAAGACAAATCTAGTAGCCCTTCTCTGCACTCCCTCCAACTCCTGTGACCGAGCGTGGTGGATGAACGGTTAACGTTTTGGCCTCCCATTCGGGAGGACGGCGGTTCGAATCCCCGTCCGTGCATCCAGATTTGGGTTTTCCATGGTTTCCCAAATCAGTCCAGGCAAATGCCGGGATGCTTCCTTCAATATGCCATGGCCGATTTCCTTCCCATTCCTTGCCCCCCATCGTTTCCCGTCTCTAAAGACCTCGCTGTTAGAGAGACGTTAAGCAGATAAAAAAAAATCCAACTCCTGTACTTCATACGAAAAATGTTAGCCTTATACTACACCACCATATTCCAGCAGTGGTCTTACCAGAGTTTTGTATACCAATTTCTTTAATTCTCTAGTTCATCCCCTCCTCAGTCTTTCCAACAGGTGAAGGATTTTGAACCCTTTTCTTATTACCTATTCAATGTGTCCTGCCTAGTTAAGTGTGCTATCAAATGTTATGCTGAGGTATTTACATTTCGAGTCTTCAATAAGTAGCTCCTTCTCCACTTTGTAGTCATAATCAACCTTTAGCTTTTCATATGAGTGCCTAATAAGCTGGCTCTTCTTTGCATTTATCTTCATCCCGGTTTGACTCACCCATCTAGTTATCCTATCTAGATCACTAGTATATATTGTATATTTTTATTTATTTAGGTCTTCAGGTCTAATCGATGTCGAGGTCTTTAGCGCCACGAAAGATTTGGATGCAAGTCACTGCACTGAATTAGCCCTTGGCTCGGGTGTTTTCTGGAAACATGAAAAACGATTTTGTTCGGCTGGACCGGAGGTTCCTCCTGGGTTTCCAGATAGCAAGAGCCGAACGTTTCCACTTGCCACCCTGGTTGAGTATTCTATTCTAACTGGAGGCTAGAAGACCGTCGTGACGTAACGGAGCTCTGAATAACAGATGTCTATCAACTCACACTGTACCGAGTACTTCTGCTAGCCGTAACATTACGAGCGGGGAATCCAGCGGACTAGTGATGATCCGATACAAGTGAATACGAGTAAGTACTCGATGCTTTGTTTCGATACCGAGTAGTTTTCGTATTCGAATTAATTCATTCGATACTTACTCGGTATCGGAAGAAAAGTACTTGTATCGAAACGCACCCGGTGTTAAATTCTAAATGTATCATCCCTGCTGCGCCACTAAGTCGCGCCTGCGAAATTAATTTCCCGCTAACGTCAAGTTGGTAGCATTGAAAATAAAAAAAAATCAGTCTTAGAATACGCAATCTAATCTCAAAGAGTTTGTTTTAGGTCCCTATTTCATTGTAATAAAGTTGCACTTGGAGCGCATTTCTCTATACCTGACCAATGGTCTCTCACCCGCAGCCCAACACAAAAACTAAAAGATATGGTTCATAAGTAACTAAGTAACTCATGTGAATCGGAAGAAGCAGTTGCCTCAGCTAGTGTTTCACAGGAATATCACTTCTGGAAACATTACAAAGAAAAAGAAAACGCACTGTAGAGACAAAGTCTCTTTCTACTTGTCAAACACTGTAATGTCTCTAAAAAGCAATCCATTTACACAATGGGAAGAAATGAAATTTATATTTCCTTGTATGCATAAATACGCACAACAGCATGTTATTGTACGTCAATATTGAGTGAATGTTTGTTTTCTAATGCGGGTGAAGCAATGATAAACAATAGAAACATGCTGTCCCCAAAATATTTGGAAAAATGGTTTTTTTGGGAAACCTTCCAAAAGCGCACTTTTACTGTTTACAAGTGTTAAAACTATAATAAATAAATATTTAAAGAAAAGACAAAACCTTCAAAGTTTTCTTACAATATGAGCTTTATTAAAATTTTAATAAATAAATAAAAATGTTTACTTAGTATTATTTGATTTTATTACAATAGGCAAATAAAATAAATAATTTATCAACATGTCACGTATATTTTTATATTTCGACATTAATTAAAAGAAAAGTATCGATATGAGTAAGTATCGTAAGAAAATTTGAATACTACTCATTTAAGTAGGTATCGACACTTTGATGGTATCGGAACATCACTACAGCGGGCACTTTGGTGCGAGGTGTCGAGGGCAGTGTGCAGACATGTAGGCCAGCTGGAAGGAAGCGCGTGTCGCCACAGGCTTCACGCCTGGGAGGCAAGGCGGCCAGCATTGTCCAAGAAGGGACCATCCGTCAACGCAAAGAGAACTAGGACTAGCACCAAGGGACTCAAGAAGAAGGGCTGCAACTGTCCCATTCTACGTGGGAGTGTAAGTACACGTCGTCTGTAAACACATCCAGATGGCGTCGAATGATAAGTTGAATGGTGGTCAGAGGGCTTTCCTTCAGTTCTGAGAGCACTGATTAACACATTGAACGCTACCGGCAATATGAAGAGTCCTGTCACTGACTAACGCATAACGCGGACGTCTAGACGTCCGCCGTCACGATATTGACCATCTTACCCGAGACGGCAGATGATTTTAATTTTCTGCCCTTTTATACTGTTTATTTTACTTTTAATTGAAAAAATACAATTAGACTAATTAAATATAGTAAATAAGTGTTTAAGGGAAATAATAAATCGGTAATATCGTATTTATAGCAAATTATATTTGTTTTTGAAAATTGCTGTAAGAAACAATTTTTCAACAAATTGCCAACTAAACCTTCAAATAAATTTGATTTAAAAAAGAATGAAAGTTGTTCGTAATTTGCTTTAGGTAAGAGCTCACAAAAATTTCAAATCAATTTATATAAAAGAAGTATATTTAATTAAAAATAACAAAAAACTCGCTGTCAGCAAATATATTTAAAAAATTTATTATTATAAAAAGGAAAGTTAATCTAGACTGGAATTGCGAAGCATAATAATTTAAGTTCAAGATTTGAGAGAAAAAAATTAAAATTTATTCCGAATTTTACAGCAAATGCCAAATTACATATTACAAATTAAATAATTTAAATAACCTTAAAATTCTTCTAATTATCAAGTAGATGGGAGAAATTAATCAATAGAATAATATTTTGTACTTGAAAAAAACACAAAGTTTGAAAAATTATTTAAAAAAAACACCAGTTGTCCGATTTGAAAACGGTCTTCACTCGGTGAAAGGTAAGACTTTGATGAATGGCTGAGAGAAAGGGCGAGCTCATAGGCCAGGTACTGGAATCACCAACCTTCTATACAATCCCATAGGGAAAGGACGTCTCAAGCCGTCCACCGTCACTGGGATGTTCCCTAGCGGACGGCCGAAGACGTGCTCAGCACTGAACGTGTTAACTTCATACCTCTTAAAGGCGCGTTCCCACGATCCCTGGTAGCGAAGGCGAGACGAGACAGGACGGGACGACATGGGAACAGGGCCGCCTTTGCTAGCGGAGACGAGACCAGCTTCCCACTCTGAGTCGGTAAACATCACAGGCTTGCGCTGTTGCCATCGGTTTGCAGCAGCGGTGCGCACCCCTTCGTTGCTGTAAAGTGCTCTGTGCCAAACGACACTAGGCAACGTGGTGCGGAGGTGGCGGCGAGGTAAGCTAGGACTAACCTACGGCCCGCGGTCGTCCCTACACTTCCTCTAATGAGGTCCCGTCCCGTCTCGCCTTCGTTACAATGGATCGTGGGAACGCGCCTTAACGTTGTCGATTTTATTTGAGTGACCTCCCTCTATGTCGTCTGTAAATCGCACTGTGGATCATTACAGAATTTTTTTATGAGATTTTACACACCTAACTAACATGTATTACAAGACTTGTTATGGCTAAGGAAAGCTAAGTTCCATAAAAAAATATGATTTAGTTACTCCTGCTACAGTTCCGATAACTCAGTGCATTAATTGTATCAATCATTAGATTTTTTAGGATAAATTAGAACAATACGTATGATCTTAGTAGTTTAAATAGTGTGCAGAATGATTAGCCGTAAAGGTTGTAAATACTGATGAGGTTACAAACCCAAAATTAGAAAGCTAAACACGGTGCCCCCTCGGGGTTCATTCTTGATGCTTATCTATTGCTAATAAATATAAATAATCTAAGATAGTGATTAGTGACAGTGATAATTGTAATATTTACTCTGCTTCTAATTATGTAATAGCTCTCCATGTACTTAGCAGACAAGTTCGCTGAAGTATGACATCTGCCACGCAATTTATGGACTCCATTCAGTAGGATAAAAATAAGGCTCGTTTGAGTGATTGGTTAACTGGTGGAACTTGCACTGGCGAGGACCTGGGCTGGATCACGGATCCAACAACACAGATTTCAATTTTTTACTAGCACAGCTTCAGACCAATGCTAGGACGGTTCCTTTAAAATGAATCGCCGAATTCCTTCAACTTCCTAGCCCCCAATTCTATCCCGCTTGTACTGACGTCAACGTGGCATAAACGTTTAGGGGAAGCTGTCAACTCCAAATGGGACAAGAGAACCCAGCGTGACACCAACCGAAAATTTCCAGCGAATGTTCAATCCGCGCGTATAATGGAAACCGAAAGAATTTCTGCTGAGTGCTCCAGAAGCTGTACGGCAGATTGAAGACCAAATTCAGTTGCGAAAAACGGAACGTGGTGGGTGAGTGGTAGCGCTTTTGCCTTGCATTAGGGAGGACATAGTTTCGAATCACCGTTCAGTCATACAGATTTCGGTATTTCATGCTTTGAAACCCCAAGCGAATGCCGAGATGATTTCTTCAAAATGTCATCGCCAAAATCCTTGCAGCTCTTTTCTTCCAGTTCTTTTCTGTCTCTGAAGTCAAAAAGACAAGAAAAGAAAAAAAATGTTGTATTTTTTGTATTGTAGACTAGTTGTTGCCCGTCACTTGGTTCGCTTGGTTTTTTATTTTACAAGAGGTTATGAAATGAATTAAGATCATCTACCGTAGCTACCCATACGGATCTACTTATTTGTAGCCAATGCTTCATCACGAATGTCGCAAATGAAGTTAAGAATCAAATAGTCACGACTTTCAGAAATGAGATAAATGATTGATCATAATGATTTCCAACCATAATGAATGTAAACACTATCTAGCCTCACAAATAAAGGTAGAAAGGGCTGGCATATCAGTCTATTTCTAACTTCAGCCTTTTTCTTCGCCTCAGCTGACGTGGGCTGATAGCTTCTTAGTATAACTGTAACTAAATAATAATAATTTAGTGTGTTTTTAATGACATTGACACGCGTTACTTAGAGGCTGCTCAAACCTCCTCTTTTATAGCCATCTGAACTACGTGAAAACCCTACCATCTAGTGAGGACATACTATTTGACATGGAATCGGATCCAAGGATTTCAGTATCAATTCCGAATAATTTTATTTTGATTCCCAATAATGCGATTCTGTTAGTATGAATCCCGGTAAACATTTCGACTTGAAGAAGTCACTTGCCTTTAAACAGGTACTAATTTTTGGACACTTTCATCTGATTTACGACGTCAAGCAAAAATGAAACATACAGTACTTTGCTCCTGGATCTAGGGGCCAATGCTCGAAAGCCTATAGAATCCGACCAGGACTATTAACGAAAAATTGATTCAAGTCTGTCGACATCTTAAATTCTCAGTTTTTCAAAATAAGAACAAAGTGAAACATACCTGGCCTTACACCCGGTGCCGTGGGCTACACGTTGATCCAAACCCGGTCAAAATCCGGACAATAATTTTTGCATGAATCGTGTTCAAGGAAAAATGTAATTTTTTTACACTTCAATCTTAAATTTTTCAGGTTTTTGACGTCACATCTACATTAGTCTTAAATGGGATCTTTAAACTTTTTAATTATTATTTCTGAATCAATTCATACGCTCAGAACAGCTGTCTGGTGGCTCAATGGTTAAGGCGCCTGTCTTGAAATCGAAAGGTCTTCGGTTCGAATCCCTATCTCGATGGGAATTTTAATAGGCTCTTAAGCTGACCTTCGCCACTAGCACAACTTGCTGTGTAAAGTGAAGTACGCCAGAACGCTTCCGTGGCTAGCATTCCAAGTTAAACTGTAGGTCCCCTGTCCCCGGTAGGGCCAGAAAGCGCAGCCAATAGAAATCCTGTCGCCAGGTCATTACGACCGCACATAATTATTAAAGTTGTAAGCTAAGAACATTTATTGAGAGCACGCGGCAGTAATTAGTCTTAGAACTGAATTGTATTAAATTGTAATGGAACCCTCAGCCCCGGTGTCTCTTGTCATCTAATTATCCCTAATTATTATTATTTCACATAATCTGATTGTTACATTCCTCCATATATCTGCTCTTTCCTTTTACAAATTTTAATAATGATGAGGGCCATTCAAAAATTTGGCAATACGGGTACTAAATATGGATACGTTTTGGTCCCCAGTTGTACCGTGTTCCACTAGGTTATGAAGCCTGCTGTACTGATTTCAGACTTGCAACAGTTTCTAAGTAAATAATCAAAGCATTATATTTAGGGAAAATGCTACCTCCTTCTTGAATATATTTAAAAAAAACACACACACACATGATAACATAACGCAGGTTAGTACACAAATTACACAATTCTCAGATATACAGCAGTAATCTGTTATGAAACATTCAGATTTACTCTTTTTAGAGTCATATCAGTACTGTAATACTAGCTTGAGATAGTTTCATAATTTTTTATATCAAAGAATTTCAATGGGAATTAAGTAATTTAACCGTCAGGTAGTTTGATCTGTTGTGTTTACTGTTGATATTTCAATTTCGAGCAAACACAGTCAAGTTGGCTGTTGGAAGATCTGTGAATACAACTAATGTATATACTTTGCGATCCGCTCTGTCCGCCAGGCATGCTACTTCATTGTTAACCTCTTTTATAGATGCGAAATAGTAACACTTGCTGGACTGATGTATCAACTCAGCGAAACGGTATTACTGGTAAGTTTGAAAGGTTTCAGTTAACTAGTCATGTCAGTATAAATATAATAGATTCCAACGATCTTCAACCGGCAAGTTGCGAAGGTCAGTTCTCTTCTCCGTGCGTCTAAGGTAAGGTATTTTTATTCTGTTATAATTTTTTTACTTATGTTTTTACGCCTTGTCGACGTCGAGGTCATTAGAGATGCGATGGGACTGGGGACAAGGAACGGGAAGGATTCGGCCATAGACTTTTAAAGGAAGCATCCCGGAATTCGGCTGGAGTGATTTGGAGAAACCATGGAAAATCCAAATCTGGATGCCCGGGATATCTAACGTAAGTGTTGCCGATGATTTATGTTAAGTGCGGTATGCTATCTATGGTGTGAATACAGATGAAAGAAGGCACATTTAGGGAGCTCTTCCGAAAACCGCCTCGGGATCGCCAAGTATTAAGTCCCCAGCCAAAGGATGAATTAACATATATGTCGTGTTTCCTCACTCCATAAACACTGAGGTTTCGATTTAGCCTAGGACATTGATACCCAACCTGGTACTAGGAATGGTGCAGCACCACATCTCCTACCCTGATGGCCAACTTGCGAAAGGGTGCCACGACTAAAGCGACGGGGAGTAAGGGAATAGTAGTTCTTCAATTTTCGTTCTGTAAATATTCAACGCGGATGCATTCCGTCTGTCTAAACTCGTCTCACCAAGCCATTTTCATTTAATATGCAAATCAAACAATAATATTTAAAAATATATATATAAAACTATTTGAAAAATTGTTGTGGAATTAGGATACTTTCGAAGACTATCGAAAAATTATTTTCAGGATGTTTACTATCCGGATTAAGAAATTTTCTATCGAATATTATCTAAGATTTTCTCAAAACAATTATCTGCTAAGCAGTCAAATTTATTAAAATTACTCATTTAGGTATTTCGGCGAAAACCATAAACAGAAAGATTGCTAATCATTTCCTGTAATCTTTAGGAGACTACACTTGATTGTAAGTAATGTAAAATTTTCGAATCAGTAGTTTGGGAAATAAAGGGGAAGTATTGTAATGGTCTCTTACCAAATACTACTGTCCTATAAATTCATATCCAAGGCATTTTAGAATTGAACCTCAAAAAAAAAAAAAAAAAAAAAAAAAAAAAAAAAAAAAAAAAAAAAAAAAAAAAAAAAAAAAAAAAAAACAACAACAACAACTCGCACAAACAATGGATAAAATAACATGCAAATCTTTTCCGGGACAGCGTATTCCCTTCAATTCCGTTCTAAACCGCTTATAATTAACTCCAGCACAATGATTTTTTTTTAATTTTACTTTGTGATTGTCTCAAAGTCTGAAAGAACTAAATTAGTGAAGGACAGCAAATTGCAAAGATGAAGGGTTCGCAATTTACGATGCCGTGACATACAGTCAGTGGGACGAATGATGCCATAAGGGTTGATTGTTTCATTCAGAAGGTGTGGATCATAAATATTCAAAGGTTATCATCATCTAATAACAATATGACACATACAGCCGTCCAAAAGCTTCCTTCATTCAAAGTTCGAGGTTGGCATCCCGGATGACGCAGATTAAAATCCCTTCCGACAATCCAGCCTTCGGTTTTCCGTTATATCCAGACATCACTTCAGGAATGCAGGGATGGTTCCTTCAAAATAACATAGCCGAATTCCTTCCCGTTCCTTATCCATTGACCTCTCCCGTCTCTGATGACCTCGATATCGACGAGGGGTAAAGCTGTATAGAAAAGAAAAAAATTTCCTCAAAGTAACAAGCTTATTATTATCATACTAGTTTGAGAACATGGTCTCGAAAGTGTAATAAAATTGGTTTAGAAATAACAGAAAGAAAGTATCTTCATCATTTACTATTCGCCGATTATCAAGTCGTCATAGCACAAGATGCAGAGGATGCAAATTACATATGTAACCAGCTATCAATGGAGTATAAAAAATGGGGCTTGAATATTAACTATCGAAAAAACAGAATATCTTATAAATTATCTGCATGAATTGTAGATTGATGGAATACAAATTAAAAAGGTAAATAATTTTTGCAATTTTGATTCAATTTTATAAAGAGAGGACAAATCAAACATGGAAATTAATAAAAGAATTGATAATAGCCGAAAGGTAATCGGGAGGCTCAATTCAATTCTATGGAGCAAGTATGTTATCAATGGAACAAAAAGAATTATATTTAAGTCATTATTGGAAAGTATAGTTTTATAAGGATCGGAAACGACAACGAACCAAAATCTTATTAAGAAATTGTAAGTATTAAAAATGGATTTCTGGAAGCAAAGAAAATGTAAGGAATATTAAAATAAGAAAGCTAATAGAAGTCAAAGAAGATATGTATGAAGTTATGTAATGAAAAAGTTTAGAGTGGTATGGCCTTGTAAGAAGGGTATAAAATACTAGGATAGCAAAACATGTACAGGAATGGGAAGTTGAAGTAAAGAGGAAAAGAGGATGGTCCATGTTTACCTGGCTCCAAAAGTGTACAAACAGCAATGAAAAGATTTGGTACAGAAGAGGAAGTTACACAAGATCGAAGTATCTGGAGAAACAGTTTGAGAAGATAAAGTCAAGTTCTGTGTTCCGAGTTTTTATTGTTATGTTGGAGTGAGGAAAATCTCTGAATAAAAACGTAACTAGGTCAGAGTATGTGGCAGTTCTATCATTACCGTGGCGCCAAAATCTGATGATGAATTCTTGCAGAACTCGACGAAATAAATCGAAAGTAAAGAATAAAATTTTTTGATATCTCACTTGGTTTTTGAGATATAGCATGTTAAAAATCAGCCATAGGTATAGTTCCTTCTGCTTTTGATGTTTTTTCTTCTGGTCCAGGCCGAATTTCAACCTAACAACAATCACTAGGAAGAAAATAAAACACCTATATTGCATTTCCACCATGTAGATATGGTGGTTTTGGTGAATTTTTTTTTGGTCCAGGCCGGATCTCACCCTAACCTCATCACTTTTGATATACAATATCTCGAGAACTACGCGAGATATCAAAAAACTTAATTCTTTATTTTCCATTTTTCTCATCGAGTTACGTAAGAATTCATCATCAAATTTGGCTATAGCGAAATTTTTCTTCTGGTCCAGGCCGTATTTCAACCTAACTACGTCAATTTTGAGATACGATATCTCGAGAACCAAGCGAGATATCAAAAAACTTTATTCTTTATTTTCGATTTGTTTTGTCGAATTCTATAAGAATCAATCATCATATTGTGGCGCCTCGGTAATGATAGAATCCCCGAGTATGTTGATGTCAAACTGTAGTTGTTTCCGTTTTAGAATAAGCCGATTTCAAAACTGTGAAGTTCCTGAGTAAAGGACAGATTACTTGCAGTCTTCCGCTTTAGCAAATACCACCGACCTTGGCCACAATCAGACGGCAGCTGTCGTCCTGTGGCGACAGCGGAGGAAGCGCCGCAACCCTCGAGGTGTCGCTGGTGGGGGCACTGGAGACTCCAGCTGGTGGGAGGCAGCAGGAGTCGCTGGCCGCCTGGACACTCCAGCAGTGAGTCCGCAGTCGGCGACCCGCGAGCAGTCAGCAGGGAGACAGACGCCTACCTGCCCGCCGATCACAGGTAAACAAACTCACCACGACACGACACGTCTATTAAAACCACAACAATATCTTGTTTATTAAAAAAATGCACTTACTTGTCTTGCGTTTTTTGTTGATATTGCCTACGTTTCGGCACCAACTTGGAACCTTCGTCAGGGCTTCTCTCTATCTATCCGCCTGGTTTATGGATAAACTTGATCACTTGATTCACTGTTTATTTTTCACCAGCAGAGATGCTTTTTTTTTTCTCCGCCATAGAATATTTACTGTTCCAAAGAAGTTTGTGCATTATGGAGTGATCTTGCAGTTGTTACAACGTGTTCTTTTATTAGTACACACTTCCACATTTGGCTCAAACTATAGCCACCGTCTTTGTTAAATTTATTAGGATTTTTGTAAGTTTCTATAGATCCCCTTATTTTTGGTTCCAAAAAATCCTATGGCTTTGAAAAAAAGACAAGTAAGATCAATTTTTTCAATAATAACGCTTGCGAAAACTGTGAAATTTTATATAACATCTTGTTTACTATTACAAAAATGGGATTACTGGAGATCGCGATTCCGCCTGCAGTTGGCATCATAATAATGCAGTGGTCAGACGCAAGACTCCGCTAGAAATACTTTCCGAAGTACATTTAACGGTTTCATGCTGGTCCAGGCTGTATTACAACCTAATTTCTGGTTGAAAATAATAGTCTAGGTTGTATTACAACGGAATTACTGCTTTAAAATAATACGTCTTTCGACTGACTGCAGCAGTATTCCAACGATATTATTTAACATTAACTTGGTTGTAGGCCATGTTCCGCAGTTGTTGCATAAAATTTTTTTAAATAAAAATCCGTCTTCTAACAACTGGTTTTATTTTTAACTTTCCTCTACCAGACGCGTTTCGCCCTTCTGGTGTGGGGCATCGTCAGTGGCTATAAACAACATAATATTTTTGATCATATTTGTGTATGCGAATCTAGTACATTAATTATATACATATATTCATGCTGTAATATTGTATCATCTGTATGTTCAATCTGTTATAATTATTCTATATATTGTTTTCATAGTATCTATGTTCAAACATAAATTCACTTGTTAATACTAAATTATCTGTACAGTTACAAAGTTATGTACATACACTCTACTTACTAAAAATTGTAGTGGCTAGCACATGTCAGTCCGGAACAGCACCTTCTGCATTTTCCTGCACCGTTGTGCCTTCCTACAGTTTACCATTATCTTCTTTAATATTGTTCACTTCACTTTATTTTATTTAATTTTCTGTTAAATTGCACTTTTAACTACACCAAAATAGTTATTGTGTCTAAAGCGATTTGTTTGTTTTGTATATACAGTTATACCAACCTATTTCTGTTGTTTATTGTTTTGTTCACTCTATGTTAAACTATATCTTTTTTTTTTTTTTTTTTTTTTTTTTTATCATCTTAACAATTATTTGTGATTTGTGAGTGACTGTGTTGGTTTACATGTGTTATGGTGTTTTCTGTTGCTTTGTATAATATTTTGTTTGTTAAATTTGTGAATTCATTTAGGATCGTTTTTCCCTGTGTAATGGCTTTGTGAATTTGATAACTTTCTTGCACTGTTAATAAGTGTTTCCTGTGGTTGTTGACTTTTAGAATTTTCATGTCTGTTTGTATAGTTGTGGGTGGGTGATTGTTATCTAATAAATGCTCGGCATATGTCGAATGGTTTGTACATTTTATGGCTCTGATGTGTTCCTTGTACCTAGTGTTGAAGTTCCTAGCTGTTTGACCTATATATATTGCTTGGCACTGTTGGCAAGTCAGTTGGTATATTCCTGACTGTTGGAATTGGTCACACTGAATACCCACACTGAAACTGACCAATTCCAACAGTCAGGAATATACCAACTGACTTGCCAACAGTGCCAAGCAATATATATAGGTCAAACAGCTAGGAACTTCAACACTAGGTACAAGGAACACATCAGAGCCATAAAATGTACAAACCATTCGACATATGCCGAGCATTTATTAGATAACAATCACCCACCCACAACTATACAAACAGACATGAAAATTCTAAAAGTCAACAACCACAGGAAACACTTATTAACAGTGCAAGAAAGTTATCAAATTCACAAAGCCATTACACAGGGAAAAACGATCCTAAATGAATTCACAAATTTAACAAACAAAATATTATACAAAGCAACAGAAAACACCATAACACATGTAAACCAACACAGTCACTCACAAATCACAAATAATTGTTAAGATGATAAAAAAAAAAAAAAAAAAAAAGATATAGTTTAACATAGAGTGAACAAAACAATAAACAACAGAAATAGGTTGGTATAACTGTATATACAAAACAAACAAATCGCTTTAGACACAATAACTATTTTGGTGTAGTTAAAAGTGCAATTTAACAGAAAATTAAATAAAATAAAGTGAAGTGAACAATATTAAAGAAGATAATGGTAAACTGTAGGAAGGCACAACGGTGCAGGAAAATGCAGAAGGTGCTGTTCCGGACTGACATGTGCTAGCCACTACAATTTTTAGTAAGTAGAGTGTATGTACATAACTTTGTAACTGTACAGATAATTTAGTATTAACAAGTGAATTTATGTTTGAACATAGATACTATGAAAACAATATATAGAATAATTATAACAGATTGAACATACAGATGATACAATATTACAGCATGAATATATGTATATAATTAATGTACTAGATTCGCATACACAAATATGATCAAAATATTATGTTGTTTATAGCCACTGACGATGCCCCACACCAGAAGGGCGAAACGCGTCTGGTAGAGGAAAGTTAAAAATAAAACCAGTTGTTAGAAGACGGATTTTTATTTAAAAAAAAAAAAAAAAAAAAAATATTATTTAATGTTATAGCGGAATCGCGATCTCCAATAGACCCACAAAAATATCAGCAACGAACTTTGTGTACATAATTACCAACGTGTTCAACTTTAAGTTTGGTAAATGGGAGATGTTGAAAGTCTTTCTTCTACACCTCTTATAACACGCTTACAATTGAAAGGTATTTGGTGATTACCGGATTCCGCGAGGAGTTGGTGTCATTATACACAGCAGTAAAACGCAATACACTTCTAGAAATCTTTCTAAAGCAGTTTTAACGGTGTCATGATGGTTCAGCGATTGATACTACAGTATTATGACGTTATTAGTCAGTTGGGAGCAATGTTGTTGTAGGGAAATCGCGGTCTCCGGTAGATCAGGTATTCAGTTCCACTTCATTCTCAGATCGCATGAGATAATCATATGAAATATCTGCTTGACCTTTTAAACTGTCTTTATTTCTCGGAATACATGTTGCATGCCTTATAATGGTATTAAACTATAACTTCAAATCTTCCATCACAAATGATGGTTATTTTTAATGCAGTTCAGCTGGATAAATCATAATTTATATCTCTTATTATGAATTTCAGTCTCCAAAACCCGTAAGCTAATAAATACGCCGAATAGATTGAACGTTGACAAATGACTGCGGAGATTTTTACTATTTTATCCTGGGAATCATTTTGACTGGTGCGCTGGGGACGATAATTTTAGTAAGGATCTGAACAAGTGCCTAACTTTCCAAACCATCTCTGACTTTTCCCTGATATAGTCTGGGATTAAGTTATCAGGTGGTACAGATACTCTCAAATCCAAGACTATAACGCATTGGTTGAGGGAAAAGCAAATGTATAAAATGATCATTTCTGCCTGCGTCTTTCGTGACATACTTTTTGCAAGCAGTATAATATCTCTGAAACACAAATAGAATAGTTCTGGTAATAACTTCTTAAAAAGCTGTCCTCGACAAAAAAAACGCGTTCGTTATCTGAGATCTTCCCAGCCCAATTCCTCTGGAACCTCTCTTGCTCTCTCTTTCTCTCTCTGAATTTTCCGGTAAAGAAAGAGCATCTTGTCTTTGCATCGCCGTAAAATTAAATTAACAACACAGAAGATGCTGTAACTAGCTGTGAGTAATCAAACAATAATAGTTCAAATACGACGAATTAAAAAAAAGGTTCAGCACTGAAGTTCGAAAAAATAAGAGGCTAAGTTGAACCACAGCATTAAATTGGGGTCAGTGGAAGAGCCAAAATGGATGTAAACATGTACCAGACACTAACAAAGATCTCACTGTCGAAAATCCGCATGAAATGGCAAAATATATCTGAGAATGAAACATTCATCAAAACAGTTGCTGTCGGACGGTGTTACATTTAAAAACACGTGTAGCTGTTTTCTCCTACTTTTTAAGTAGACTGATAAAGCAATTCCAATGAACATGTTTTCAAATTAAGTTCTTGTGTAAATATATGCGCAATCTTTTAAAGGTGTAGTGTTTTTAATATAATGCTCTCGGCTGGTCACCAGATAGCAGTATATTAATTCACAACGCCAAGGAAAACATCGTTCTTATGTGTAGTGTTTATGTTTGTATCAGCAGTCTAATAATATATAGTGTCCCTTACAGCCTACTATTCCTGTTTCAGATGTTATACAAAGTTACCTGCTATGCTAATCGGATTATCCTGGACTCGAAAGAATAAAATAAATCTGAACGTTGTCAAATTAGGCTGGCACATACGAAAGCATTAGCGAGAAAAATGTAATGAATGTACATATAAATATCATCTTCTCCTGGGCTTCCCTGTTAGGAGCATTTCATTGCCTGTCTTTGATCTTTCTAGACATTTCTGAGAACCAATCACTGGTACACTAAATTAATTCTTCACTGTCCTGATTTTCTACAGATATAAAACTAAACTTTTTTACATTTTACGATCTCGCATTCTGGAGGATGCGGATTCGAATGGCCATCCGGCAAATCAGGATTTGGATTTTCCATGGTTTCCCCAAATCACTGCAGCCGAAAACCGGGATGGTTCCTTCAAAAAGGCCACTGCCGAACACCTTCCCATTCCTCGCCCTCGTTCCCGTTCCACCTCTAATGACCTCGACGTCGGCAAGGCGAAGAGCTAGAGGCAAAAAAAGAGAGAATTTTACGTTTTTTGCAGTCTGTTGTGGGGTCGTAATATGGTGTGATAAACTTAATACTGCTGTTTAAAATTAAAAAAATCGTATTTCACAGCGATGTTTTCGCACAACAAAAATATCCCATTCTCACTTCGGTCTGTTTTCAAAACGCCCTCACCAACCTATTTGTGTCATACTAGGAGGTAGTGGAAGTTTATAAAATCAGATGCTGCACTGTTTCGACGCTAAAGATTTCAGTGTATGAGAATGACAAAAAAATTGGAGGAAAAGCCATTTGCATAACTAACAAAATAATCATTTTATTGAGGGAATAAAATAAAAATTTCAGTTATTTTAATGGCGTTTGGACGTAACAAAACAAAGCTACATGAAATGGGATCTTCATATTAATTTGATCGTAGATAAAGATAATTCTAGGCTACGGTTCATATGTGGAATTTTAATAAATCGTAATACCCAACAAAGGAGATAGCGTACAAAAGTCTCTGTTGTGCTGTTTAGGATTCGTTGATTAACAGTGTAGAGAGATTACAGAGAAGAGCGCTCGATTCGTGACTGCTTGCTACAGTCTTTACGAAAGCGCACAGAATTTTTTCATTCTCTGGCAGAAATACAGTACTATGTACCTTACGTTTAAACCTATTGTTAAATATGGGTTGACCCACATTCACTTACGAGTGCGATAAAATAATTCGTCCATCAGCCTATTTTGGTCGCATTAACAGCAGACATAAGAATAGAGAAATCAGGTGCCGCGCTGATGCTTCTTCTCTCGTGCCGTTGGAGATTCGAATGCAGATAATAGAGATTGGTGCCACCCACAATTTCGTGAATTGAAGAGTACACTGGCGGAAATTAAAAGTGCTGCACCCAGAAGGAATTGTGATGAATGAAATTTGGCCCCATGTATTCCCATACGAAGTGTAGTAATTGATTAATAATTGAAAGTTTTAAATGTAATAGTATGAGAATCACGGGGCTATTTATTATACAAAATTGCTATGTTTTTTTAGCGTATAACTGGAGAAAAGTGTGATCCAGTACGACACGTTTTTTGGCCACAAATTCTTTTTGACCAAGTATGTATGCCAATGCGAAGAGTGACGACCCTCTACACCCAAATGTCTAACTGTGAGAGAGGTCGGAGGATTGGTGTGTTTGAAATGGGTGCATCATATCGTGAAATCTCCCGAAAGATTGGCCGTAGTGCAATGTCAGTATACAGTATACACTCTTGTTACACAATGGACGAAAGAAGGCTCTACGGAAGAACAATAGCACGTGAAGATCGCAAAATTGTGTGGGTGGCTGTTGCTGGTAGACGAGTGACTGCAGGCCGGATCCAAGCAGTGTCTACGGAGAGATCACCCTCCGGAGGATTTTTAACCAACTGCAGAAGCTGGGATATACTTTCTGACCGCTTGCAATTCGTTCCATTACCCCGATTTCATTGCCAGCATCGTGCAACCGTGAAATGCAAACGCAAATCGACACTTGAATGGTATACATTTATGTTTGGAGACGAGTCTTGGTTCTGTAGCAAAGTGATAATCAACAACACCCATGCAGGCGTAGTGGAGAAATGGCTTACAGGTTTCAGAACGTCACACATAACAGGTCTAGCCACTCATGTCGTGGTTTTGGGGCGGTCAGATTCGACAGGAGAATTGAGTTGGTTATTGTTGAAGGCACAATGACAGCCCACCACTATGTGGACAAGGTGCTGCACCCTTTTGTGATACCATTTATGTCCACCATCCAAATCGCATCTTCCAACAGAATAATGCCCGTCATCATACTGTGGCCATCACAACACAAGCCTTGCAAGGGGTTACGATCACAATTTGAACCACACGGTCCCCAGATTTGTCCCCAATAAAACATGTCTGGGATGCCAGGAGTAGACACATAAGGTCACATGGTCACCCAGCAACTGTGCAACAACTGACTGAACAACAAATTCAAGCGTAGAGAGAGATACCCCATGAAGACATCCGAATACTTATTGATTCAATGCAGGCAAGGATCCATGAATCCATAAGTAATCAATATGGGCATACTTCATACTGACAACTGTATCTAAAGGTAATAAACTTAGCCTGATCCATTTCAATTCGTTATCATTTCTTTTGGGTATGACTCTGGATATATCTACAAAGTTTCCAAAGTTTCGCCATTCCTGCATGGTCGTTGCACTTTCAGTTTCCGCCAGTTATATTGGTAGATGTAGAAACAGAGTCCAGTAAATTGAAAAATAATATTATACGTGCAGTTTTTTAATCCAGTTTAATTTACCAGAATAATTTACGGGCTTAAGATATCCGTATAGAAGTAGTAACAAATACATATAACCGTCATCAGTGTTCTGCACTAAGACAGGTATTCACATGGTTGCTCTATGCTCTTTTCCACATGTAGAGTCATGCCATGTACTACTATGGAAATTTTGATGTATTACTTACCACATATATTGGAGGGATGTTGCTTTGCCATCTATCTGCGAAACGTGTAACTATGTTCTGTGTGTGATAAGTGTATTTTTGTTTGTGAAGTGTGTGGGTTATAAGGAGGAGATTGGGGACCGTCCCGGCATTAGCCTTTGATTGCTGAAGACTGCCAGAAAGGGCAATCAGGACGGCCGGTATGCGGGGACAGGACTCGATTGTACCACATTACAGTACCTCCCCTATCTACACTCCTGGAAATTGAAATAAGAACACCATGAATTCATTGTCCCAGGAATGGGAAACTTTATATACACATTCCTGGGGTCAGATACAACACATGATCACACAGACAGAACCATAGGCACATAGACACAGGCAACAGAGCATGCACAATGTCGGCACTAGTACCGTGTATATCCTCCTTTCGCAGCAATGCAGGCTGCAATTCTCCCATGGAGACGATCGTAGAGGTGCTGGATGTAGTCCTGTGGAACGGCATGCCAAGCCATTTCCACCTGGCGCCTCAGCTGGACCAGCGTTCGTGCTGGACGTGCAGACGCGTGAGACGACGTTTCATCCAGTCCCAAATATGCTCAATGGGGGACAGATCCGGAGATCTCGCTGGCCAGGGTAGTTGACTTACACCTTCTAGAGCACGTTGGGTGGCACGGGATACATGTGGACGTGCATTGTCCTGTTGGAACAGCATGTTCCCTTGCCGGTCTAGGAATGGTAGAACGATGGGTTCGATGACGGTTTGAATGTACCGTGCACTGTTCAGTGTCCCCTCGACGATCACCAGAGGTGTACGGCCAGTGTAGGAGATCGCTCCCCACACCATGATGCCGGGTGTTGGCCCTGTGTGCCTCGGTCCTGATTATGGCGCTCACCTGCACGGCGCCAAACACGCATACGACCATCATTGGCACCAAGGCAGAAGCGACTCTCATCACTGAAGACGACACGTCTCCATTCATCCCTCCATACACGCCTGTCGCGACACCACTGGAGGCGGGCTGCACGATGTTGGGGCGTCAGCGGAAGACGACCTAACGGTGCGCGGGAACGTAGCCCAGCTTCATGGAGACGGTTGCGAATGGTCTTCTCTGATACCCCAGGAGCAACAGTGTCCCTAATTTGCCGGGAAGTGGCGGTGCGGTCCCCTACGGCACTGCGTAGGATGCGACGGTCTTGGCGTGCGTCCGTGCGTCGCTGCTGTCCGGACTCAGGTCGACGGGCACGTGCACCTTCCGCCGACCACTGGCGACAACATCGATGTACTGTGGAGACCTCGCGCCCCACATGTTGAGCAATTCGGCTTTACGTCCACCCGGCCTCCCGCATGCCCACTATACGCCCTCGCTCAAAGTCCGTCAACTGCACATACGGTTCACGTACACGCTGTCGCGGCATGCTACCAGTGTTAAAGACTGAGATGGAGCTCCGTATGCAACGGCAAACTGGCTGACACTGACTGCGGCGGTGCCCAACCGCTGCGCAGCTAGCGCCCTTCGACGGCCAACACTGCTGTTCCTGGTGTGTCCGCTGTGCCGTGCGTTTGATCATTGCTTGTACAGCCCTCTCGTAGTGTCCGGAGCAAGTATGGTGGGTCTTACACACCGGCGTCAATGTGTTCTTATTTCAATTTCCAGGAGTGTAGTATGTGGCGCAGTGGGTCGTATATGAATGAAGATTGACGTTAATATTCCTCAAGCCCGGTGAGAAATTTTCTCATTTCTAGCACCTATGGTGGATTACGGAAGGGTTTTATTCCCCTGCGCCTCGTTAACTTTGAAAATGCGAAATCAGTAGAGCCGCGCACTAATACCGGTATATTTGTACCCAATATCGGTATATGAAAAAATAAAACCCAAATAATCAGAATTTGCGTGACAGCTTGGCACAAGCATATGACACAAAAAGATGAAATGAGTGGTATGTGCACTTATGTATAAAAATACAGCAGTCTTACAACAGAATTATTACGCCCCATGATTATGTTTGCACCAACAGATTATTTTTATATGGAATATCATTGCTTCTAAGAAAAAGTTTACAATGTGTTTAAATAAGGATTCTGCATTAGCAGCTTCTAATGAAATAAAAGCTAAAAACCAATCTTTGATGCGATGCTTTTTTCGCATATCTCACGAATAAGCTCAAGTGTTTGGTTGTGCAAAGATCAGTTGATTCGTCAACAATAAGCGAAAACTTAGTTTGCTGCAGATCTTCACATAAATTATTAAAACTTTTTTTACCTTTAATCCGATTAATTATGGCGTGATTTTTCGTCGTCGAACATTATATTTCTTCTTCAATTTTTGAATCGGGACGAAAGACTGTACTAGTTTCGGTAGGTGCTTCATAATGGAAAATGGTAGGCCTACTTTATGCTCCGCAACAAAGGAGGCTAATCTTAGTTTACTTGGAAATCATAAAGGAATTAAAAAGACGTATATATACTATGGTGGTGATAAATACAAAATAATGTAACAATGTAATAACTGGTACTTAGTAAAAATTAACGAAATTTTTTAACAATTTGTACTATATATTAGGTTTTTGAGTTTTTGTCACAGTTAATGGCGGTAACTTTGTGATTTTACATTTTTTGATGATACTGAATGTGCTTGTGGAGAATTCTGTTTCATGAGACTGTCTTTTCCTGATGGAATATTACTGTCGTAATTACAACTCTTACGTAGGCATAGGCATAGCTTGCGCCTTTACGAATTTTTTGCAGCCAACCTAAAAATTCTTCTTCGCATACTTTTCTATAAAATTTTATGTTTTTGTGTACTCGCGCTTGTACTCATTCCCTCGTCTGACGATATTTTAATTTAGTAACTCTGAGAAAGTTTCTCATCTAAGTGATGAAAACTAATCAACAAATAAATTTCGAATTCTCCTTTATGTAAGCAAACGAATTAGTTAGGGAATCCCATAAAAATACTGAAAATGTAGGGTACAAGGATATTCCTCAAAAGATATCGGGAACATTTTTCAATGGGTAACTACTTATCATATAATCGTTAGAGGAATTTACCGTAAAGCATAAAAGAAAGGTGTTGGGGAACGTGCACAAACCACGTGTCTCGGTCCAGGGGGGGGGGGGGGAGGGGTTGGCTGCTGGGCTACTTGGGGGGAGGGGGGGTTCCGAGCCAGGCCACGTAGCTTTCCTTTAATAACATTTTTGACAGTTAAAATGGGGAACAAAACCCACAACAGCATGCGAATATTGATTTCCGTCACTTAATTATCTCCTTACATAATTTTTCAATCGTCTGACAAGAGAAAACGGTAAAAAATATCTTCTGGAATCAAAAGGGAAAAAAGCTACGTGCTACATGGGGAGGGGGGGGGGGGTAGAGGCAAAAGCCACGTAGGGCTACGTGGGGGGAGGGGGGGGTACACAGTAGGCCAAAGTGGAGCTACGTGGTTTGTGCACGCTCCCTTGGCAACTTGAAAATGTTAAAATTGGTGAAAAAAGTTCTGAAAAATTTTCTTGTATTCTCAGAAATCGTGGAAAAATTGTTACATTTAGATATTTTGATAGGATAGTCCCCATATCGGTAGAAAATCGGTAGGTTCAGACCACTGCTCGCTACTAACGTGAATCAGAAACAATTTCAGCATTGAACCAGGATTTGAGTTTAAGATTTCGTGTCTATACGATTTCAAATACAGAAGTTGTGTGCCGTTGAGAAACTTCTGATAATTACACATTTTGCAAGTCACCTCCGGATCAGCAATCTTGCCGATACCGGTTTCATTCTGACGTTAGATTACAAGTTCAGATTTCAAATTATGCATGATTCAGTACCTCTACGTGCAAAAACTCGATTCCAATTACTTAAGCAAACTCTCCAGAATACTGCGATTCGTTAGTGTTAAGTAGTGCACGTAGGCGTTAGTTGCTAAGTAAAAATGTGTAGTGACAAAAAAATCTTTTCACTGTTAAACTTGCTCCTAGACAGACAGCGTAGAGAATTGCGGGGCTCTTACGCAACATTTTTCCTGCGGGCAGATTTAACGCATGATTTAGCAGAATGGTGGCTCAGTTAGTTAAGGTCCGTGAATGCGATACGGGATGGTCTCCTGTAAAGGCTGGAATATTCACCGGCCTTAAAAATCCCCGTCAACTGTGGCAAAGCTTTGCTTTGTTAATGAGAAATATTAGGATGGTCCGTGGTTCGGTTTCAACGTTAAATTGTAGGTCCCCTATACCCGGTAGGATTACCAGGTTGGGTTTGGCGTCTACGATAGAGACGCAGCTGCTATGAAACTTTGTCACTAGATAAACGAGACTACACGAAATTAATAACACAAATATTTTATTCTAGAGTTTGGTGGAAAATTCCTTCGAATACATACTGATTACTCTATTTGTAGATCAACAGACATCGATCTGCATCTTTATTAGATACAACCGTGTACACTTTCTGATATCTCGAAATGACTTCTATTAAGTAAAAAACTTCAATAGAAGTTATATTTATCACGTAAATAAAAGCTGAAACCTTTGTACTATCTATTGCTTGTTGATAAATGTAATTCATGTAATGTGTTAATGTTGCTTACTATTTTTGTAGCAGAATGGTAATTCAGAGGCATAATTATATCATGGAAGGTTGTGAAACAAACCGGACGATTAAAGTGTAAGAATCTGAAGTTTAATGCCCCTCTTTGTCTTGTTTCTTCTCTTTGAAATTTTTCTGTGAGGTTTCTGTTTAGCCTGTGTACGAAATGGCTCAATTTCTTTCTATAGTTCATGTGGATGTCTTGGTGACTGTGTGCCAGCATATCAGTCACTAGGACAGAATAGCTTCTTATGTATATGGTCGATATAAAATATGCTGAAACGGCTTCAGTGGCTCCAGCTTTATAGCAATGAACTTGGGATCCGTGATGTGGAACTGGGCAGGAGCTATATGGAAGGACTAGATCCCCCGAGCGAAAATTTAGGAATACGATGATTAGTAATGTTGATGATTTTTAATACTATGAAAGTAGAACCACCTCATTCGTATCAATTGTTTGTTTAGTGTAATAGGTCCGTAGCAAAAGTCTCTATGATATATGCTGTTGCATACGCGCGACTTTCACAGTTATTACTTTTGCCCATCAAGGATCAAATTCCGAAAAATTTCGTTCTTACTTTATAAGTAATTTTTAAATGATATCTAATTTACCGATTTAGGTTAGTTAGCAAGGGAGATAAATGGCTAGTAACGAAAAAAAATCACGCTATGGATATAACGATTCATTTTCCCTTAATCGTCAAATTCAAAAAAAAAAATCCTTTCTTAAGGTATGATGTGACAAAAGCAGAGACCTTGATCTTTAAAATGCTACCTCATTTACTATTTCGGTTAGATATCAAAGGAGATAAATGGTTCGTGCTAAAAAAAAATACATTTTGGAAATAATGATACTTTTGCCCTTTAATGGTCGAATTCTGAAAAATTGCTTTCTTAATATATGATGTCACCAAAGCGAAGATCATAATCTTTAAAATAATATTTCATTTATCAATTTTAGTTACGTAACCATGGATATAAATGGTTCATGACACAAAAAACAGCATTTTAAAAATATTTACATTCTTGCCCTTTAAGGGTCGATTTCGGAAAAATTATTTTCTTAAAATATGATGTGAAAAAAGCGGACACCTTAATCTTTAAAATAATACCTCATTTATCGATGTGGTCTAGGTATGAAGGGAGATAGTGGCTTGTGACAAAAAACATCTTTTAGAAATAATATATATGATATTAGTGTTTTTATAAGATTCAAACAATAATAAGAAGAATTTGGTATACTAATTTAACTTTACAGGTGTTTTTTTTAATATAAAAATTTGCTGTATAGTGAATTCATAATGCAAGTGACATTTCGCTGTTATCGCAAAAGGTTGATATTGTCCGTCTACCTACAAAGCCAAAACTTTGGGTTGGTGGGATTAGAGCTCGACATTGCCTTCTATTGTCTCGACACTAAGAGGAACCGGTGTTGCAGTCAGCTTTCTTCCGCTAGATTCCTCCACAGCATACCCTCTACTCGTTATATAATAGACTCAGTGTTCATGGACAGCATTTCGAACGTTAATAATCTCGAAAAATATTCGGCTTTATTGAGATTTGAGCGAAAATCGTCTAGTTGTTAGTGCTAGTAGAAGTTGGACTTACTTAACTGGGTTGATATCTGAAAAAACGAGTATCGATACTTTATATGTCGAAACATTTGAGAGCGTTAACAATTATTCGTAAAACTAGGTGTGGCCGCTTCTTAGTCAAAGTCTAATATAAGATTTGTGCTTGTTAATTCACTGAACTCCTGTCAAAGATATTTAGAACAGAAAATACAGAGAAGCAGCACTTTTTTCTCCTCTTTATTGGTTCTGTTCCTTTCTGTCCGTATTTATGTTATACGAAAATCTTTCAGATACATTTGTACGCGTTTTTTCCTGAAAACTAACATTGCTTTCAAAGATGTTATTGCTGTGGATGACGCACATGCACTCTTCCGTATTATTCACAACGCTTCTCCGCTAACAGTATTTGAAGCCGCTATTCCAGTGTTTCCATTCGCTATATATGAGAGTGGGACAACTGCAATTGTGTACGTATACAAAGATATAAAACAATTCCTACATTTTTTTAGTTGTATGGCAAAGTCAATCAGTTATAGACTGTACGATCTGAACATACAGTCATCGCGCAGAAAATGCCACAGTTGACATCAGTTGTCAAGGAAGACGACTGTTTTCGTAAATATATTAATAAGAGAACTCTAGCTATGCACATAAAGGTAAAAACAATTACTACATTTTTCAATTATTTCATAGATTTTATGATCATTATTGTGGGAAGTTAGTAATTCTACATTTCATTAAACACGGATTATGTATCGAAATAAATGAATTTCTTAAAAGTTTTCTTCAGGAACTACATGGAATAAAATGAATCCTATATGGTGTAATAAGGCATAAATTATCACTCTGCATTAGCTCCTTTAGTTTTCCCGTAATACATGCAGATAAACAGGCGGGCAGACAGTACAGTAAATTTCATGCACAAACACGACACCTCTACAATTTTATATATTTACTTAAATGAGGACGCCTCCTGCCATATCCCGTATGCACAAATGGTAACAAATTGTAACAAATTAAGATTGGTGCAATGCACCTTCAGCCACCCACTTTTAGTGAACCGCGGAGTAATAATAATAAAAATAATAAAAATTATATGAGTTAAGGAAAATTTTCAAATTGTCCCGGGCACTATTGCTGTTTTAAATTCGCAGTAAACCAGAGAAATGTTAAGGAGCTGCCTGTGACATTGATAATATATCAGGCAGGGGACAGATCGGAGAGTTGTACCGAGTCACTTGGAGCTGCTCTTGGCTGATCTGTGGATGGAACGACCTTGGACTGTAGCAACACACTAAAGGCCAGTAAGATCGCACGATTATAGACAGTGTTTGATGTATGAGGCCTCTCAAGTAGAACAACTACAGAGTACTTCAGCGACCTCTAGTCTGCGTCCAAGAAACTATCTTGCGCGTCATACTCTCAAATCTAACACCAAAATAACAGATTCCGTAATCTCTCGTTTCGCCCTTGTAGAATGGGGCATCGTCAGTGAGACTTATGGTGGAGGCAGTTACATGGTGGTCGAAACGCGTCTGAGCTTACATCAATAAAACCAGTTGCTAATAGACGGTGTTTTTATTTGCAATTGTGTAATAAGCAACTGCGGAAGGATGGCCAATATACAATATGTTTCTTCATGTTTCTTCGGCAACATCTGACCGTATATCTGCAAAGCTTTAATGGTGAGAAGTTATTTCAGTAAAAAAACTTTCCCTTCAAGAACGATGTAGAACCGCCGTCTTTTTCGTATGCGCACAGTCTAATCTAAGGAGCGGAAATGTAATTTTTTTCTCTCTAAGCGGTGTAACACTTTTGATAATGCATGCTGATTTATTCTGCCGGTAAGATATGTATTCCTGAGGCACTTTTGCAGAGGATTACAAAAAGCTCCTAACGCCATAATGAAGAAGGTCGGTGTGCAGGTGACGGAATTTGAGTCGTGACTAATGGATTTCGCATTGTTTATTTCGAAGGCGCCGGTTACGAACCGATCCGCCTTGCGAATTACGCTTCGTCTCTCTGATGTTCCGGTCAGTTCAATGAACTGTGAAACGTTAATTCGGTAAGCTTACTACTGCTCCCGTGTACCGTTGCAGGATTGAGGGTAGTGTAAACCTCTCTGGTAGTTTCCTGCGTCTTCTCACCAAGGAGAGAAATGCCTACATTCCTTTCCCTTTCCACAGAAACAATAGACATTCTCACCAGAAGGCGCACAACGTGAAGTAATTACGGAAACTGTTGAAAATATTTTACTGTGCATTATTCCTGCCTCTGCAGAAGTGAGGTAACCGTTGTTTTCCCCTCGGTGTCCTATGTTGTAAACCAAAAAGAAGTCGTAAACTATGTTACAATGCTCTCGCAACGTTTTTTCCAGAATTGTATACGGACGAATCTGTTCTACTTCACCACCTCAAATGTTGCCATTACTTCATAACAGCAATAGCAAATAGTATTGAAATATTTTTTTAAACTTATTAACGTTTCATTTCCCTCGCCACACATCTTTGACTTAATCTGAACGAATACACTGTCGCAAGAGTACTATGGAATGAAGTATGGTATCAATGGCGGGGATACCCTCGAACGATTCTGTCACCAATTAACAGAGTTTCGATTTGCCGAGCATGCCCTTGTGTCGTAGCTACATCAATATAAGCTGATAATCTTTCCGGGTAAAGGGAGACTCCTATAGTTTAACATGGAGTCCGAAGCACGGAAGCGTTCTGGCGTACTCCACATTGCACACGAGGCAGTGCTAGAGGTGTAGGTCGGATTAAGGGCCTTTTGAAAATCACAGATGAGACAGGAATTAGAACCGGGGACCTTTCGATCACCAGTCAGACGCCTTAACCGCTGAACCACCAGACGTTGTTCCCCATTGGTGATCTGCAACGAAATGTGTCCATGCGTTGCGATCTGTTGGTTTGGCTGTGTACCTGCAGGTGCTACAAATACACCCCGGTTTCTTAACTGGATATCAACTAGAAAGGACACACATCTCGGAACAAGCTAGGGCTTTGCCACTCGTCTTTAGAGACGTAAAATGATTTTTGTGAAGTACTTAAACGTATTTTTTTTTTGTAACTGCTTTACGTCTCTTTTTTAACATCGAGGTCTTTAGAGACGGGAAAGGATGGGGGGCAAGGATGGGGGCAAGGAATGGCAAGGAATTCGGCCATGGCCTTTTGAAGGAAGCATCCCGGCATTTGCCTGGAGTGATTTGGGGAAACAATGGAAAACCCAAATCTGGATGCCCGGACGGGGATTCGAACCGCCGTCCTCCCGAATGCGAGGCGAGAACGCTAACCGTTACACCGCCCCGCTCGGTGTACGTAAACGAATTCCGCCCTTGTAATTATGCATTTGCCTGAATATATTTTAGGAACCCACATACAAACAAAATGTAGAATGGCGGACTGTGAATGGAAACCATATCTTCCCCAATATCAGACCCTAAAGTTTTGATGTCAGGACACACCGGGCGTTGTTCGTTACGGTTAACAATACCGGCCCGTCTCTAAAGACCTCGCTGTTAAGAGATGTTAAGCAGTAAAAAAAACCAAAAAAAAAAAAACCATACCGGTATTGCCAAAACTGGAGCATTAGATGGAATACAACAGCAGTTTCCAACCAGTGCGACATTAATTGTTGAACGAAAAAAATATAGTAACATTTTAAAACACAGCGTTATTTGGAACTGCTTACCAGCAACTGTTTATTTTTAAGGTCAGTAAATATTTCATTCATTAGGTGTCAGAACAGTCATTCAATCGCCTACAAACAACCAGTATTAGTTCATAATTGTTGAATATTCTACGGGACCTTTTATTTTTAGTATGTTGTTTCTTAAAAGCTGTTGGTATCTGTAAGGAAACAGAATCGCAGAACTTTGGTTAGTAATTTATATCTGTATCCCTTATGGCTCATCGAATGCTCTTAATAAATGGTGAGAACTAAAGAAAATTTAAAATGGATTGCTAGCACAAAGCAATACACGTTGGTGAATCAACAGTTATAGCAACTCCCCGGTGAAATAAAACTACTAAAATCGTTGAACTGCGATATCGGCTCAACTTTATGGATGAGTCAGTTTATAAGCTAACCGTGGTCCTCAACCCGAAGGTTTGTTATGCACTCCCGAACGAGGTATAGTAAGTCTTGTATTAGAGCTAGGACGCCAGTTCCTTTCCTCCTCATCTAACCTAATCCGGTAATTCTACTGTGTAAAGTTAACATGGAATCCGTATTTCACATTACACAGCAAGCTGTGTCAGGGGTGAAGGTTTGGTTAAGGCCTTTGAAAATCCATGCTGGAAGACGGAATCGAACTCCAGTCAGATGCCTTTAACCACTAAGCCACTAGAATAATCAACTCAGTCGATAGCAGTGTTGATTTGCTTCATTTCTAATGGCTGCGTTAGTTATTAGTTTTCACAAATTCTAAAAGCTATATGTTTATAAAAAAAAACTATTATGAGAGTTTTTGTTCGGAAGGATCTTAGTTACTGACCGATAAAAAAAAAGAGAATAATGACAGTTCTTAGGCCTCGATTTTAATCACCCAAGCTCCTGAAACTCAAGCTTACTTTCGATAATTCCTTAAACTATATCATGCTATTGCATGAAGTGTCCCGCCAGCACATTTGAATTTTCCAGCCAACAGCAGTGGTCTAGAATATGCTAGCTCAAAAACCTCTGCAAAACTCTCATTCACAGTTTTTACTTCCTGACTACAGTTACAAAAACCTTTGAAAAATTCTCATTGATGGTTTTTACTCTTTGATTGTAATTAAATTGTGCTACTTGTATCTTTGTTATATCTAAATATCTATTGTAACAATAGTCAAGTATTATATGGCCCGCAGGCTAATTTAGAACCGAAATTGTGACCCGCAAGCTAACTTAGAACCGAGATTGTGACCCATCTCCAAAATTGGTTCGGCAGCCTTGAAGTAGTCCATATACCGGGTGTTTTAAAAAAGGACTGGTATATTTGAAAAATCAATAAAAACTAAACGGGCAGCGATAGAAATACACCGTTTGTTGCAATATGCTTTGGACAACAGTAAATTTTCAGGCAGACAAACTTTCGAAATTGGTTCAATTTTCAACAGGTGGCGCTGCAGGCGATTTGAAAGATACAGAAGTAAACGCACTCTGTGAGCTCGCCATTCTGTAAGTCGCTTTTCTGCTGTAAGCGTGTGCTATTCACAGATTGCAAGTTTGCTGTGAAAAAGTGGTTTATTCCTTAGAACTTTAGATTTTTCCAGAATGCAGCGCCATCTGTTGTTGAAAAGTGTAACTAATTTCGAAAATTTGTCTGCCTGAAAATGTACTGTTGTTCCAAGCATATTGCAACAAACGGTGTATTTCTATCGCTGTCCATTTAGTTTTTATTTATGTTTTCAAATATACCGGTCATTTTTGAAACACCCTGTAAGTAGAGACACATGCATAGATAGTTCGGCCGCCTAACTAACACAGTTTGAGTTGGCCATGCAATCCCCCTCTATGTGTGTATATAAGTTAATAACGAAATATTACCAGGTAAATGGGACCTACAGCAGATCATAACAACTAAATGGAACCTTCAGTACGACGCCAAATTGGAACCACTGAAGCGTCCTTCTTATACGGAATCAAGCTTAGAGATGTAGACTAGGTCAAAGGCCTGGTTGGAGGTTCGAACTGTTGTCCTGTTAATTGCCAGTCTGACAGCTTGTCAGTGAGCCATCATATCGTTTTCACTGTCGTTGAGATCTCTAAGTACAAGAGATTGGAGATCCACAGCGTTTGGTAATTTATAGAATCCTCAGAGTTCATACGATTCCAGTATCTCTTGCCAAACTGAGTGAGTTGCTTTCGTGTGAGTCAGACATTGACAGGCGGCTTTAGTTTCCCCACAGTACAATTTTCAACATCGGCCAACCACGACAGGTCTGCTCAGATCATTAACTGTCCCAGAACAGCTCTCCAGCTCACCGGACGATGTTTTGAAACGAAACTCCTGCTTGCAGACTGCATTAACCAATCGCTGGAGGTAAGTCGTTAGGCTTCTACTAGCAACATGTTAATGCAGTTGTGTATCACACAGCGCTACCCGATTCTGACCAGTGGAGAGTCTGCCTCGTCCACTATGACGTTTCTTAGGCTAGCACAGGCTGTTAGATGTGTATCGTCCGTCAGGGCCGGCGTTAGGGGGGGGGGGGGGGTAAGCGAGTCAAAAGTACCCGGGCCCGCCGGCTGAAGGGGATCCCGTTCACCGGCTGCAGGGGCCCCCGGCTACGAGCCAAAAAGAATCCGCCTATTGTCGCCCGGCTAGTTTGTTGAGCAAAAAAAAAAAAAAAAAAAAAAAATCCTAGCGCTGGCCCTGTCATCCGTACACCCAGGTGCACACTTTGGGCAGTCAGAGGTCTCAGGATGCCCATGAGCAGAGCCGGATCTAAGGCCCGGGGGGGGGAGAGGAGACAAACCGAGGCGCTTTCGCCGTGCGGAAATTTACGTCACGGTGACTTTTTTCGGCAGTTTATGTAACGGTGTTTTTAAGCATTATTTCTGCTCCGTGCGCCGACGGAGTGGACGGCAAAATAAAGTTCGAAGGGGCGAAAATCTCAGTGTTTGCCCCGGCTCGGAAAATTCCTAGATCCACCACTGCCCATGAGGTGCACTTGGGTCGGGTGGTGTTCGATTGTTTTAAAATAAGTGACACTACTACTAACGGGAAATTGGTGGTTTATCGTATTGAACAACACAGGTTCCCAGCTTTGGCGAGATGTGGCTGTGCTTTCCCAAAAAGGCGTTGATGAGAATTTTTGCAGGTCTAAGAGACGGATTGCAGACCGGCTGTTGGAAGGAAGCGTCCGGTTTAGTTAAGGTGTCCGTTTTTTCGTTTCATTCATCACCACCATGGCTGGGGACAAGAGTCGTGTAAACGCTGTCTAGGTTCTCTCGGTTTGTCGGTGCCGACCTCTGCCGACCAAATGCCGGAAATACACTGCAGAGGATCGAGCCTGGACGTAAGCTCGAGCCTGACAATAGACTCGGTCTGTTATTCACACGCTGCGTGGTGACGAAGCGACTGTACAATCGAAGCAGCCACGAATTGCATCGCAGTCTTAAAATCGCTAAATTAAAAAATGAAGTAACTGAAAAATTAAAATGGAGAGTATATGTCTTCTTATTATTTTCTACGTGCTGTTGTAACATTTTATAGGATCGTATGCGTTTACTTTCGGAAAATTTGGATACTTAAAGACCGGGCACAACTCTATGTTAATTAAATGTAAAATTCGCCAGATTGCTCCACATTTCGACGTTTCTATGGCGATGTATCGACATTTTATGAAAAGTGGAACAACCTTTCTCTTGAACATACGAATGATCTTTTGGTTACTAACAATCACTTATAAGAGAGATATCAGTTACGTTATTAAAGTAAAAACAATATTTTGCGTTAAAAGTTATAAATCCTTACAAGAAATTACATATATTTGAAACCTCCGTAGAAATAATGATGCACTAAATGTGGATTCATGTATGTCAGTAACTGTAGATAACTTATATATATTATGGTTTAAGTTACACTGTGCCCTAATCTCATAGTTCCGTTACATACGTTTGCCAAACACATTCACGTTGCACTTCGTTTCTATGGCGATTAAATAGATAGAACATTCGCAAAATGATGGTAGTAATCATTGATACACAGTGGATTCGAGAACGCCCTTGTCGTCCAATCTTGTCCAGTTTTCTATGATGTACCATCGTTATTGCGCGGCACTGGCGAGGAAGTCGTCAAGCTCTATTTCTTCATTACTGAGTCTCCGTTTGTGAGCCGAGCCTTCGTTTGACCGTCGAGCCTTTGTTTGTCCGCTGAGCCTTCGTTTGCCCTCCGAGCCTTCGTTTGTGCGCCGAGCCTTCGTTTGTGCGCCAAGCCTTCGTTTGTCCGCTGAGCCTTCGTTTGTCCGCTGAGCCTTCGTTTGACCGTGGAGCCTTCGTTTGACCGTGGAGCCTTCGTTTGACCGTCGAGCCTTCGTTTGTCCGTCGAGCCTTCGTTTGACTACCGAGCGTGGGGAAGCTCCAGCGGTCACAGCTCGCCCGGGGAGAGAGGACCAGTCATGGAAATAACCGAGCGAGCTCGAGTGTGAGTAGACGGCAGTTTGCACGACACTACTGGGAACCCACTGCTTGCTTAACTTCCATCCGACTGTCATCATTTGGTTTACATTATGTCAATGTGCTGCAACTAGTTCAGGTTGGAGGTTATCATCGGTATTCTCAATGAGACAGGTTTTCACACGGCTGTTCTCCATGCTCTGTTTCATATGGAGAGTAATACCATGCACTACTACGGAAATATTAATGTGGTAGCATTCCGTTACTTTTCTCTTCGGCTGGACGGATGAAGTGTTGCCATCTGTCTTCGAAACGTGTAACTATATTGCGTGTATGATAAGTGTGTTTTTGTTTGTGTCCTACCATTCACCTTGATGATTGCGTAAAACCACCTAAATCCGTAATCATGATGGACTGTACTCGATCCTACCACTTCGTACCTCCCCGATCTAATGTGGTAGCGTCTTAAAGATCAGCCACACTGTGCGGTCTGGTTGGAGGTACTTGCTGCTATAGTTGTATGGGAGTCAAGGAGAAAGACAGCTTTCTTAGTACAGAATATAGGATCCTGCCTAAGTATCTGATTCCCTCAGGCACGACTGCAACATCTGTACCAAAGTTAACCAGGTACATGACCTCCGAAGGATTGGCATAAAATCCCGCCGCCTGTTTTCCCCGTGTTAGGCATAGTTGCCAGGGCCGCCGGTTCGGACGTGGGTGTTCGTGTTCGTCTTGTGCTGTCCTCCCTGTAGTGTCCACAATACTGCCTGACACAGCAGTTGGTACAAAACCAAATTGGGGCCGGCTTGTTAGCAAACATCTTACACACGTCATTAATGTTCGTGAAAATTTAGTTGTAATAGTATATCGCTGGAACATAGATTGTTATTGTGAGTTGCAGTATCGCAGAGCAGACTCTTTGGCTGTTTAATAGTAGTAAGAGAAAAGCTAAAGAAATGAATGGGAGCAAAATCTTTTTGTGGGTGTATTGTAGTAACAAGAAAATATATTAAACTGGATGTTTTAGAAATGAGTGAAAAATAAATTAATTATTTAAAATGAAACAGATTAAAAATAAATAAAAATAAGTGAATAATTCTATTCAATGATTAAGTTGTATGTTTCAAAACCACGTAAGTCAAGTTGTTTTTGTACAAAACCTGAAAATAATCTTACAGGCTAAATGGTCACACAGACCGAAGGTCATACAAAAAAAAAGGTATCGTTGCCCGTTTGTGTATATTCGCATGATCGGTAATAGCTCTATAGAGTGTCCAGCGCAGCTTTTCTTCTACGTCCAGAAAGTCTTTTTTTTTTTTGTACGAGATTATGCCAAGTGGACATGTAGCTAGCAGATGACAGGTGCTGAAAGACTCTTTCTTTGTGACTAGGAAGTTGACTTCGTAGTAGTTGATTTCGTACTTATCGAGCAGGTGTTTTGTTGTAGTTACAGCGCAAGTTGAGGTTTTCGGTGGTTTGCTTGTAGTCCTGTCAGCGGCTGTAGTACACAAGCTTGTTTCGTGCCTAAGACCTTAGAGGAGACTTTTAACGGTGTCTACGAATAGGTTCTATAGTCGTTAGAACTAACGCAGCAGCAATGGGCGTAGATTTCAGTTGTCCAGTTATACTAGGAGGACTGCGTTCAGTAACAGGTCGAGCTTCCTCGCAGTCTGTTTGCTGGAAGGTATCGTGTAAACACTTCTGTACTCAAGAGTAGGCCGAATGAGTCTTGTAGTCTTTTATACTGACGTTGAAATCCAGGAAATTCTCAACAACACAGTAAAAGCACATCTCACTGACACAGTTCTTAGGAGATTAAATATGAGTCTATCATACCTACGTATTTCTTTTTTACTTGAAACCTATTGAAATTCATGTCGATTGGGATATAAAAATGCTTTCAGGTCAAGATAAAATGATTTTTTGCGGTGTCTGTAAAATCAAACGTGAAAAAATCAAACTGTATTCACTTCATCAGAAACGATTCACACATTCGTTTTAAACGGTCGCGAGCTGAAGTTCTTTGTGATTTACCAGATTTGTGTACCGGACACGAAAGCTACTTGTTGGATCTGATGGTCACGGAGCTTACGGGTAAATGTTTCCAGGGTTTTCCCGAGCGTCGAACCAGTTCTCCCGACTCGGCAGATCTAGTTCATGGACGACAGCTTCTCGTTATTGGAACATAACACGCTGTAAGCGATGTATGACTTAATACAATAAACCTGTAAATCGGGGCGTCACTATGTCTGCATACTGTGGGTAACATAGTTATAATATATGTAATTCTACAAGCAATTTGCCACTAGGGATAAAGCTCCATCATAATTAATAATATTAACAACAATGCATTGTTGGGTTTTTTTATCGTTGGATGTCACTACATATCCTATTTCCTGTTCCTATAAATAATTTTAAATTGTTCCTTACCCTGCCTTGTGCACTTTAAAAAATACATCAAATGTGTTTTTGTCTCACTATAGTGAGACTTAAAAACACATTTCCACATATACTGAGAATCCATATTATCAAATACATTTGGCACGGGAAAAATGAGAAAGAATGGAACTAATTTTCTTTAGAAAGCTGAGAAATTACGATAGAGAGTGTTTGGCAATGTGAAAGGATTTTAAGAAGGCATACTTGTCGTGGCCGCAATGGTTTCTCAGAACTGTCTCAATTAAGGTTTTTCGAAGCCAACAGTGCCCTCTGTATATGGGGATTCCATAGTTAGTTCAAACTCTCAATTAAGATGTAAGTATGAAGCAGTTAACTGAAGGACGGAAGAATTACTACTGATAGTCCCTCTGAGTTGCGATAATACGACGAATATAAAGTTAAATTATTTTATGGTGTCGGAAGAACTGATTTGTGACCACAATAATAGGGGAGCATGGACTGTATCATTGAGGATATTGGAAACATGATAAAATATGTACAGTATTAGCTTTGTGCTCTAATTCCACTGGTGCCAGCAGCTTAAGAATGAGACATTGTTGCACGTTTCAAGGTGTCAGGATACGCGCGTACAACCTAACAATTGCCTTGAGCGTTTTTTTTAAACTGCTTTTTGTCTCTTAACAGCGAGGTCTTTAGAGACGGTAACGGATGGGGGGGCAAGGAATTGGAAGGAATTCGGCCATGGCCTGTTGAAGGAAGCATCCCGGCATTTGCCTGGAGTGATTTGGGAAACCATGGAAAACCCAAATCTGGATGCCCGGACGGGGATTCGAACCGCTGTCCTCCCGAATGCGAGGTCAGAACGCTAACCGTTACACCACCACGATCGGTTCCTTGAGCGTGATAAAGCGTCCGTGTACTAGGTATGGGGCGTTGTGACCGGCGCGGATTTAAATTTCACTGCGTATTTACCACGCCTCCTAATTTCGGTTTTTAATCAGTCTTCCGTGATTTTATTCATTCATTTCGTATGGCACAACGATACAAAGATAATGATTATATTGAATTACAATTGATGGAACCTGCAGCCATTACCTCTGTGGATGCTGTATGAAGCAGCTGAGAGTACCACTGAATCTCCTAAGAGGGTATTACCACACCCACAAGAAGGATTCTCTATTGTTCCCCCCTTGTGTATCCAAAAGTTCCATCTACCGTGGACTATTCTCACACGATTCAGTGTCATCCAGGTTTCCGTAGGACCGAGCGTGGAGGGTGAATGGTTAGCGTTCTGGCCTCGCATTCGGGAGGTCGCCAGTTCGAATCCCCGTCCGGGTATCCAGATTTGGGTTTTCCAAGGTTTCCCTAAATCATTCTAGGCGAATGCAGAGACCATGGCCGAATTCCTTCCCATTTCTTGTCCCCAGTCCCATCCCGCCTCTAATGATCTCGACGTCGACGAGGTGTACGTAAAAGTCATATAAAAAAAAAGTTTCCGTAGATAGATTGAGCTCAGCAGGCAGTCTTGTAGCATCTTGGAACAGCGCTAGTTTGTCATGATTGGAATTGATCCACCCAGTCTTCCGTAATGCTGATAAGATGCAGAATTCACTACTAAAAAACTTAACCATAATACACACAAAGTAAAACTAAACACAGCACAAGGTTTACACGGTTCACAGACTGCTGGTGACATCTACCATCATCCTTCCACAATGGAGACCGGTGGCACGATTAGTTAAAAGTAGTCTGTGATGGAAATTTCACATCAAAATATCGCACTTTGTGTAAACCGAGAAAATCTCAACGGAAATCATGATGAACACGCCTCCACGCGATTGCCGCGTACACGTCACGATGGCTAATTACAAGTCGACGATGCGTGACAGTGTTTAAGCGCCATTATATTGGACTCGGCTATGTACAGCAGGTCCCAGTTAAAACTTCTGTTCAGGAGTAATGATTGCAGTTTTTAGTCGTTTTCTCTGACCACATAGACGAATGCCGTGACTGACCTCACTTCCAGACTAAAGAACTTCATTTAAAACAGAAACGTAAAATACGTATGTCCAAAGTTACACGGTCAAACCTACTATACTCCATTATAGGGAACTCTAGTGGTTATCAGAACGTCATAGCTCTGAACATAAGACAAATTGGACGAAGATCATTACCAAACTGAAAATGTGGAAAGTTTTACGAATATGGAATGAAACTGAATTAAAAAAAAAAGTAGCACTAAAAATAAGCCGAAAGAACACAGGCTGTCATATAAAATTACAAGACCACCAAGTTGAAGTTGTTGACCAGTTCAGCTACCTAGTGAGCATAATTGCTAGTAACGGGACAAGTGAGTTTGAAATAATGAACGGAGTAACCAAAGGAGCCTACTTCTACAGTACCGTGCGGGGCTTACTATGGGACATGAAGGTTCCCAGAAGAAAAAAAATTGTCTTGTACAAATCATATATCATTCCTGTTCTCACATATGCTTTGGAAACATGCACACTAATATCGAAGGTTCTTAGCAAGATCCAAGCATGTGAAATGAAGTTTCTTAGAACGGTCCTCCAGAAAACTATACTTGACTATATGAAAAATAATGAGATTAGATCAAACCTAGAGTTAAGGGAATCCATGAAAGAGAGACTTGGGTCATCAAGACTCAAGTGGTTTGGGCATGTCAAGAGAATGAATAGTACAAGACTACCAAAAAAATATTTGAAAAAAAAAGGGGTTAGTGGGCAAAAGATCAGTCGGAAGACCAAGAAGAAGATGGACAGACCAACTAAAGGAGGACATAGAGAGAAGAGGCTGGAACTGGGAATATATTACGGACATAGAAACTTTTCTGGATAGGAGACAGTCGAAGACGATCGTCCATAACAACCAAGACAGAAACACAAGAAGGTTCGTAAACCTCATCTGGGAAACGAGATGGTCCCCAACGATATTGATGATTATGATTGCCACAGAGTTTGTAGCGTCCGGTCACAGATCCAACATCATCACACTGTGTCTTAAGTTGGCACCTTCATCTCAGTCAAATCCCCCCCCCCCCCCTATTAAGTCTGAGATATCTGACAATTCGATCTCTTACTGGTTTAATCAATATTGTGTAGTAAGATATCTTCCTAATGGCGTGCAGGGTTCCTGTTAACCGAGTGTGGTGGGTGAACGGTTAACGTTCTGGCCCCGCAGTCGGGAGGACGTAGGTTCGAATCCCCATCCGGGCATCCAGATTTGGGTTTTCCATGGTATCCCCAAATCACTCCAGGCAAATGTCGGGATGCTTCCTTCAAAAAGGCCATGGCCGAATTCCTTCCCGTTCCTTGTCCCCAGTCCCATCCTGCCTCTAATGACCATAGCCGTCGACGAGGCGTAAAGCCGTAAAAAAAAAGAGGTTCCTGTTAAAGCTGTTAAAGATTTAATGCCTCCTTACTGCAAATAATATAACCAACTGTACAGTCTAAATATGAAGCAGAAAGATAGTTTGCGAGGCTTCGTGTATTCAGAGTAGGATAGAATACTCGTTGATTGAGGCTGATTAAATTGCTCGCAAAATAAGAAGTTCCCAGACACGGCCAGAAACGCTAGTGGCTGCCAGGAAATTCTAGTGTCATATTAATTAAGGTGGTTTCCCACGGCACGTGCATTTACCGGCCGCGCGGATCCAGCTATCAACTGCGGGGCCCTGTGAAGGGAGCCGTCTCTACTGGCAGGGGTGGTTCGCCTCTATCCGACGCCCAGTCGGTAACCATCAAACGACACTAGGCAACGTGGAGAGGAGGTGGCTGCGAGGTGGCGAGGGATAGTCTGTACCGAGTGCTGATCCGTACAATTGAACTGCATGGCGTGACCTACAAAACAACGGGGCGTGGGAAGCCTCCATTATCGGGATGAATGTTGTTTGCCATCTTGATCTGAAAGGCTTGACCGGTCACCGACGGAGTGTGGCTTTAAACTTTTTTTGTGTACCCCCGTGCCTTTGTCACGCGGGCAGCAAAACGGATCACTGCAATCTGTGGCAACAGTCTGCTGACAAGGGATGAAGACAGTAACGTGCGTGAAGGCTATGTCTCATTGATGATAAATCACACAGACAATGTGTTGTGATTGGTCGGTGTTTTAAAATAAAATGATCTGGCCACACCTCTCACTGATCAGCTGACTGTTCCTGCACGGTGGCGTAGATGTAATGCAACGCTTGATCCATAGACTTAGAGATGACCGGAGATTCTAAGTCGTAGAAGCAAAGCGGACTAAATTCCCCGAGTCGGGGAAAGACGAAAAGTATTTAGAAATTGGGCACGCAATTGGGAATGGGCTCTCTAATCGGAACAAGCATCACTCCGACTTCAAATTGTAAGTGGAATGATGATTGTAACCGATGGCGAGCTGCTACCTTCAGTGGTGACCGAAATGACACCACCACACTTCGCGGCTGAACGGAAAAACTGTGGATATTATGTCTAACGAGATATGCTGTATTTAGTAACTAGGGTGCAACATTACCCAAGTAACGACTACCAGATAATTTTGTGTTTCGTAACTGTATGGACAACTTATGAATAAAATTTTCTGTCAAGTTTCCGCTGTCGTGAATGTCATGTTAGATAATCTTTTACGTATCATAATCAACATCCTTTTATGACGACAAATATTTAATTTATTTCATAAATAAAAAATAGCATTCAATCAAACCACAAATAATCAGTAAAAAACAACTCTCAGAAGCATACCAAATTTAATTCGACCTCCCGAGGAACAAGCAGCTTGATTTAACAAGTTATTGTGAACTCCAGTAAGATTTTTATAACTTGAAACAATTTATTCTTATTTAATTTTTTTATTAATCATTAGATCGCTATTGGTTTATACAGAGAATAATTTCTAATGTCCAGTAATATACAGGGTGAGTCAAAAGTCGCAGTACACCCTTTTATTTCAAAAACTCTGCAGGAATTGGGAAACCTGAATATTCCAGTAAGGTATTGGTGAGGTGGTCTATCTTTTATGGTATGTACCGAACATGGGCGCCATCTTGAAATCGGCCATCTTGAATCTAAGTCAATTTTTTTAAATGGAAAGGGGGTCGTGTGACACATCAAATAACATCAGAATTTTCTCACAAGTTCATTCCTGTAAACAGATTTGAAATAGCAGTTGCGGTTCAAAAGTTACATAGCTTTTTTGTTGCAGATAACTGAAGATGGCTTTGACCAAGGAGGAGAGAATTGAAATCATTTTGATGTCTGGAAAACGAAGTTTCCGTGTCATAGCTGCAGATTTTAACAACCGGCACGCAGAAAGACCTCCAATTTCACACAACACTGTCAGGTGCTTAATTTCCAAATTCCGAGAAACTGGGACTGTGGCTGACAAGGCACGGAGTGGCCGTCCAAAAAGTGCTACTGACGAGACAACCTCAACAATGGTTTTGGCGTCCTTCGTGAAGCGCCCACGACGTTTGTCAGCAGAATGTGGAATCAGCCAGTCATCGATCATACGAATCCTTCATGCCCATCGATGACATCCATTCAAGATTCAGTTACTCCAGCACCTAGCAGAGGATGACCCAGACAGTTTTGCACGTGGGCCTTAGAGGATCCCTCTTTTGCACAAAGCATCTTGTTCAGTGATGAGGCAAACTTTTATGTCAGTGGTGAAGTTAACCGTCACAACCACGGTTGTTAAAATCTGCAGCTATGCACGGAAACTTCGTTCTCCAGACATCAAAATGATTTCAATTCTCTCCTCCTTGGTCAAAGCCATCTTCAGTTATCTGCAACAAAAAAGTTACGTAACTTTTGAACCGCAACTGCTATTTAAAATCTGTTTACAGGAATGAACTTGTGAGAAAATTCTGATGTTATTTGATGTGTCACACGACCCCCTTTCCATTTAAAAAAATTGACTTAGATTCAAGATGGCCGATTTCAAGATGGCGCCCATGTTCGGTACATACCGTAAAAGATAGACCACCTCACCAATACCTTACTGGAATATTCAGGTTTCCCAATTCCTGCAGAGTTTTTGAAATAAAAGGGTGTACTGCGACTTTTGACTCACCCTGTACACTGTTTCCAAGTAAAACACAAATTATAAACATTTAACTAATCAAATCTAACTTTATGCACAAATTTAATATTACACAATCATCTCGGCTTTGGTTAACAACCAAGAGTGGTCTCGCATTCGCAAGGAATCGGGTTCGAATCCCCGTCCAGCCATCGTGATTTTGGATTTCTATGGTTTTCCCAAATCACTCCAGCCGGGATGGTTCCTTCGAAAGGTCATGACCAAATTCCTTCCCATTCCTTGCCCCCACGTCGTTTCCCGATTCTAATGAACTCGATGTCGATGAGGCGTAAAATCATAAGGAAAAAGTATGGTTAGCCATATTTATTGGTCACCTTTTTTCCAAACTCTCGGCATTAAAATTATATTAAGGACACAAACCTCATAGGTAATATTCTAAATAGCTGGCAGTGAAGCCGTTATCCAGGATTTCTCCACAGAGAATTTACCGATGGTTAACTTTCACGTATGTTAAAAAACAGTGTAATTTGACTGGTACATTGACCCCAACTGCAGCTCAGTAACTTGTAACTGAAGAAGAAATGACACAGCAGAAACAAGAGTGGTCATTATGCGGTCATTTCCTCACACATGGGTCGTTGACTACGGGCGAACCTCTGAAGATGAGTCGCAGAATTACTACGCTGGTTGCTAGCTTACGTCACCCAGCCTCATTCAGGTTTTACCCACGTTTCCTGCGGGAAAATTAATCTTGCTAACAGCTAACCGAACGATAACGTCATCTCATGACGATTAACAGATTCTTAATACGTCTATAACTCTATAAAAATTATTAAATTTGGATATAAAGTGAACAATGAATTTATAAAAGCAGTAAACTTCAATTATAAGTCAACAATTTTGCCCTTAAAAAGTAAGCGGTATTATAAAGTACGGAACGAACATGAGATGCAAATGGAAGGTCAGGAAAGAAGTAAGAGGAAGAGTTACACAGAAAGAAGAAACAGGAAGTTGCACGGCATTTTAAGACATGCAGGATTGCTAATTTGTTAGTGTTCAGCCAATGATAAGAATATACGAAACAAAGGACTTACTCGTATGCTGAAGGGTGAATACTTAGTTGAAGAGATTTACTCAAAGTAGAAAGACAGAGGATAGTTCTGCAGTTGTTAAAACTTTCTGTATAAAACGAAAAAATGAACTACGAGGATTGCAACTTCAAAGATTGGACCTGGTATACCGGCCGTCCTAATTACACGTTTAGGCAACAGTTACTGGCAGTTATTATAACCTATTCACGCTGAAATGATGGCTCAAGTTAATGTTCCCCTTGCCCAGTTCGTCACTTCACCACTCATTACCGTTGCCTGACCCTCCACTGTATCCACGCAGGGAAGTGGCAAATTTGTCAGTGGACATTCTTTCTCCTGGTAAAGGCGCGTTCCCACGATCCCTTGTAACGAAGGCGAGACGAGACTGGACCTCATTAGCCGAAGTGTAGGGACGACCGCGGGCCGCAGGTTAGCCCTAGCTTACCTTGCCGCCACCTCCACACCACGTTGCCTAGGGTCGTTTGGCACAGAGCACTTTACAGCAACAGAAGGGGTGCGCACCGCTGCTGCAAACCGATGGCAAGAGCGCACCGCTACACACGCCTGTGATGTTTACCGACTCAGAGTGGGTAGCTGCGTCTCGTCCCCGCTAGCAGAGGCGGCCCTGTTCCCATGACGTGTGGTTGAGTATTCGTCCCGTCTCGCCTTCGTTACAAGGGATCGTGGGAACGGGCCTTAAGAGTGACAGCAGTGGAGTGGGAATAGAGCAGAGTGACCTTGAGTCGCCTCTTTTAACTGAACTGGCTATAGCTCAATACCTCAGTTGACATTAATTTAAGCAAAATATGAATATATGTTCAGTTTTCAGAACAAGAGTTGTTGTTACATTACTACATCAGTGAGGTATGTAGAAGATAAAACAGCATTCAGAATATCTGAATGTGGACGGTATGGTTTACTGTTGGTAGCACTGTCTCTGAGCTTGAACTTCTGAACGTCGTCTCTCAACTGTTGTTATAACGAGGGTATGGCTGTAAGCTCTGGAAGACTCGTGTGTGGCCGGGCAGGTGGGTCTATTAGCAGTGGTCAGTGGTATGAATGAAAGCCGTTCCACTGCGGACTCAACTTAATGAGCGAGCGGTCCAGTTACGGCTCGGTGGCTAGCAGTCAGATTCTCATTTGATTTGCATTGTGTGAGCGGCACAAAGATCTGATGTTATCTGCAGGGCCCACAACCAACAGGCAATCTCCATTTGCCAGATGCTTTTCATCTGCTTGCAACGGGAAACGACTAACAAGCGAACTTTTTACTCAACTGAGGAACATCTGAGGTATGGATGTCTGCAGGATTTGTGTTGATGGTACGCCCCCACCCAGTTGTTGACGACGATATGACCAGAATCTGAATCTATCGCTTCCGTTTCATTTATTTATAAATCATCCCATACTCTGAGCAGTCTGGTGGCTCAGTGGTTAGGCGTCTGACTTGAGATCGTAAGGTCCCCGTTTCGAATCCCTGTCTCGGCGGAGATTTTCATAGGCACTTAACTCGGCCTTCCCCTCTGGCATAGCTTACTGTGGTTCGGATTCCACGTATACTGTAGGTCCTCTGTGCCCGGTAGGATTGCCGGGCTAGGTTAATACGGCTACGATAGGGGCGTAATGCGCAGCCAATAAAAACACTGTCACCAGGTCATTTCGACCACTAGGAACTATTATATATCCAATACTCTTATTCTTCACCACCTTTTTGGGTACGCCGTTGATGAATTTTACTCAAAGTTGGCATGGTCAGATTTGGAGCTTTGATTTGTGGCCGAATGCTCTTGCTAACTCCAAGCATTTTATAACGACTGCCAGGTCGTTCTACGCACTAATGGAGGAGGTGAAGTGTAGCCATCTTGTCTATGAAACGTGTAACTATGCTCTGTGTGTGATAAGTGTATTTTTGTTTGTGAAATGTATAGATTATGAGGCGAATATTGTGGACCGTCAGGGCTTTCACCGTTATAGTTGCGGAATATCGTCTAAAATGCGCAGTCAGGTTGAACCTGCCCGATCCAGTAAGCGAGGCCTTAGCACACTGAGCAACACTAAAGGATCATGAATCATCCTATACGAGGCTTTTTAAAAATTTCACAAAATCACTCGAAAGCAGTAATTCAACAATTTTTAGTCCAAGTACTGACGGTACTAGATAAAAAACATAGTATCTTTTCAGCGACAAATTGTCACATTACAGTAGGCTTGCCCCCTTCAGTAATTAACTTATTTTAATTATTATATTTATTCTATGCCAAGTACCGAATGCTATGAGTATCGGTGACTTGCGAGACTGACAGTTGATGAGGCAGAGAGAGTGTGGAGTCGTGCAGAGAACGTCGTATGTTCCTCTGGTTTTTGTGAAAGTGATTGAAAGAATTGTTTTTACACTCTGAAGAACCTGCATCTTAGGATTATATAGTCACTACCAGTAATTTTACTTGTATGTGCTTTAATTACTTTTTTCCATTGCATTTATGCTGTACAAGACTGTGAATAAATCTTCGGCTTGTGTTTTGCATACAAGTGGAGTTATTTGAAGGAACTTTTCATTATATACGGTAGGTATTGATTTGTACCCTAGCCAGCTAATGGTGGCGGCCGAGATTAATTAATTAACGAAGTCTGATGGACCTTACCTTAGGTGGTTAAAAGTAATTATAAAGGGGACTAATTTGTGAGAGTCAGAAGGAACTACTATTACCAATCCCGACACACTATTCAATCTGTTCTCCGACAAAATGCTACTCAATCCAACAACTAATTCGCTTTCAATAACAAAAGCGTTACTTTACCTTACCTTTATCGTCAACGGGAATGATCGAAAAGTCCCCGGTTCAAATACTGTCCCGGTGGGGATTTTAATTGGATCTTAAGCCGATTTTGACCTCTGACATAGTTTGTAGTCTAATGTGAAGTACACCAGGACGCTTCCATGTTAAACTGCAGGACCCCCGTACCCGGTAGGATTACCGGGTTAGGTTTAGGTTAGGTGGCTGCGACAGGGGTGAAATGCGCAGCCAATAGTAACCCTGTCACCAGAACATTAGGACCACACGGAATTATTATTATACCTGTCTACTACTGTCTTTATCCGAAAGTGTTCACTACTGACCTGTTGTTAGTCAAGTTTAGTTCCAAAAAACCCAATCGGCAAGCTCCATCCGAATATTGATCAACCCATGCAAATTTCCGCTCCAGAAATAATCCAGATGAATGCTCCAATTGTTGCATGATTCAGTATCTCGGTGATATCAGTCCATTTCCTCGTGTCCTTGACTCCGCTAGGACACCAAAAGGAAGGAACGGGAAGAGAAAAATTGTGAAACTGGGAATATATCTTTCTTGATTCTGAGAGCAAACAAATGTGTAGCTAAGTCCATTAATGACGTATTAAGAAAATTAGATAGGATCCACTGAAAATATGATTTAGTAAGCCAACAGTTTTCCACTTAACCAACTGACGTCCTTTATCACAGCAAGCTATGTAAGACATAGATTAGCCCGACCCGTTTGCTCAGTTGGTTGTGGCACCTTGAGTATGTCCAGCGCTGACACTGGGTTTCCTGGTGGTGAAAGAAATTTTATACACACCCTATCACAGGAATCAACACTTGCGAACAATGTCACACTGGTTACGGGTTTTCCAGACGCCATCAAAGGGTAAAGATCTCCTATGGTAACGGAGCAAGGCTTTTATAGAAGAAGAGGGCGCTAATGACCCCGCCGTCGACGCGCCCTTAAACCTCAACAACAACAACAACAACAACAACATATAGAAGAAGAAGAAAAGTTGAATTCTGGCACAATGCAAGATCTTAAGGCCCCATTGTCCTGCCTTTCACTATATAGATGACACATTAGTCGCTTCAGAGTACCTGACTTCAAATCTGAGGTTTTCACCATCTTATCATCATCGGCTTCTTCATCATCAGCTTCTTCTTCATCATCCGTCTCCAGTTTCACGAGTGCAGTGTAAGAGCGCTCACCCCCTTTGTCTATCCAGGTATGTTTCCTCTTCCTGTATTCTAGACCATGATGTACCTTTCTCATGTAGGTACAATTTCACGAGATCAAACCATCTCCTTCTGGGCTGACCTCTTGTTCTTTTACCCTTAAGTTCTTTTTCCAGCCATATTCTCGCTGTTCTTGTTGGGTCCATCCGCTTGACTTGTACCAGCCATCGCAGTCTTGCTTTGGAAATTGTTTCGTGGAGGGTTTCATTGGCTTGTATCTGTTTACAGATCACTTAACTCCTGATCTTGTTTCTTCTGGTTTTTTTTTTTTTTGGTACCATTGATCTCAGAACCTCATCTCGGCGGCCTAGATTCTGTTTTCATTTCTGCTGCTAAATTTGGCTACGCCGGAGTCGGTGGCCTGGTCGGATCGACTCGACATCACGCTGTAGTGATTGTGATTGGAGATCCTGTCTTCGTGGCCGGTTCCGTGCGTTGTTCGCTGTACTATGTGTAAATATGTGTACATATGTGTGTTTAGGTTGTTCATTGATTTGTTGTTGAATTGTATAAATGTCAAATAGCACCATACGCAAAATAAATAAATAATCTGAAACTATTAACTGTGCCAGTGAGGATTGGTTGATAATTGTTGATTCAGATTCTTTTTCTTATATTATTATTTTTATTTATTTTTTAAAAAAAATATTTACCGTGTCTTTTGCATACAGTTTTACTGGTCCAAGGAAAATGATAATTGGCGTTTTCACGTTTTTATAATGTCATCAGTACATATCCAAAAGTTGCTTTTCTGCTTTTCATATCGTTGTTTCTTCGACCGTTGTTTGTAATCTTGCTTCATAAATACCGGAATTCTGTTACTTGCTCTGCTACATCTGATCTTATTTTTATATTTATGCTGCTGTTATTGCTATCTTCTCTGCAAGAATAAATGACTTTTGTCTTTTTGTTTTTGCTCAGTCCAGATTTTTCTCCCTGTATTTGCTTCATGTTACCCAATAATTCCTCAATATTTTTTATTTTCTGCCAGAATGCAATCAGCAAATCGCAACATACTCGTTGTTTCTCCTTGAGTCATATATTTATATAACCCTATTCATAAACATGCTGTTGGCATTATCAGCGACTGTCATATATATATAAGCGACATTGGTGGTTATGGTCGCGTTTCAGAGATGAGGCGAAACCTTAATGCTCGTGCAGGATCGCAAGTGAGGCAGCAGCTTGGTGCATAGACATTAACCGGGGACCTTTTGAGAAAGTGTCGGTTTTACGGCACATTGTTCGGTTTACGAAGTGCTGCTTCGCTTACGGAATGCAACGCAGATAAGAAGAGAGTATGAATAAGCGGAAAAAAAGTGGTCCGTTCTGTTTCAGTATCGGCATTTTACCTCGGAATAAGGTAGTACAGAGAAAGTAATTTATAAGTTGTAAAATTTATTTCTGATTTTCTAGAGAAGTTATGGTATCTGCTGAGGGCGTTAATGGTGCTATTTCTGTCTGTCTGTGACATTATTCACTTCGATCCTGTATGAGAGCAATGTCGGAGAAGTGTAAAACTGTACCACGCGATCGTAAGAACCAACAATATTAACAGGAACAATTACGTTCCTGCTTACATTTACACAGTATGTCCAAAAACCTGGATTCCACTTAAGTTTTAATGTTAAATTTCCCCTTATTTTCCAGCGCACTTCCTGATTCCGAAGAATGTACTGATTTTTTTATTCCCTTTAGTTTCCAAACTCCAGGACATAATTTCATGCACTGTGTAACACAATAATCAGCCTGATCAACTTGTATAAACATGCTCACGATCACATTTGCAAGCAGGTCTCATTTTATGGATGATCGGATACTAATTTTCTTATCTCAGTTATAAAATCTATAATAACATATCATATCTTTTGCAACTTCCAACTGATAACGTAACAGACTGTTTAGAACACATACAAAAGCCAATAGCTGATAAATGTGAATGAACGTGGTGTGTTAATTAGAAATGGACGGTGGTAAATTATGATATGTCATACTGGAATGATATCAATGTACTCCAAAAATGGAAACTCAATTAAACACCACCCCATTGCGAGATTTTATATAGCGATAAGTGTCTCGTTTGAATGTGATTATTGGTTGGAAGAAAGACTGCGAAGAAATGCAAAGGGAACGTAATAACAGTGAAAAAAAAGGTGTGAATTATAGATAAATTGGTGTTTGCAACATTAAACGTAAGACCGAATTGCGTAACGTAAGTTTGGTTTTAAAGATTGACAACAGTAGAAATCAAAAGTGGTACAATGGGCTACTATGGAACACATAGAAAAAAGATCTACTTTGTCTGTTATTAGAATATTGAGGTGAGCTTAACTTCAGTATCTCAAAAGGATTGAGAGACAGAACTGAAGAAGAGAGGACAGAATGATTTCTGACAGCCACTTTCAGCCACATCAAAAGCTTCTATCTGATTGGCTGAATAGGATGATACGGTGTGATTACAGATACTAGTAATAAGGAGAAAATATATGTGAAATGATCTCATCAAAGTGATGCATCGTTGGGTGTAGTGAAATAATGTTTGCAATCTCAAACCTCTGTGAGAACTGCAATATAGCGACAGAAATGAGATGTCAACCTGATGCGATCAGAAATATGAACGGAAAATGCGATGCATAACTATGGTGTTGTTATCCTATGTAATATGTTTAAGTGCAGATCCCAGAATTACAATGTATATACCGATGTTTGTAGAGCAAACTTTTTTTCTGTCATTAGTCTGTCGTCTGATTTGATGACAGCTTCCATGTTTATTTTTGCGAATATTACTTGTCCTTAAGATACTCTTTTGGGCGTAAAATGCAATCTTTTACCATTACTTGCAGCATTGTCATGGCGTTAATCAACCTACTTTTGAAACTTTTTCCATCCCAAAAGAAGTAACAATCCCTACTTCTACCAAGACACACTCATGACAGAACATAATGCGCTACTTCTGACATGACTCATGACAGCTATCTATGTAATTATGATAACACTAAAGCTAATTTCCCACGGCGCGTGAGTTTGCCGGCCAGACCGGTCCAGCTATCAGCAGCGGGTCGTAGGAAGGGTCCCGCCTGCGCTGGCAGGTGTGGCGCGCGTCTGTCCGTCGCCCAGTCGGTAAACATCAAACGCCCGGACACTAGGCTTTGTGATGTGGAGGTTGTGAGGTACACAACCTCACATTTGTGTGATTTTACATTAATTAAGCTTTTTTTTATTTAATAAATTGTAATGGTGTGTATTAACTCGGAATTTTTACGTTCAAAGGTCAAAAAATAACAAGATGAATAATGAGATCTCTGAAAAATAAGAGTCAAGAGTGAGTTGTCGAAGAGAAGATTTGAATGGAGATGACGAGTTTTGGTTTTATTTGGAATGAATAAGTTTGAAAGAAGAGATGAAACAGTTTGGCTCACTGGAGAAGCCACAAGAATCCTGGTGGGATTATTAATAGTAAAACATTAGCTTGAGGGCAGAAGATTTAGGGTTATGGATAAAGATAATGTTATATGACTTGAGAAAAGAGAATTGTTTGTTAAATAAAAATATACAAGTGATGAGATAAGTAGAAAGTGTTTTGATTTGAGATTGAAATATATGTAGATATAGACAAAGGAATTAATTGTATTTGTGTGATAAGAATTGGAATAGTAATAATTTGATTTTTCAGCGTGAGTATCATATTAAAACCAGCGCCGGACAAAGAGGGGTTAAGGAAATCTCTATATACTGGTCTGGTGCTGGAAATAAGAGGCAATAAAATATATAAATATATTTAAAGTATTATACAAAATATAGACGTATACATATAAGTACGTTACAAGGTGGCTGCGAGGTGGCGCGTCCTGATCTGTACAGTTGGGAAGCGAGCTTTAGACATATTACTTCTGAACGCAGTCCTGGAATGACTACTTCTATTAAGATTCGGTTGTCAAGGTTCATTTCGTTTCAGGCTAATGGAAGGAACTAGCCGTTGTTCCCATATGACTGCCAACAGTGTATAAACATCTTATTAAGTGCTATGTTAATGTCATAGTAATGCTGAAATATGGGAACATCCCAGCATTAGTCTGGGCTATTGCGCAATACCGAGTAAAAGCATTGATCATGACTACAGGAATTTCAAGTAACGCCGGACTTACCTAACGGTGTTCAGTATGGTGTTCCTTTAACGTCCTCAAACAATCAGCAGCATTACTGAAAATCAGTGTACAATGGAGACAACTGTCTGCATCCTCGTAATACCTTTCATTGGTTGCAGTGATATGTGTTTCTTGGTTGTAAAAAGTGGGAACTGAATACTCAGTTACTGTTAGTTTCGTTTTTGAGTTTTGTAGTAAAATTAATAGTTTTAAAATAGACAGCCGTTGGTGACCAGTGATAAAAGCATGTTGCTTGTTGCTAAGGAGAAAGTCATTACGGCTCGTTAATTAGGATTACTTTTCTCCTCGTTAAGAACTAATTCGTTGACTTTTCATTGGTCACATTCATTAAGTTTATGAACTTTCCTTGGTACCCCACTTTAAATTCCTTAAGCATTTTAGAACAACGTTATTGTTGAAAAATAGAGTTTTTAAAGATGTTTATACATGACGGGAAGTGATTTAAAATAATAGCACTTCGTGGCCTTTAGGGCATATTCCTCTATCTAGTACTATCATAAAACTGTGACAGCAATAAATTTCATGCTACAGATACTTTTGAAAAAAATGTTGGACTTTTCGGGTGTCTCTTAAGCAAACAAAAAATTCAGCATCAAGTAAATTCTGCTGAACAATATCTACATCTACATATATACTCTGCAATTAACAAAATTGTGGGTGGCAGAGGGTGCTCAGCACCAAAGCTAATCTCTTTGCTGTGCATTCCAATCCCTAATGGTACGAGGGAAAAAAGAATTCATATAAGAATCAGTCCGGCACCTTATTTCGCTAATTTTATCTTTCCTGTCCTTCCGATTCAAATAGGTTGGTGGAAGAAGTATTTCACTACACTCAAAAGTGAAAGTGGGAGTACGCATGTTTTCCAATAAGTTTAAACGAAACGTGTGTCGTCTATCTACCAGAAACTCCCAACCTAATCTACTAATATCCGACAGGGTTTTCGCTAATTAAAATTTGAGGTACGTTTCATCCGCTTTTTTTTCATAGCTTTACGCCTCGTCGACGTCGAGGTCATTAGAGGTGGAAAGAAGTCTGGACTAGGAACGGGAAGGAATTCGGCCATGGCCTTTTTGATTTGGGGAAACCATGGAAAACCCAAATCTGGATGCCCGGCCGGGGATTCGAACCCACGTCATACCGAATGTGTGGTCACAGCGTTACCACCCACCCACGACGCTCGATTTTTCATCCCCTGTATCACATGCGAATTTAGCAGAAAATTAAAATCTAACAAAACTTAAGAAAGAAATGCATTTGATGCTATCCTAATGTCATTAATACGGTGTTTGCATAAGGATTTGATCTTTAGCCTGATATGTGACCTTAATGTTTTATAATGCCAGTCGTCGCTTGAGTGAAGCAACAGTGGTAATGAATGACAAGTTAAGAAAACACGTGGAAAATTTAAAAAAGTGTAACCCAAGGAATTCCGTGTCGTCGATTTCAAGCACGAAAAAATTATTGCCTTCATTTTAAGCTATCATTGTCGTTTCTTACAAATTCATTCTGGTTCTGAACAAGTGCAATACGTCTACTAATTAGGATCTCTTTCCATTAAAACTTTTTTTTTGTATTTAGCTAAAAATTAGTGAACAAGAATTCCAAATAGTTTAGCTAATTCAAATTTAAAATATAGTTTCCATAAGAAATTTACAATTTCTGTCCTTTGAATTATTCGTCTTATGGAGGTATAAACAAAAGTTAGTGATTAAAAGATAAATAAATAAAGTTTGTGATCTAAGGATAGTGACACAATTTCATGTCAGCAGTAAATGAAATGTTACTGATAATGCAATGAATTAATCAATCACCATTTTATTACAGTTCTTAAACGAAAACCCGTCTTAATTTTTTAAAAAAAAAAACGGTTTATTGCTGCCATTTCATCCACATTAGTTCAATATCTAAGCATAGGTCAACTCTTTAATTGGCCAGCAATAAAAACAAAGTTTCTCTACAGATAGTGTTCTTTGGTTTAGTTGTGCAGTGTTTTCCCCAGCAACTTATGCATCTGGTTGAATGCTTCCAGTTTAAATGATCCGTCTCTGAAGCGAGTCGCACGTTTGTTCGATCGCCGTCCTTGCCGTAGTCACGATCTACTGCTGCCTGTCCGCCCATCCTCCACTACACGAGGCCGTTCATTATTTCGCCATTGACACAGACCCAGACTTTCGACTCACTCCGCCTGTCGTTGCCGAAGGAGGCCTCTATTATTTGCTTCCCCCCCTCCCCCCTCCCATTGTGGTGAGATGTGGTGAGGTGAGGGGACCCCTCCCCCACCTACTGACGACCTCATAAGTTACGAAGGTTTGAAGACCTTTTTTAGTTATGATGGAAGATTTCTCTCAACCCCTCCCCTCTTATTTCACTTCACATAATTAATGGACGCCCCATACACCCATCCTGGTCTCAAAGAACTTCCTCAGAACAACAGCGTGGTGGAGAATTTCTTAGAAATATTAAACCACAAATATCCTTTTTCTCCCATTAGATATTTAAGGCTATTCCACCACAAGAGACTTTGAGGTGTAGACAAGGAACGGAAAAGAAACAGTTTATGGCGTTTATGAAAGAGAAGACACTATTGAAGCGATTTCGGGAAAACATATTAAACCAAAATATGGATGACCTAGCCGGGAATCTCCTACCAGGCTTGATCTCCAAATAATCTCTGCTGTAAATACAGATTTTCGGCCTTGAAAGCAAAATTCATGAACAAATTTTTACTTAAAGTGTCATTAGCCTAAAAGATCTGGAGTTTCACAGAATTCAATTTGAGAAACAGACAGAAATCTGTTATAATGACAGCACGGAGATAAAAAAAAAAGGTCGCAATTGAACCGTACATTTTAGATTTTTTTCATTACTTATCAGCTAGCCTAGATTTTTTTTCTACATTATTTCTTAACTTCTGTAATACTTTTCTCCACAACCTAGTTTTGGCTTTGTTTATAACATGTCGGTAATTCTAATATCTTGTTTTCTCGGAGCATCTAACCGTCTGCCTTTGCTGTTTGGCAGTTCATCTGAGAAATTTCGTCAGTTCAGCGTGTCTGATGGTACGTCATTATTTGGCAGAAGGACACAGATTGCTTGTGGCATTTACCTGGAGTCCTTAATCTGCTTTCGTGAGTTGGAGGTCTGCAGTCGCCACAAACTCGCGGTGTCGTTTCACACACGGAAGAGCCAAAGAAACTGGTACAACTGCCTAATATCCTGCAGGGCTGTCCATAAATCCGTAAGAGTACGAGGGGTTGGGGATCTCTTCTGAACGGCACATTACAAGGAATCCCAGATATGCTCAATAATGTCCATGTCTGGGGAGTTTGGTGGCCAGTGGAGGTGTTTAAACTCATAAGATTGTTCCTGGAGCCACTCTGTAGCAATTATGGACTTGTGGAGTGTCGCACTGTGCTGCTGGAATTGCCTAAGTATATCGGAATGCACAATGGACATGAATGGATGCAGGATGCGTACGTGCGTGTAACCTGTTAGAGTCGTATCTAGACGTATCAGGGGTCCCATGTCACTCCATTGCTCACGCCCTACACCATTACAGAGCCTCCACCAGCTTGAACAGTCCCCTGCTGACATGCAGGGTCCATGAATTCATGAAGTTGTCTCCATACCCGTACACGTCCATCCTCTTGATTCAGTTATTGGAAACGAGACTCGTCAGACCAGGCAACATGTTTACAATCATCGGCAGTCCAATGCTGGTATTGACGGGCCCAGGCGAGGCGTAAAGCTTGTGTTGTGCACTTAGCAAGGGTACAAGAGTGGACCTTCGGCTCCGAAAGCCCATATCGATGATGTTACGTTGAATGGTTCGCACGCTGCCACTTTTTGATGGCCCAGCATTGAAATCTGCAGCAATTTACGGAAAGGGTTGCACTTCTCTTACTTCAGTCGTCGTTAGTCCCTTTCTTGCAGGATCTTTTTTCCGGCCGCAACGATGTTGGAGATTTGATGTTTTACCGGATTACCGGTATTCACGGTGCACTCGTGAAATGGTCATAGGGAAAATCCTCACCTCATCGCTACCTCGGAGATTGTGTGTCCCATCTCTCGTGCGCTGACTATAACACCACATTCAAACTCGCTTAAATCGTGATAACCTGCCATTGTAGCAGCAGTAACTGATCTAACGCCTGCGCCAGACACCTGTTGTCTTACATAGGCGTTGCCGACCGCAGCACCGTACTCTGAATGTTTACATATCTCTGTGTTTGCGTACGCATGACTATACCAGTTTCTTTGGCTCTTAAGTGTATAATGCGGTAATTTATTAAAAATTTCGCTGAATCTAAGAATGTAAAATCAACAGTGATGAAATATTAGTGGAATATTCCACTGATCTCATTATAACGTTGGGATTGTAAAATGCAAATTTGTTGGTGACAGTCTAACTTAGCGATAAGTTTTTTGGTGAAGAATTACTCGTAATATTAATCAGACGAAGGAACATTCAGCTTTGCCACGAACTGTATAAAGAAGCACGTGTGATTATAATAGATATATTAACAAGTAATGAAAAACAACATTACCTAATTTCTGCATTATACTTCTGGTCAATCTTTCAAGGTGACGAACAAAACACGTTTTTCTTCATTTGTTTTGTTCTTGAAATCTTCATATATGTAAATCGTGGTGGTATTAATGAAAGAATGAAAACTATTAATGGAAAACTTTGCTGAAGAAAATGTAATTTCGAGTCAATATTTTTTATTTTATTTCATAAATGTATATTAAAAGAAAAATTTAGTATAAAACTCACCAGTAATAACAAAAAATAGGCCTACACTTAAAAGCATGTTTACGTTTTAGCCACAATTTGCGTTACAAGGGTAAAGATGAAATTTGCAGGACTCAACAACTTTGAAAACCAGCTACAACTTATCTACCTTACCAAGTTTCAAACATAAAAGTTAGAAAAATTCCGAAGGAGACTTGGTAACTGTGTTTGTTTTATTTATTATGTTTGTTCCACGTATAGAATACTCACTTGTATTCTGCTCGTTAAAACCTTGGCACTTTTAGTATTATTTTGCTATTAAAATATTGAACTCTGACGCGGAAGAGAGAACTCGTGTAACAATTACCCTAGTTGATCATTCAGAACAGATGGAACAAGTAGACCAAGAGCATTCATGGTAGGACATTAACGGTTACTACATAATTCTTACGTAGTAGCCCACATCTTCCAAGGCCGAGTCTGTTATTGCAATAATTAAAGATTGCGTCCCATTGTGTTGGTAGGTTGAACGTAATAGCCACTTGTAATTACTTAATAAGGTTCTGCGAGTCTTGGAAGAAAATAAAAAGGCAACTTGAGTACGATGTTTCATAAATACATCTCGTTTAATCATAGCATTTTTATGTGTATACCAAACTTCAAACGCTCAGTGACGACTGAAGCGTGGTTCTAAATGTGTCTTGGTCATCTATTTGTGAGTTAGAATGAGAAATTAATCAGAAGACCGTTTTCAGACATCTTGATGATATCGCATATCGATATATCGAGAAATGGTAGAAACATTACTTGCAGTTCCTGTTTTGTGTTTTTTTCTTGTTTAGTTGACGCTTCTTACCAACTCTATTGATGCTTTTTGGTAATGCGGAAGATCTTATTTGTATTGTCGAATAAAAAAAATTGAGACGTGTTATTAGCTACACTAAACCGCTTCAGCCAGGGTTTTGTGTATAAAAATGGACAAAATTAAAATCTCTATGTTTCTACGTATTGCAGAATATAATAAAACATCCAGAACTTTTCTCGGTATAAATTTTTATACAGTCAATTATTACATGGTTCAAAATTTTTGTATCTGTTTGAAGATTTTAATAACATTGACACTGGGATGATTTAAAATCCTGCCACAGAGCTTTGAAATATGTGTAGTGAAATTTTCTCACATCGCAGGGGGAATATCAATATGTGAATGGTCATGTATCTGTCTCGAAATCCCAATAGACCTATATGCATGTAACACAAATTAACATTATTTCTGAACCTTCTTCTTCCACGGTCTAAATAACTTCATAACAAAATATAAAAAAGGAGGATAGATTACTGAGGTAATTTTAAAACTTCTTTTCTGCGATCGTGATTGCGGATACTAATCCATAAAATACTTGATCGAAAAACGTGAAATACGGCGAAAATTTGACAACGATCCGTGAGTTTGGTCGAGAACTATTCAGACTTGGCTCTTACAGTACCTATTTACTGAAGGAATCGCTCCGTTGAAAATGGTTACAACCTCAAGTGTTCAGCTTTAATCTGTACAGCAGGGTTTCCCCATTTAAGTAAATGAAACACACGATTGTATAATTGCTTCGTGATTCCCGAGTTGTTATGGTTATGAATTCGACGAATTGAGATTCCCTGACAAGCTGTTCTTATACACGAAATGCATCTAGTCTCACGATTGTAAATAAGCCAAGGACAACTAATAAGAATCGCATTTCCGAAATAACCCTGAAAGCAAACTGATAAATAATTTTGATGAGAATTGTTGATATGGCATCATTCAAAAATATTAATCAAAATATTCCGAATAGTTTATTAGTGAAGAAAATATTAAATAAACAAGTTGGTAGTTGCAATGCAATGCTTCATCTGAGCCATACATATCCAGAACAGTTCCCGCAATAGTTAGTCGCAACCCAGACAAAAATTATGAGACATCATTATCAAGGGACCAAGAGATGTGCTATCTCAAATGTATTTAAATATTCAGCATCATCAGGTCATGCCAACTTTAACCTTTTTTCTTTGCGTATAGTTTTGCGCGGAAAAGGAGTTGTGACAAGGAGCAGGAAAGAATTCGGCTATGGCTATTGAAAGAACCAGAATTCGCCTGGAGTAATTTCAGTGAAGGGAAATCGAAATCTCGGTAGCCGGACGGGAATTCGAACCTGTGTCCTACCAAGTATGGGGCCAGAGCGTTACCGATGCCCCCCTCCCTGCCCCTCCCATTCTTTGAGCTGAATTATTTTTGATATCTTTTGGGAACAATCTCATAAAGCCTATTTGTAATTTTCTGTTTATGTCAAATCAATGCTATTTTGAGATGATGCCGCGGAAGTCATTGGCAATTCCCTACCTTGACAATTGTTTGATCGGGACCTAGCTGAACCGGTTCTTATTTTCTGTTTCAGTTCGAAAAATACTTTCCACCCTCACGTAACAAAAGTGTAAATTGATAAAATAGGGAGGAAGTTGAAAGGTAAAATACAGTAAAGAAAGATAACTGCAGAAATGCAACGCCATGTAGTATAAGTGGGGTCTTCAGGATTCTTCTGCATGTGACTGCGGAGCTCCTTCCCAGAGTGTGGAACATATTATCAGGGAATTCCCTCTACGGAAGTATGATGGACCATTTGAAGATGTTTTTGGAGCTACAAGTTCCTTCGAAAAATGGCTGGAAGAACTGGACATCAGCTTCTGAACGCTACCAACGTTCTTGTCAACGTATATATTTATTATTGTATTAGTTGCTTAGCCATACGACATATACTGGAATGGGTAATGATAACAGGCGCTATTAGTCACACCTAAAACATTATTTCATAAGCATTATAATTATGTATAAATCGAAGGGCTAAGTTACGAAATTCCACGAAGCAGGCAATAAAGAACTCGTTCGGCAGCCAACGTTAACATTTGCAGAGTGGAGGCAGGAACCATATTGCACGAGGTGGCCTTCGGTTTTTCTCACTTGTCTCTACGCTTCACGGTTAAGCATTACTTTCTACTAGCAGTCATTTCCTATTTCTTCCAACATATGCCACGATTGCTTTAGCAAAGTATGTCATTAGCTAAAGTTAATCAAATAACGAAACTAAAAAAACTGAGACTATCGTTCATTTATGTTTTAACACACAAATTAAGATGGCGAAGTGTTCCTTCCCATTTTCAATGATTTTCATAATAGTAGTGGAGCTCACCGCATTTTGATTAGGAACTAATTTCGATGTGACATCACATTTCTTCAAGTTATGGAGTTTCTGTAGAATGGAACCTGTCTTAATAAAATTACTGAGCTTTACGAGATTTATAAATAAAGGACGAAAAATTTATCTTCAACCTGGCAATCAGTCTAATATTTCAGGAAATCTTGCTTAAAAAGAAGATAATTTGTTGGGACGTTGTGTGAACGAGCGTGATGGGTGAACGGTTAACGTTCTGGCCTCGCATTCAGGAGGACGCGGGTTCGAATCCCCGTACGGGTATCCAGATTTGGGTTTTCCATGGTTTCCCCAAATCACTCCAGGCGAATGCTGGGATGCTTCCTTCAAAAAGGCCTTTTTAAAATCTAAAATCATGTACTAGATACGTGAAGATCATTATTCGTTCCGCAGTGACCCAAGCTTGATGGTTGCCTTGAAGGGGTTACTCCTCTATGGTAACCCTCTTGAGAATTTAATCTGCCATTGTTTTTCCCTCGCTTTCAGCAACGTTTTCAGTGTATGTACGTGGTGCTGTTTTATGTTGATGACCATGATGCATGTTTGTTCAGGGTAGTGTGTTCTCTATGTTGTGAATGAATGAAAGTGAAAGAAGGGAGAGGGCGGAACCTGGTGCCGATCCATTCAGCCTATTCTTCCGAACGACACTGGAGGTCCGCCAAGCTTAACGTCCCCAACCGCCGGACGAATCACCATTACAGTGCCCTGTGCCCTCACTTTATATGCACGCCGAAGAGATTTGGGATTTTATGCAGAACTTCGGTTCACTGTCTGGTTATTAAGAACTAGCCGAGTTCCCGGCGTTGCCCGGTATAGTTGGCGTAGATTTACCCGTACGCTATTTTTATTCCCGCAATGAGAAACATTTGTACAAAGTTTCATACAATTCGCGCCAACTTTTTTCGGAATTAAAACAACCCTAGATTCACCCGCCCCCTACCACATAAATGGGTGGGTTGAAGTTTATTTGCACCTACACTATTTTCGTTCGTCCAAAAAGATTCGTGTGTTTCAAGATTCATTAATTTGGTTAAGAAATTGGATTACTACATTCCTGAACAACGCTAGATATGTTAGAAACTCGAGTTTGATTCAATTGCGAAGTGAATGGATATAATTTTTGCTCGAAACGCCAGATACTTTAACTCCGCAGATTTAACCTTTTATACAAATATCAAAAGTGAATCATGAATAATATTATTAATGATTTTATTTTTAACTGAAGACTAATGCCGATGGCCAGAGATATTGTAGTTATTTAATGGTGAAAGATAAGACATGCCAAACAACTTAACTGAGATTCTAAAGCTTTTAAACAATGAAAACCCCATCGAAACCTGCTCAGAAGTTTCCCAGTTATTTATATGACAAATTTAACCGGTTTTCGTTTTATATATAGAGATTGTACACCACTACCACTCCTACGCTGCCGGCCAAGTCCAAATGTCGAAAATTTCATCCACCAGCAGGAGTCCAACCAAAATCCATGTCAAGCGCCGCAGCCAACAAAGCCAACGGGCGGATTACTTAACACATAGATCACTGTGTTTCTATTAAACAGATATTTGCCACTACCAAAACCTCAATCACATAACTTTTTATCGAGTCTGTTTACTAGAAAATCTTTGAAAAAAAAGAAAAGATTTAATGATGCAAACGTGACGTTCATAGTTAAACCAATCAGTACTGTGTTCCGCATCCTTATTAGACCTACTGTGATTATACTCCTCAAAAAATCCATTCATTGTGATCTAGCATGTGCAAAGAACTGATAACGGCATTAATGGATGAAGCAGATATTATTTATTCTGATACTCAGTAGCGCAGACCAAATCCGATTTTGGTGGCTTAGCGGAAAGTTTTCAACTGAAATATGGTTGCTGCCCCCACCCCAATTTTTTCCTCGTTGTCATCAGTCTCTCGATTAGTTTCATGCAATCTCCGATTTCTTGCTATTTCGAACTAACCTTTACAACTCACCGTACCCATTAGGATCAATTTTCTTATATATTATAACAATTGTCTTTCTCTACAGTTCATTCCTTCAGTTACTCAGTTAAACATCAACCAGTCCTGTATATATTACAATGTCATCTACCATCCTCTCTCTTCATTTCGTGAAACTCTTTCAAATCATTTCCATTTTGTGTTTAGAAGACCTGTTACATCTTAAAACTTGGAAATTGTAGCAGTTATCTGGGTTTCTTCGCCTATGAGAAAGCTTACGTAGATGTAGTAATAATTAATTTCTATTAAGCGTCAAGTCTTGCTAAAAGGAAAATAACAGGGAAGTTAGCAAGTGAAGTGAATGAAATGGACCGTTGCAGTACCTTCTGGTGGTTGTGTGGAGTGAATCCACGAAACCATCTGGAATGCCCGAACGGGGATCATACTAGCCACCATCTCTATTCCCGAACTGAAGGTTCGAAAATTGCAGCTTGACTACCAGGTTTTGTTTGAGATTCGTTTTTGATTTTAACTCATTAATGTGCGGCCATATCGAAATATTAGTGACTTCACCCAACAGGAAACTACCTATCCCATAAATTTCGCGCAAACAAAATCATGATATAGTAGGAAACCTAATATCTTGCCACACTTCCTTTCACTCTTTGGATAGAAAGTATCTATAATAGTGTTTAACTATCTTTTCAAATTTTCTCCCAGGTTATGTCCAGAAAAGTATAAAATAGACACGAAATGCTGTAAGAGGCAATGGTTCAGAGTTGCTGACTGCAAGTAAAAGATAACAACTGACATAAGTCGCCACTATATTTCATGCACAAGTGAGCCGAAAAAAAATATTTTTTTTTTTTGTGGGAGGAGGGTTAAAGGTGTCAGGGATAGGAATAAATTACCCAGGCGAAATGGTGAATAATTTCACAAAAAACGCTGAAGTAATTCAAAATTTTTAAATGACAAAAGTAAATGTTTGGAGGAATGTATATAATATAATAAAAATAATAAGAGAAGTGTAATTAGACGACTAAGCAAATTGGCTACCAGAACATGCGCTAGATCGAAATTTAAATTAAATTCAAAATAGTAACGGCGAAGATGAAGCAGGACGTCATTCTATTTCCAAGATAAGGATACTGTCATGATTGACGTGGTGGAATTCTGGCTTACTCTTTCCAGATGGTGTAACCTTTCATTTTCCAGCAATTCAAACAAATGTGGTGCAGTTTTTTCTACCAGCGCGATTTTAACTGCTTCCTTATAAAGTCGTCTTCACGTTTTGCACTCTCCTTTTTCGAAAAAGTCGCCACGAATTAAATTAAAAATTCCGAAATGTGGGACGCTCCGCAACGGCGAAATGTTAGCGGCACTACAAAAATGACACAAAAATTATCGGTACGGGGATCATACCAACCCAAACAGGTTCGTTTTGTTATAGTGATCGTGGTTAGGTTGAAATTCGGACCATGGAGGAAGGAAATATATGGAGGAGAAATGACGTTATATCGGTGACGCCGGGCTCCTACTGCGCATATTATATTGTCTCTGGCGGTTATAGCTGACCCAGCCCAAAACATTACATTTTCACGTTTACTCCATGTAGTAAAAATTTGATTTTGTAATAGTTCTAAGTTTTTTATAATGCCAGCTTGTGTTGCATACGGATGCACAAATAGGACAGATAAGAAAAAACCTGGAATATCATTTCATTAGTAAGTTGCATCGTAATTATTGTTATTGAAATGTTCAATAGTTTTAAGTCAGACTAGCTACTACCATTAAAGATTTATTCATAACTCTCAAATGGATGACGTTGTTTTCAAATATTTGTTGGTGTAGTGCAGCCAATCGGCATACCTTACTATTTTGCACATCATAGACTACAATTACTTTATACGAGTGTTGTAAAGTCTGATTTAAGTGGGTCATGTTTACATCGTGATTGAGTTTCGTTACGTTTGCAGTTTCTACTGAAAGTGTGGGATGAAATTAATTGTGCTTTGCGAAATAGGAATCGTGATGAAAGAAACAATGTCGTTATACGAAATGTAGTTGGCGATGAGTGTGTTTACAAAGTTTGCTTTTGTAGCAGAATATATATTGTGGTTAGGTTTAAATGCAGTTTGTACCAGAATGTTTTTCTCATAGCATAAAGGACAAGGAATATGTCTATTATTGTTAGTAATTTCATGAGAACCATGTTGGTGACGTGTGTAGCTATTATTGTTAGTAATTTCATGAGAACCATGTTAGTGACATGTGTATCGTCATATAAACTATTCCCACTTCAGGGTCCGACTTTTGAATTATGGTAGTAAGATATATATATATATATATATATATAAATAACTGAGTTCTAACCATTGACTAATCAGACTTATTTCAGTTTTTAAGTATGTCTTGACTATTTTTCGTCTGCATTTAATTCAAAAACACCTCAGCTTTGAGACGGTGTATCACGACAACTAAGCGAAATACCGAAAATTTGTATTCTTCGTTATCCTTTCTTCTCGTTGTGTTACGTAAGAATCCATCATCAAATTTGATTTTGGTCAATTTTTTTTCTGAATTTCAACCAAGAACACCTCACCTTTGAGAAAGTATATCTCAAGAATTAAGCGAGATACCAAAAAAGATAATTCTTAATTTTTTATTTGTTTCGTCGATTTACGTAATAATCCATCATCAAATTGTGGCTCCACGGTTCTGGTAGAGTTCCCTGGATATATCTGGTCATGTTCCCGGTGATTCTTGGGTAAGGTAATATGGCGTCCCCCCCTCCCCACCTCTCTCCGCCCGGCGTCACTTCAGTGCGTGGTAAAGGTCCCTTGCGTCGCCTCCATATATTCCTTCCTCCATGATTCGGACTGGACTAAGAGTAAAAAATGTATGGGAAATTCGTTCTGCGGCATTCATCTCAGAAACTGCGCATTTGTTTACAACGGAAGCAATCGATTATCTCTGACTGCTTATATCGATTCTAAGATGGCGAGCCTTGATGAACTGCATTTCGGATAAATATTTTGTATCTGTTGATTTCATGCGACGTTTTACAACGGAGTGAAGCTAAAACGGCAAGAAAATATTACAACAAAGAATTAAACCAACATTTCAAGAGATTATCATTGATTTCACAGTGCCAGCGGCATCTAATAGTTGCGCTGCAATGACATATTTCAGCATTTTTTATTTAATTCGAAAAAGGAGAGTGCTAAACGTGAAGAGGACATTATAAGGAAGCAGTTAATACAAATTTAACAGGTCAGTACCAGTTTTGGGTGATGGAGAAGATCCCCCCCCCCACCCGCTGTGTCTGTTCTAACGTGCTTTGATTTATTTATTGCATGAGGCATTCCAGTAGCAATTTCTCTAGCATGTATAACTGGGAAATTTGATTTAATTCTCCAACTTAACTAAGCGTTTTCACTAAGACCAAAAAGAATTTTTTGGTGGTTCAACGACGATGGGGTCATTAGATGCGAGTGTGGAAAAGGGGCAGAAAGAAATTCGGTCATGGCCTTTTGAGGGAGCAACGCCGGAGTGATCTCGGAAAGCCATATAAATCGTAATTGGATGGCTGAACCGGAAATTGAACTCGAGTCTTCCCGTGTATCTGAAAAAATAGTCCTGTCAGGTAAAAAACCTCCGCCCCAACTGAGAAGTTTTCAAGACTCAAGAAATGGCTTCTGAGGGTTGTAACTCTTTTTCTACATGCTATATAATAGCTTTAATGTAACAGAATCTTCCAGTTCAATTTTTACCCACTTCAGACGACCGAACGGTTTCATGTTTTGCACACGTATTTAAAACCGATGACATTATAAATAAGTTCACAAGTATGTCAAAAAATAAATAAAAATTTGTAGCTACGTGAACTTAAAAGTTAAAAATAAAATTATAGTTTTAAAAAACAAGAAACACGCTTTTGTAAGCAATGTGCTTTAAGAAGTTAAAATTACCTTTAAGCAAAATAGAAAATTTAGTGTAAAAAAAAAGCTTTAGGAAATCTCTACTTATTTTTCATAAATTACCCTCGTGATAAAAATTTAAGACAACCCCACACCTTTTCTTACAAGTTGATTTTTTTGTCAATGATTTTATTCTTTTCTTAAATTTATTCAATAAAATAAGTCATACTGAATTGCGGGACATTCTATCACTGTTGAACAAAATCTTTATTTAAAAATTATTTTACCTTTTTAGTTCACATTGTTACGAAAAGAGTGTTTTTTAAACTATAATTTTATTATATATCTTAGAATACATCATGCCTGGAAAATGGTATCCGATAGTATACTGTCATTTACTACTATTTGAGGTCGGAATTAAATATCTTCTGCTTATATGCATGGATGGGAAAATGGTATTTAGGGTAGAATGTTATATTGGGTGTGCTTTGCAAGCAGCATCTGGAGTGGTTTATCTGCCGTGTCCAGCGTCCTTGACCCTATGACGTAGTATGCCGTGACCTTGCCGTTGGCTCACTCTCACCTGCAGCGCTCTTCCCCGGTCGTTGACGCCGGACAGTAGCTCCTCCGTTGGCTATACTGGTATCTTCGGCGGCCGTCCTATCACAGTAAAGTACCAACATCCTGGACACCTCCTTCGTTAAGTACTTCACGTGTCACATGAATCGCGATGTAGGTTAGTTCTTTTGGTGCCAAAGCAGATTTACAGGTATGTTTCTTTGGCATTAGCAACAGTTGAACGCACGGAAAGACTTGGCCAGTTGCACCACTGGTATTATACATAGCGCACAGGATAAAAAATCGTATTCTTCATAGTCTCCCATTCCTGTCTTTGTTTGCTGTGTGAATATCTGTGTAATTATATCAACTATGGTTCAAACAGGTTAAACGATTTCTGTATATAATTCCATGAGTGTTAAACTATCTTCTTTAGCCCTGCAGTAACTTCATAGTAGAAAATAGACAAATCAAAGTGAAAACTATCCGCTTACTGGTATTACGAAATTGATAACAGTATTTTCCCCATTTATACTATTCACAATGATATTCTAAAGTTTATAAACATCATGGAAAAGAAATTAACTGAACTTTTAAAGAAATAAGTCATTTTAACAAAGTCTACTTAAAATTTTTACTCCCAGAAGAATTTAACAGCTAAATGGCTGGTATTTTTTACCGTTGAAAATCTGAGGGTTTTTGTCTCTCTTCTGGCTTTAAGCCTAGTCTACGTCGTGGTCATTAGAGGCGGGATTGGGGAGTCTTTTGAAGGAACCATCCTGGAAATCACCTGAAGTTTTTTGGGAAACCATGGCAAATGCAAATCTGGATGGTCTTAGGAGGATTCGAACTCAAGTATTCCCTAAAGAGAGTCCAGAGCGTTACTATTCACCAGCTACGCTCGTCGAAAATCTGAGTCTTGATATCAGCCAAGGCTGTGATATATGAATCGTAACCATTTCGTTTCATCCTTCCTCCTAGCAATCTGACAGTTTCTAGTTACTGATAATGAAAACTGAAGTTTGCTTGAGTGTCAGACGGATTTGTTGGGTTACATTTCTCACTTGTCACTGGCAACCTCTACCAATAGCGAGGTGACAGCGGTTTCTATCTGTTGCACAAGCTCGCACCGGTTTGGTTCAGGGAACATATGTTCTAGGCAAATCACAGCTGCAAAGGCTTCACTACCACGTTATGTCATCCCATTTGCTTTCACTTCAAAACGGCATTCCGAAAATCGTTGTAATGGGGGTTCTCCACCAAGTGAATGTACGAATAACCCACTTGTAAAACACACATTTCTTAAGCAGAATAGGTCTCTTGAGTGGTTTTGTTGCAGTTCTTGTTATTTAATTATATTTATTAATCTCGTTCGATAGATTCCTGCCGAGAAAGGACCTCTGGAATGTGGAATTTGTTATAGTTAATACATACGAGATGAATAAAAACCGTAGTGACAAAACTATTATATGTTACAAATAAAGACAAAAAGTAAAATTAAAATAAAAGAACAATAAATATTAATTTTTACAGCCGAATTTTGCAAAAGGTATATTAGAAACAATTAATTGTTTTGTACAAATTCTTGAATGTAGTAGAAGGAGATGCCAATAAGATAAATAAATCTTTTTCTTCCGCAAACTGTTTATTTTTGTAGGACGTTTATTAATGTCCCAGAATAATTAGCTCCACCTTGTTTTAATGATAGAATTGTGTGTGTTTTGTACAAGTTACTTCTGTTTCTTGTTTTGAAATTGTGTACTTTAATTTAATTAATATCTTCATCTAAACATACCCATTAAAACCTAAGTCATCAATTCCATATAAAGTATCTCTATATTTTTTGTCCTAAATTATACCCTCAGCAAACAAATTAAAAACTTTCTCATATCTTAAAATATGTTTCACCATCGTGTATCTCCTTTCCGTTAATCAACCTTATTCCGCCGCACCAAATTTTCACTGCTTCTGTTTTACTTCATTCTGAGTAGCGGCATTGTCATACTGCTAAAAGGCTTTGTATCAATCCATGCAGTTTATGAAACTTCCTTGTGAGACTTAGACCTTTACATATTTCAAGAAAGATGAAGTGGGGCGAAATAATTTATGTGAACCTGTAAATTATGATAATAGGTGATAATTCAATTGAACAATTTCGTTACACCTTTATTCTATTTCATGGCTTATATTGCAATCTGAATTAATCTTAGTGATTAACAGTGAAGTAGAATGCATTCGTGATTCCTCATCCTTACTATGCAACAAAACTAAGGCGGGGTGGGAGAAATACGAACTCAAACAAAAAGCTAAAAGGTATCAATATACTGTATTAGTATTATGGAAGAGCTGAATTAGGCAACACTCAACTGTTTGTTACAATTCCTCTAAATAATGTAGTGTCAGCGAAGTGTAATTTTCAGTAATGAGTTTAGTATACCGCATTGTTTGTCGAAACCTTTAGACGAAAATTGGAAGTCAAATTTCTTGATTAGAAGGTGCTGGTATACCGATCTCACTGCCTACCGTATTCCTAGCTCGCGCGTTAAACGTCCACCCACTAAGCTCGATATCCACATCCCGTACTAACAAAAGTAGAAAATTTGAAAGCCAAAAGTAAGCTTATATTTCATGGGTTTCTCAGCCGATCAGGGAAGAAATAGAGAAGGATCCAATTGAATGTGTGTTTCAACTCGTTATAATCGAAGATTACAGACGAATGATAACACCATTTCCTCAAACAGGCTTCCCACTTCTACGATATTTGAGAGAACCTCCCCTCATATTGATTGAAGTAATAATGTTTATATTTGACTACGGAAGAGTGCTACACATGATTTCATTGATCAGTAACCTCACTACACCACACTTTAGACAAACAGATGCTTTAGAAACAGCAATATATATTACTATTCTCAAGGTTAAACATTCCTTAACGACATAAAAAAATTAAAATAACCTTTAGAAAACTTTAAAATCTTTTCAAAACCTTAAAAAGAATGTTTAAAAGACCCTCATCTGTCGCTCTACACTTCCCTATAATCATCACAGTTACCTAAGTGTCGTGGTAAATTTCATTTACTGAAATAATAATTATTTTTGTTGTTGTTGTATCTTTACGCCTCGTCGAAGTCGAGGTCATTAGAGGCGGGATGGGTTTGAGATCAAGGAACGGGAAGGAATTCTGCCATGACTTTCTGAAGGAAGCATCCCGGCATTCACCTAGAATGATTTGGGGAAACCATATAAAACCTAAATCTGGATGCCTGGACGGGGATTCGAACCGGTGTCCTCCCACATGCGAGGCCAGAGCCTTAACGGCTCACCCACAAGCTCGGTGTAGTAAAATGTTTTCAAAGCAGTGACTCAAGCAAACAGGTTTCAAGCCCACCCCTACTTTACCTTCATCTTGTTGGATTGACCCAAACCGCAAGCAGTGTGGCAAGCGACGCTAAGATGCCGAGAAAGCCACTTGTTGGCGGTTAATCCGCGTGGAAAGCGACCTGGCGCTGTCGCGGCAGATACGAGTCTAGAAGAACGGCCAGCCGTACCAGACGCCGGAGCAGACACGCCCAGTATCTGGACCACGACGCAGCCTGGAGGAACATTTCCATTAAGCAATGTGTATCCCCTACACACAGTCAGCCAGCCAGTAATAGAACCTGTTAGCGGTAAGCGGGAGCACGCAGGTTCGATTCCTCCGTCCGGCAATCCAGATTTCAGTTTGGATATGCGCGAGGAGCAGAAGCTTGGGGTATCTACCTCTACATCTACATATATACTCTGCAATTCACAAAATTGTGGGTGGCAGAGGGTGCTCAGCGCCAAAGCTAATCTCTTTGCTGTGCATTCCAATCCCTAATGGTACGAGGGAAAAAAGAATTCATATAAGAATCAGTCCGGCACCTTATTTCTCTAATTTTATCTTTCCTGTCCTTCCGACTCAAATAGGTTGGTGGAAGAAGTATTTCTCTACACTCAAAAGTGAAAGTGGGAGTACGCATGTTTTCCAATAAGTTTAAACGAAACGTGTGTCTTCTATCTATCAGAGACTCCCAACCTAGTCTATTAATCAGTTCTGTGACGCTTTCATAAGGACTGTAGCAAGCGGTCACGAATCGAGCGGCTCTTCTCTGTACTTTCTCTATACTTTCGATCAACCCCTTACGAAACGGATCCCAAATGGCACAACAATAGTCCAAATGTGGACTCACAAAAGATTTGTACGCTATCTCCTTTGTTTGTTCATTACAATTTTTCAATATTCGACCTATGAATCGCAGCATATAATTTGCTCTACCTACTAACGAATTAATGTGTATGTCCCATTTCATGTTCCTTTGTACTGTTACTCCCAAATATTTCATAGAATCGACCATATCAATAACTGAACTGTTTACCTCGTATTTCTGAACAATCGGATTCTTTTTGTTAGCTATGCTCATTGTCTTGCACTTTTTACAATTTAGAGTAAGTTGCCACTCAGCGCACCAAGCCAAAATAACATCCAGATCGCGCTGAATTTCTAAGCAATCGGCCAAATTTCTTACTTCCCTATAAATAACCGCATCATCAGCAAACAATCTAAAAAGGCTTTTCACTTTGTCTCCGAGATCGTTTATAAAAATTATCGGAGCCAACGCAGCTCTAGTATCAGAGTCTAGCTCCCGGCTTACCGTACGGCGTGTACCTTTAAAGGTATTGGTGAGCTACCCAATCCCAAATATTGGACAACGGATGCTTGTCATTATGCTCTAGATGTGCAGTAGGGGAATCACGTAAGTGACTCCGGTGGTGACTCTTAAAACGCTGCAAGGGAAGTCTTGCTAACAAGAGAACTAGCGTTATTGCTTTGGGGGGCGTGAGCCCACTTGCGCCGTCTCTTATAGTATCCGCTTAGGGCAGTCGCTTGATGTGTCGGGACATATCGGGTATGCCTGGTTCTAGTGTTCTAAACATACCCTCGGCAGAACGCACGGCGCTTACCCCTAAAGCTGGCGGTAGACCTCCCAGTATTATAAAGTGGTTAAGGGGCGATACAAGTAACTTTTTATTTTACTTATGGCGGTACGCCTCGTCTACGGCTGAGGTCATTAGAGGCGGAATAGGACTGGGGACAAGGAACGGGAACGAATTCAGCCATTGTCTTTTTGAAGGAAGCACCCCGGCATTCGCCTGGAGTGATTTGGGGAAACCATGGAAAACCCAAATCTGGATGCCCGGACGGGAAATCGAACCTGCGTCCTCCCGAATGTAAGGCCAGAACGTTAACCGTTCACCCACCACGCTCGGTGATACAAGTAGCATGAGATTTGCGGAAGGCGTTCGCGCAAAGTAACCGCGACTGTGACTCTTCAAAAGTTGTGAAGAAAAGCCTTGCAAAAAGGAGTGCTAAGGGGAGGGGGAACCCCACCAGACTTTGCCGGTGTCCCCACTAGGCGTTGGCCTCTTAGTGGAAGATTTTTTTTTTTTTTTAATGGCATTCGGCCGTGTTAGCCATTCAGCCAGCTCAATTTGTTTTTCTTCTCTTACAATGTACAGATTTCTTGTAAGTATGATTATTTTCTCTAATGTGTACGGACGACACAAGACGAACACAACACTTAATTAAAACCACCCATGCCCTAGGCCGGACTCGAACCGGCGACCCCAGCAACGAGAAGCAAGCACACTACCCCTACGCTGCCAGGGTCGGCCTTAGTGGCAGATAGTTGTGTTGTGTGGTAGAGTACGCAGGATGAATCATAAGTGGGTTAATAACCTAGGTACCTCCAATGACGACCCTACCCTTATGCGTGCATCCAGATTTCCGTTTTCCATGGCTTCCCAAAACCTCTATAGGCGAATGCTGGAATTGTTCCTTCAAAAGGGCATGGCAAAACTCCTTCCCGTGCCTTCTCCCCTAAAAGTGCATATATCAGAAAGGTAAACACGAAACAAACACCCCCGTCCGGGCATCCAGATTTGGGTTTTCCATGGTTTCCCAAATCACTCCAGGCAAATGCAGGGATGCTTCCTTCAAAAGGCCATGGCCGAATTACTTCCCATTCCTTGCCCCCCATCCTTTCCCGTCTCTAAAGACCTCGCTGTTGAGAGACGTTAAGCAGTTAAAAAAAAGGAAACAAACACACAAAATTGCTCGTGAAAACTTCAATGGTAAATAAAAGAACCGCTGTATACATATTACGAAATTAACTAAAAAGTGTGAAATAATGTAAAAACAAACGTCACATAAACATAAATCTCTAAATTTTTTAAGTTTCTTAGCTAGCGATTTGTCGACCTGAGCAGCGTGTCAGCCACGCGTTGCAGGGATCGTTGGTTCGAGTCCGGTCTTTTGAATGGGTGGTTTTAATTAAGTGTTGTGTCTGTCTATACTACGCAGAATCTAGAATGGAATGAGTGCTCCAAAAAAATAGTTGCAAATTAAATAGTGACCTAATGCTGGCTGTGTGGAATCGTAGCCAAGCAACATTTATTAATAAAAATCATAATATTAATACACTAAGCGAAAACTTCGGATCCCTTTTTAAGAATATTGTGCGCACGTAGAAGGCATAGTTAAAGTTTATATGGAGAAGAAGTGCTGAAAGCTAAAATCTATATATATATATATATATATATATATATATAATACCAGTTACAAATACATCAAACTCGTTGTTTACATTGTTTTTTTTTTTTTTAGTGGCAACGACACTCAGCGATTCTGCCAATGTCTGTGATCTTGGTCTGCAATGAAGAAAAAAATGTAATAATAGACATAGTTAATACATGTTACAAATTGATTATTAAAATAAAAAAATCATTTACGTGTGTGTGCGTGAAATAGGATTGGAGCCAACGTGTATTCTCAGCATTGAGATACTCTGTGGTCTTTGATGAAATAGAAGACTCGCATAAAGTAAAGATTAATCTTTGAAGTTATAAAAGGAATGTAGCGATTCTTCCAGATACTATATGGTCTTGATTATTTAAAAGGTTAACTTTGGTTAGTGGTGTTTTGATTTTTTGAATTTAAGTAATTTCACTACGGATTTTTTGTTCATTCATATATTTGCATCTATTTCCATATGCTTCGATACAGAACATTAACAGGTCGGGGAGAGAGACAAGAAAGGATCAATACTTATTTGCATGAAATTCAAAATGATAATAGACCAAATTTAAATAGTGAACACACAAAATGACGAAATTATTTTGATGGATACATTTAAATGCGCAATGAATGTCATTCCACTAAATTTTTATAGTTTCGAATTTACAATGTAGGTTTCGCAATGCAAAACATTTCGAATCAGATGTCACTTCAGGTGAAAGGACTGTATTTACTTCATGTTTCATAAAGCTAAAGCAGTTTTCCGGCCTTAAGTCAAAATAAATATTTTAAATTCAAATGAACAATCCATAAATACATTTCATCATTTGCTATGGTTAGTTCAGAAGCTGAAATTTAGGATACAGTCACGTGTGGAGTGTATCGTTTTAATTTTATATGTATTGCAGGGAATTAAGGCAAACAACACATGTTAATAATGTATTGTTACACGCTCGCAGGCAACGACGTCAGTATACAGTAAACAGTATATAATATATCTATGGTCGCAGCAAATGCAATAGACAAATTCAAATAATGATTATTGTTCTTAGGAAAGAAACTAAATAACTTAATGAATTACGGTCGAATTTTGAGCCCTGGGCGATCACTAGTAATTATAATAGGGCTTTGCGATTCGGACGACGGAGTCGTAAGATATGGCAGAGAATTGCGAACAAGAAACGGGGAAGAAATTATACTTTTAATAAATAATTTCACCGAGCGTGGTGGGTGAGTGGTCAACGCTCTGGTCTCGTACTCGGGAGGACACCGGTTCGAATCCCCGTCCGGGCATCCAGATTTGGGTTTTCCACGGTTTCCCAAATCACTTCAGGCGAATGCCGGGATATGTCCTTAAAAAGGCCATGACAAAATTCCTTCCAGTTCCTTGTCTCCAGTCCTATCACGCCTCTAATGACCTCGACGTCGACTAGGCGTAAAGCCATAAGTAAAAATAACTGATTTCTGGTAATTATAGAAACTGAGGATTGGACCAAGGATCGAAACCGCGTCCATCGAATGCTAATCCAGTGAGTTAAAGTTAATATGACAGTCTCGTTCCCTGTGAAAACAAACACATCCCAACTGGATGGAAAGAAAGAAACAGTATTAATTATAACCAACATGAAGTGATACTGGAAGTCAGGGTTACTATTCATACGCACCCAGTCTTCCTTCTCTTAGCGGGGTATTTTAGAACAGGATGTAAATCAGACGGTGTAGTTCGACCAGTGGTGGGATGACAGTGTAGTTTCTGAGTACCGGTAGCGTAATGCCCTCCGACAATGTAACATTCTGTCAGGCGGACTCCGTCAAAGTGCCCCATTGTACTCAGCACCGCGACGCGTCATCTGGGACTGACAGCGAGATCACTGCCACCTGGTTGCGTGCCCTGACACCAGATTAGCATCGCCTGTTTCGCAATCGTAAGCGCTTGGCCCGGCGTTGCGTAAAGGCATAGCAGCCGAAACCAGTCAGAGCACTCGTAAATTATATCTGTCAGGTCAAGCAACTTTGTTTCTAAAGGAGCTCAGAGTTTATACTGGATCTTATTTTTATTAGGCGACTATCAGAAATTCGGTTGTCCCAGACATCGGAGACTCGCAGAGAATGTGTTGGGATGGGATTGTAAGCAAGGTGGGAAGGTTTACACATCTCGTCTATGGAGGAGCCATTACGTCAGCGACTTCTCAGAAGAAAGCATATAAGTTCTGTAAACAAAATATAAAAGTTATGTTGTTTGTTAATAACATGATGATGATGGGAAATTGTGAGACAGAAGTACACTAACAAGAGAGTGACAAAGGATCGAAATGGAGCAACGCAACGAGGTCTTATAAAAATGCAAATGAAATACGAGGCGCGTCCAGAAAGTAAGTTCCGTTTGGTAATAAAATGAAATTGTACACAGATACAGAAGAAATTTTTATTGCACAAAATTCTACAACTCTTAAACTACTTTTCCACATAACTGCCGAAATTTTGCAGGCATTTGTCATAGCGTGGCACCAGGTTTTGTATACCTTCTTCATAGAAATCTGCCGCCTGTGTCTTCAACCGGTTGGAAACAGTTTCTTTCAGCTCGTCGTCATTGGTGAAGTGATGACCGCCAAGGAAAGACTTGAGATGTAAGAACAGATGAAAGTCGCTAGGAGCGAGGTCAGGGCTGTACGGAGGATGGTGAAACACGTCCCAGCCAAATCCCTGTACGAGGTTTTTCGTCACGTTTGCAGTGTGTGGTCGTGCGCTGTCGTGAAGCAAAACACCTTTTGACAGCAGTCCCCGGCGATTATTCTGAATTGCACGGCGCAATTTCCGAATTGTCTCGCAATAAGCATCTGCTTTGATTGTTTGACCACGCGGTAAGAAGTCAATGAGTAGGATGCCTTTCCAGTCCCAGAACACTGTGCACATCATTTTCCGAGGTGTCATGATTTGCTTCGGCTTAACCTTTGGTGGGGATGAAGTGTGCCTCCATTCCGTTGATTGCCGCTTACTCTCAGAGGTGTCGTAAGAAACCCACGTTTCATCTCCTGTGACTATCCGTCTCAGAAATTCTTCGCCGCTTTCAGCATAACGGGTCAAAAACTCAAATGCACTACCCATCCGTTGTGTTTTGTGTTGCTCAGTGAGAATCTTTGGTACCCAAGGTGAGCAAAGTTGACGGAATTTCAGTTGTTTGGTAACAATTTCATGCATCAGTGATCGTGAAATTTGGGGGAAGTCCATAGCGAGAGCACTAATTGTAAACCTACGGTTTTCCTGGATCTTGTCATCAATCGCGTGAACCAGTTCTTCTGTAACCAAAGGTGGACGCCCACTTCGTTCTTCATCGTGCACATCACTACGCCCGCCATTGAACTGTCGGACCCATCTTCTCACGATCGAATCACTCATCGCATTTGGTCCGTAAACATCACAAATTTACCGATAAATTTCACTTGGTTTCACTTTCCTCGCATTCAGAAACCGAATCACAGACCTGATTTCACAGGCGGCGGGATTTTCAATCAACGCCGACATTTCAAACAAGCACAACAAAGCGTACGTAACTGACAGCGATCTCCAAATGGCGCACGTTCTTCCCCTTGATACACATCGTCTACAGCGCATGTGCGGAACTGCAATCGCAGCGCTGCAGCGGAGATAAATTGAAACGGAACTTACTTTCTGGACGCGCCTCGTATTTAAAAGGTTTAGTGTGGCAAAGAAATTACCGAGCGTTGTGGGTAAGCGGTAACGCTCAGAGATGGCATTCGGCAGGAAGTGGGTTCGAATCCTGTTCGGCCATCAAGATTTCTGTTTTTCCATGATTTCCCCAGATCACTCCAGCTGAATGCCGGGATGTTTCCTTCAAAAAAGTCACGGCCGAATTCCTCTCCATTCCTTGCCCCTAGCCCTTTCCCACCTCTAATGCCCTCAACGTCCACAAGGGGAAAAGTCATAAGTACAAATAATAATAATAATAGTAATAATAATTAATAATTATGAAATAAATTGCTGGTTTTAAAATTCGGACTACATATATCAAGTTCCCAACAACCTTCATAATAACAACTATACTGTAGATGTTGCGAAATGTATAAGAATGATATGGACACGTCAGGACGATGAGTCAACAGGGAGAGTGAAGGAAAAAAAATAGTAGTAAATTCTAAGAAAGAACATTTTAGAACGACTAAATGGACAGATGGTTCAAGCAGTTGCGACAAGCTGTACAGTAGATACGAGTGTTATCGACAGTGGTTTAGTTACTTGTTTAACTTAAGTTGGAATTAGAGAATACTCTGGAGACAGTTGTGTTCAAGACAGAACAAGTCCGTGCCTGGAAACTATCCGAGGTGATGCTAGGATAGGTAACGTCATGTATGGTCGCAATGACCTGGTGACATTGTTTTTTTGGCTGCGCAATCCGCCCCCGTGGTAACCACCTTAAGCTATCCCGGTGATCCTACCGGGTATAGGGGATCTGTAGTTTAACCTGGATCCGAACCACGGAAGAATCCTGGCGTATTTAACATTACACAGCAAGCTGTGCCGAAGGTGAATGCCGGGTAAAGAACCTTTCATAAAAATCGCAGCTTTTCGATGTCCAGTCAGACTCCTTAACAACTGAGCCTGTAGACCGGTCATGATGCTAGTTATTTTACGAGAGCGATGTGAGGGAACTTTGCTACAGTCACCTCAAAGAACCCTGCAGCACTCAGAGGTGATAACACTAGAAAACTACGAAACTTTGTGTTCCTCTGAAACCGAATCAGAGATTTAGCCTTGGAGCTACACCGCTTCGTTGGTTGAATAAATCATGAATACTCACTAAACGTGTAACTTCTCAGATATCTTGTTTCAAGTTTTCAGGAAATCTTCTAAAGGAGATGCAATTTTCCATTGATGATACTCTGGCTTTACTAAGGGCGGACTCAACTTTGCATCCAGAACAGTGGTACACGATTCTACTTAAGTGTTGCGTGTGCATTACGTCTTTGATATTTTTCAAGACCTATCTGGGAACCTCACTGTATCCATTGGTTCCAACATCGGAACACTGAAAGTACGCCCTACATGCTAAGAAATTTCACGATACAATCCAACCGAAAAAAAAAACGGAATTACTTTTTAATAGCTATATATTTTCAAATTTTTTACAAAACAAACTTCTCCAATTCAAAATACTCTCCATTACAACTAATACATTTGTCCCATTGTTCGAAACATTTTCTGTAGCCATCTTTAGATGTGGCTGGCAGCTCCTCCCTCGTTTGTTTCTTGATCTCTTCAATGTTGTCAAATCGGTGTCCTTTCATGCCCTTTCCCATGCGTGAAAATAAGAAAAAGTCGCATGGAGCTAGATCAGGCGAGTAAGGTGCGTTGGTAGCGGAACAATACCATTTTTATCGAAAAATTGTCTAACAGAGACAGCTGTGTGTGCAGGTGCATAAAGAGGTCTGTCATCAATTGACATGTCGCCATTTTTAAACCGAGCGAACCACTCGCACACTTGAGTTTTTTCAATAGCGTCATTTTTGTAAGCTATTTTCAACAATAAAATAGTTTCAGAAGCATTTTTCCTGAGTAGAAAACAAAATTTCACAGCTGCACGTTGTTATTTAATCTTGCCATCATCAAAAACGAAACGATAACAAAACAGCGCTAGCAAAAACAATCACTGCAGATTAACAGAACAGGCCAAGTCGACAACACAAGCGGCACTGAACTGACAATGAGTTTCCCTATAAACGCCTGGTGGCAGAAACGCGTACTACACAAGCTCCGGCCGCGGCAATGCTACTCCGGTTATTTTTTGGTACCCCCTCGTATATGTGTACCGCCTTACGTACAAATCTGACAACTTCTTCTGACAGAGCGTGGTGGGTGAGCGGTAACACTCGGGCCTCGCTTTTTGGAGGACACGGGCTCGAATTCCCTTCCGGCCATCAAAACTTGAATTTTCCATAGTTTCTTGAAATCACTCCAGGTGAATGCCGGGACGGTTCCTTTAAAAGACCATTACCGAATTACATCCCGTCCCTTCCTGCCTCTAATGACGTCATCGAGGCAGAAGTAACTTTCCCTGGATGCGCAACTTTTTTGTGAGTGAGTATATATAAAAATTACAGCATATTTTGTTCATACTTGTATGTCCATATATTGAATCAATCAGAACACATGAAAAAATCAAGATATTCTGGCAAGAACGTAACTCAAAATTAGTTCGGGTTGGTATACATTTTATATCCTTAGCACTAATAAAACGGCTCTCCAGTGTTTCATAAAGTTATTGATACATATATTTATCGCTCTAAGTAATAATAATAATGGTGATAGTGCGTAAGTCATTACTGGATCGGATACCCATGCGTCTCTGCCGTGGCTACCTTAATCAAACTTGGTAGTACTGCCGGGTAAAAGGGACCCGCAGTTCAACGTGGAATCCGAACCTCGAAAGCGTTCTGGCGTACTTCATACAGCACAGCAAACTCTGCTAAAGGTGAAGGTCGGGTCTCGTCTTACGCCATACCACTGAAACACCAGACCGCTACCGCTCAGAATGGAGTGTGTAAGTGGAAAATGGCGTGCACTATGTGAAAACGTATGATTTACTTCTTATCTGCGTACTACTTGTAAGGAAAATTGAACTTTTGGTGCTCACTCCACAACTAGACAAACTGAGCAGACAGTCTCGCTGCAAAGAGCAGACATTTTTTTAAAAAAAAAAATGTGGTTAGGTCTTGTTGTTGACTCATCTTGAAAAAAAGGAAGGCTATTACCATCCTTTAATCAAGCGTAAGCGATAGAAACGCAGCTATTTATATAATGAGATTTATAACGGTTGAATGAAAGGAAATTTGTGTCTGTGTTTTGCAACAATTTAAGTCGCTTCCTTCCAAATGATATTTTCGATAATAGTACAATACTAGCTGGTGCCCACGACTTCATTCGAGTTTGTAAAGAATTTGGATTGACAGCTACCGACATCTAACCACCATAGTGCACGATGGGAGACTCGATGCTATTACCACACACAAACGCCAGTCATCTGCGCTATGCAGTTCAGGCAGCAAATGAATTATACGGATACACATGTCTTTGGTCGAAATACGAAAATATCCTTGCTCGACCAATTTCAACCACCATATCTCCCACAGTTACCGAAATTCGGCCAACCTTGTGATCGAAGGGTGACTCTGTGCTACTACCACACACAACACCAGTGATCTGAGCTAGATAGTTTTGGCTGAAAAGTGATACCCCAAGACATTTACATACAGAAATATGAAAGTGGCACAGGTCGAACACTTTCAACCACCATATCTCCAACACCTCCATAGCTACCGAAATCTAACCACAATAGTGCATGATGGGAGATTTGATGCTACTATCACACACTAACATCAATGTTCTATCCTGTGTAGTTGTGGCAGGAAAGAGAAGTATAAGGATACACAAGTCTTAGGCCGAAATGTGAAAATGACCTGCATCGACCACTTTTAACCATCATATCTCCCACATCCCCACAGCTATCGGCATTCGGCCAACGTTGTGCACGACAGAAGCTCCATGCTACTTCAACACACAAACACCAGTGATCTTTTCTTTGTAGTGGTGGCTGAAAAGTGAAATATAGGGAAGCACACGTCTTTTATTTATATATATATAGATATATAAGACTACTATCGAAACTATTGTACAGTGGAACTCCAATTATCCGAACTCCGATTATCCGAATCGCTTTTTTAACTAAGTCGGAAACGTCCAACCCAAAGTTTGGATGACTGCAGCTTTGTTTACCGAGTGGTGCGGCGAAATTTTCATCCCTGAAGTGGAAAAAGCACCAAAAATCTCTTGGAAAAGAAAGCATTTTCAACATACATACAATAATTAATTAAACTAGACCCTTTTTCGGAAAAAAAACGATTATCCGAATTTTTGACTATCCGAATGGGGTCCGGTCCCAATTGATTCGGATAACTGGAATTCTACTGTAATTATTCTTAGAATTATTTACGCTAGTGGTTTCAAGGATAAAAAATTTAACTAAAATTACAGTTACCATCCTCACACTTGTTAAATTGGCCATTGACCGTAAAAGTCTCGCGAGCTTTCTAACAAGAAAAATAATAGTATGTATCAGTAACTACGGAATTGTGACAAGGCCACAATACTTTATTTTCTATTGATTTTCCCGAACGAATGGCAAATGTTCGTGGCTTTGACGTGAAAGACTGTGCTCTTTAATGCTGTTTTCATGTACTTTGACGTGAACCAGACTGAAATAGATCTTTTGTTGAAGAAAAACCATCATCTGTATCGTCAAGCTCTGCAAAAGTTATGTTAAGCGCTGGCGTAGAAAATTTGTGACAGTACAGTACGTCTCTCAGGAATATGCGAGAACTGTATCATTCAAACCTGAACAGCTGTTCAATTCATCAATTTACTTTTTTTTTCAGACAAACACTATTTCAGAAATCTTAATATAATTAAATTATTAAAGACTACGTCATTATAATAAGAACTTAAGCAAAACATTTTATAAAATGTAGAGCTGTAAAAGTAACGAGAAATTCTGTACCCGTATGTATTTGTTACTAAACCAATCAATATCCGTTACTTTCGAATCGTTACTCATTACTTTCGGTACAATCGAACAATAGCATGAGGTATAAATTCTTCTCGGGTTTGCCGCCGAATCACATTTTCTACTGTCGAGCTTTCGGCGACTTTCACTGCCGCCATCATCAGGACTGTTGTGTCTGAAGGAACAACAAAAACTGGACTGAATAGCGGAACTGGACGAGACAGGAACGTTGTCGACTTCTGATTGGCTGACTCCAATGACGTAACCATTACGTGACTGCGATTGGTCGGTTGCGGAACCAGGCGTAGATATACACCAGCGTTGTACTAATAGTTGGCTCCACAGCGAACCAAAGCCGAGGTTGTTAAAAATAGAAAGACGATGGATTACCTACGTCAATGTTCGCATAACGTCACTGTTCATATTAAATCACCGTTTACATTATTCACCACTATTAATCATGATGTTAAATTCGATAATCCTTAGGGAGCCAAGCGGTATTCTGATTGGCTGACACAATAACTGTCCTCATAGCGTCATCGTTCACATTATTCTCACACAGAAAAATCCAAAGACTTCTTTAATGAAAGACCCCACATTATATATTGTTAAAAAAACATTTACTATCATTAATTATGATGTTTAACTCGATAAATGCATAGGGAGCCATGCGGTCTTCCGATTGGCTGACTATAACCCCGGTTCTGTAATACTTGTCTGTGATTGGTCGGCTACAGATTCAGCTGTAGATGTAGTCGGACCGATACGCTGAGCTCCACTCTGCCAGCTATGGGGGATGCCCCATAAGAAGAAAGCTTCAAGCAGCCATCAGAAGCCGTCAACGCCAGCGCCAACCAAGTCACTCCCAACAAATTGGCAGACCGGAGGGACCTCAGAGATGGTTATCAAGCCACGTCAATATACATCCGTCGACCAACTCAAATGACCATCACGGGCACCAATGCTGTAATCAAGAGCCAAGACGAGCAAATCAACTGGGAAAAATTGTCGAGTTGTTAACACAACTGATTGCGGCAATGATCCCGAAGTGACCACTTGAAACCAGTCAACTATAAACAATAAGAATATCAAAAGGGTTTCCACACAGGCCGTAATCACTACGGTCAAAGCCGGTTTTCCCCCAAAGCGCACAATTAGCGAAAACAAAATCCACCACCATCAGTGAATCCACAGATAAAGCTACAAATCGTAGCGGGGCTGTAAAATGCCGTTGAGGCAGTGATTTAAAAAAAAAAAAAAAAAAAAAAAAAAAAAAAAAAAAAAGCTCCACTCTCGTCAGACCACCCGAACTGCTCTTTACCTGGGAGTCACTTTGGACAGGAGGCTCACCTGGAAGGAGCACATCAAGAATACACATTCAAAAGCAATGAGCAGATTGAGACGGTTATATCCAATCCTCAATCCGGCATCAACACTGCATCCGCATACCGCTATCACCCTTTATGCAGCTGCAATCAGACCCATTCTCGAATACGCAGCTACGGTATGGGGCAATGCTGCCCCCTCCAACATCAAGCCTCTCCAGCGCATCCAGAACCGTGCAATCAGATATGCCTACAAGCTACCTATTGACACTCCGACAGCTCAATTACATCAGATCAGCGGATTACCAAAACTTAAGGAACGCTTCAAGATCGCAGCAAAGAAACTCTACCAGCAATGTCCAACACATGAGAACCCACTTATCCAACAACTGGGAAAGCACGTGCAGTACCATAATACCACAAGATGGCCAGTCAAACTGGCAAACGAAGATGCCCCAGGACAACGTTTACAATAACAGGATTGACAAATCCAGACAGGACAAAATAAATTGAAGCAAATTAAAAAAGGACCTGGCAAATCCAGTAATGACAAAAACCTGATGACAACCTCAAGATCTGGAAGGAGATGCGCATAAGCGCAAGAACTTCCCTTCACTCTGGGACTAAAGTTTTCCCAGAAGATTGTGCCCTGGCAAGCTCCACTCTCCACTCTCCTATCGTCCGTCAGCGAGACACTTGGTTGTTTAAGAATGGCAAAAACTGGCTTCCATGCGTCACTGAGCCATACACTCAAGTCCCTGTTCATATTATTATTATTCAGGCGTATCTCAATCGCCTCTTTAATCACAGATTCCCAGAAGAAGGAACACTTGGCTAAAACTCTCACCTTATCGAAATCCATACTGTGACCATTTTCGATCACGTGTTGTGCCACAGCAGACTTTTCTAGTTGGAATAACCGGATGTTACGTTGGTGTTCAGTCACACGGGCCTGGATAGTGCGGATGGTTTGTCCAATATAACTCTTACCACATTGGCACGGTATGCTGTACACTCCCGGTGTTTTTAAACCCAAATCATCCTTCACAGGACGCAGCAAATCCCGTATTTTGGCAGGAGGGCGGAAAATGCACTTGATTCCATATCGTTTTAAAATCCTGCCGATTTTCCCAGAGATGCTACCTGCATACGGGATGAAGGCAAGATCTTTAGGCTATTCTTCTTCCTCAATATTACGTATATCTGCCTTTTTCTTTCGAAATGCCCGTTCTATCAATGGGATCGGGTATCCATTCCGCATGAAGGTATGGCGGAGATGTTCGAGTTCGTCTTGCAGATTGTACGCGTCTGAAATTGCCTTTGCTCTGTGTACAAGCGTGTTTAACACCGTGTTCTTCTGCGCCGGATGGTGGAAACTATCGGCATGTAAATAACGGTCCGTGTGTGTTATTTTCCTGTACACACTATGTGACAGGGTACCATCAGGTCTCCGTTGGATTAAAATATCTAGAAAGGGCAATCTACCATCTTTCTCTAGCTCCATAGTGAATCTGATGTTTTCATGAATGATATTGAGATGGTCCATGAATTCATAAAGACCCTGGATCCCATGGGGCCAAACAACAAATGTATCGTCCACATAACGATAGAAGTATGTTGGTTTGAGGACGGAGGTTTCAATCGCTCGATCTTCAAAGTGTTCCATAAACAGATCGGCTACTACAGGAGATAATGGAGACCCCATTGCCACACCATCAGTCTGTTCATAAAAACTCCCACCATAGGTAAAATAAGTAGAAGTTAGGACTAGTTCGAACAGATCCACCAATGTAGGTTCAAAAAAGACCTTGTAACAGCTGCAGTGTGTCTCTCAAAGGAACCTTCGTGAAGAGCGAGACAACATCAAAGCTGACCATAATATCAGACTCTGACAACCGCATCTTTCGGAGCGTATCGACAAACTGTGTCGAGTTTTTAACATGGTGCGGACAATTACCTACGAAAGGTCTAAGCATCTTAGACAAATGCTTGGCCAAGTTATATGTGGGACTACCAATAGTACTTACAATCGGTCGTAAAGGCACATCCTCCTTGTGTATCTTTGGCAGGCCGTATATCTCATAATAGCATGAGGCATTGTACCGAGTCACGCCGCGTACGGGATAACTTCGTTACTGTAGTATCGTTTCATTACTCGTTATTTTCGGTACAATCGAACACTAGCATGAAGCATCGCATACGGAACGACTTCGTTCGTACTTGGGAAAAGTTTAAGTGAATTGTTTATTTAGTAAAATAAGATTAGGTAAGTTGTTCATTTGAATAAAACTTCAAGTCAAGTAATTAGCACATGGATCTTACAGAAATCCTGTGAATGTACATTTGATTTAGTGTAATGAATATTATATACGAAAGAATAATCTGATTTCAAAACAAACCCCTGTTTGCATAGGAAAAAAAAAAAAAAGACCTGACTTTTCACCTGACTGTGACATCTAGTGACAATAACTAATGACGGTTATTTTCTAAAATAGCCTGCTCAAAACCCTGCATAGAAGAATGATGTGATAATGGGACATGTATTTAACAAATATTATAATATCATCGAAGTATTTAGTTTTTAAATAGAAGGTTTCACTACTGTCTTACTTTACAGTTTTACTTTATTTTTGTAAATTCTTCATCTTTTTGTGATAGCTTTGTTAAAATAAATGTGGACATACCATCAAATCGGGCATGCTGGCAGAATGCTATAGACTCCCACGATAATTGTTTTATTTTAAAAATATCAATATTCAAAACTTTTAAATCAATAACAAAGGTACAGGACAAACATGTGATTAGATTAATTGTTGTTGCGTCGCGGTTACAACAAACATTCAATATCAAAGCCAGAACCGCATTGATGATTGATCACATGAATCCTGCGGTAATAAAGCAATAACTAACATCGGGCAAAAGGAATAAAGTCATTGTACCTGGTTCTTGGTTTATGGACTACTGTAACTGCAAAAAAGTCCTGCTAGATTTGTTTCTGGAAATTATCGCAGATTGCAATCAGCAACATACATGATAAAAGAGCTGTAATGGGATTCATTGGAAGACAAGAGGGGGCCGAAGAGGGTCATGGGAGTGTATAAGGCGCATATTGATGAGGCATGGAAAGATATTGATGTAAGAAAGTAATACTTGGAAGGGAAAAGATGTCCAAGACCACAATCTTGCACTCGACTTCAGGCACAAGGGTGTAGGAAGATTCTCTTTTTTAGGTCGGGGATTGGAATAAGTTACCAAGAGAAATTATGAAGAATTTACCAAAATCGTTGAAAGAATTAAACGTTAAAATTTGTAGAGGACAAATGTAGGGGGATGCAGGAAAGGTGGAAGATGAGTGTGGAGGGAAATTGCTCCATTGCAATTTTATTAAATATTATTAGAACATAACAAGTGCAGAGATGAATATCAAAAACTATTACACAACTCTTTTATATTGTAAATTACACTATAAAATAGAAGGTATTAATTCTTAAAATAAACAAATTTCACAAATGTTTGAAATCAATAAACCTCACTAATGAACTATCAATGAAAAAACAGTAACTATCTCAAATTATCCATACAAATTTTGTATTTACAAATTATGCAGTGTAAATTTTAATGTTAAACAACATAAAAACTTCAAAATTGGTCTTTTCGTTGTCAAAATTAGTTACCTGCGGGAGCTGGAAAATGTTCGTATCTATACGACAAATACGAGTAACGAAACATGCGAGTAACAAAAACCATTTGTGAGTAACGATTCGGTACTTCGAGTCAAGCGACGAACCCGATACTCAGTAACGAATACATCGTTACTTTTACAGCTCTAATAAAATGAGCATAAACAGAGCTGCATTAAATGAGCATACCAAACTTCGCATAAAATAATTGCTAAATATAGCATATGTAAAAAGTGTGTTTATAGACGAATGAAGAATAAATACACGGTAACAACCAAAACAACTTACGTGAACGATGGATTTATCTCTGTTATTTTTGCATAATCGTTACATTCATTGTGTACTGTGATGCTTGAATATAATTTTTAAGAATTCGTTAAAACAAATTTATATATCATGGATTGACCCTCCCGTTTTCATATTACGAAATGTTTAGTGACCTTTTTCGATAGGTGTGACGCTATTTACTTCTTGTACTTCTTTTTCCTTATTTGCAGATCTATAACGTTCTAGAAAATGATATTCTTTCTCAGCGTAGACGAAATGCCATGCCATAAAAGAACAAGAAATGAAAGAGTGACTATGGAAGAAATACAGAGAAATACACTCCTGCGGTTAACCACACGGTTGTATTGGTGGTTTCAGAAGCATAGTTTTCATAGTAACAACCTTGAAGTGTTTTAGTTCCCAACCTATATAGTGTAGACTGAAATAACTGTGAAAAACATTGTTTCCAACATGGTATGGAAACGACAGTTCAATTTTCTATTAAATTATGACAGAAATAAAAGTTTTAATGCTCACAGAATAGAGAAAGGTAAGAGCAAAATTAATTTGAATAGTTTAACTGTGGTAAAAGACTGCGATGAAAGTAGGTTTGTGGAAGAGAAAACATAATCCTTTTTATTATAAGGTTGTAGATGTAAAGGAATTATTTAGGGACTGATTTTATATAACATACTCTGATGAGAACGAGTTTACTTTTATCTTTGTTTCTAAACGTCCAGTTTAACCTCTTTCATTTTTGAGGTGGCTTGTATGACACTATCCATTAGAATGAGAAGGGGATGACTGCCAAAGAAAGGGAAGGAATCAGTGACGGCCTTGTGAAGAAATTACCCTGGCTGTTTTAAGAAAGGGTTCGGAAAAATTAAAAAAAAAAAATCGAACTTAAATCTAAAGCTGCGTTCCAACGACGCGTGGTTTTAGAGGCCGTGCCACATTAGCCGAATTGTATTAACCCTCGCCCCAGGAATGGCGCGCCTCGACCGACCACGAGGTGGTAAAGATCAAAGGCTCCATAGCTGAAAAAACACTTGGTAAGGTGGTGGGGAGGCGGCGAGGGCTAAGGGGGCATCCACAAATTACGTGAGGTGTTTTTCCGGATTTCTGGACCCTCCTCCCCCCCTGGTGAGATTTCGTGAGATCTGGCTGGACCCCCCCCCCCCTCTGGTGAGATCTGGTCTGTGAGAACCCCCCCCTACAAATCGCCCTGGAAACTTTTGTAGACCTTTTTTTTTTAGGTCACACCCTAACTTTTTTGATGAAATACCCTCCTAAAATCGACTTTGGCGCAAATTGTAGACCTTTTTTTTGGCTCTACTGTCCCCAAATTTTTCACAAAATCTCACGTGAGATTTCCGTAGACCCCCCCCCCTTTCCCCCTGGTGAGATCTGGTGAGATTTCGCCTAACCCCCCTCCCCCATTTCACCTCACGTAATTTATGGATGTCCCCTAACAAGTGGCGCTCGCTGATCCGTACACTGCGGCGTCTAAAACAACGCGCCGAGGGATCCCACCTTTAGGAGAGTAGGCTCTATGATGAGCGCCCAACCATCAGGCCCGTCTCCTTGCTTCTGACAATTTAAAAAAAATATCATGAGACATCTAGATCGAGTTAAGATTTTAATTGTGGCTCATCGACGATATGGTGATTAGTTTCGGGAGCGGATTGGTGGCCAGTGGTACAATGCTGGCATTCACCAGGAGCGGTTTTGGAAAACCACTGGAACCTGTATACTCGGACCGGAGATCGAACTGGGGTCGTGTCGAATGCCATGCTCGAAAGATATAGCCAACCGTCAAGAACCAAATTTACAGTTTTTTTATTTCATCTCTTATAATCTCTCTCTGGACAACTTACTTTTCGCTTATCTTGTATTTACGTGTGTTCTGCAGGTTAATAAAAACACTTTATAGTGACCTGCTTACACTTTCACATCACTTCTTCTTGTTACCCCTTCCCGACCGTAGGAGATTACCATAGGGGAGGGGGGAGGGAGGAGGATAAGGTGTTTACCCCTCCAACCCAACGTGAGAGAAGATGCCTTCTCCAGATTGACCATTCGTGTTATTGTAAATATCGATGACTGTGATAGTGTTTTCACGGTAGAGTGTTGGAGTGTTGTTGTTTGTGTTATGAATCATAGACGAAAGAAGAGAGAGGGTGAAACCCTGTGTCGGCTCATTTAGGCCTACTCTTCCAAAAGGCAATGTTGTGCCTGATAAAAGACGCCTTGGAAGGTCTATTTTGTGGGAGGAGAATAAGAGGAAGAATGAGGTGCAAAATTACACACAACATCAAGGAAAACGGCAACTACGTGAATCTTAAGAGAAAGGCAGAAGATAGAAGAGCATGGAGAGCAGCCAAGAGAAAACCTGCCCTAGGGATGATGATGTCCCCTTCCGATGGACGAATCATCAACGGTGTTGTTTGCCCTGATTTCATGCGTACTAAGGAGATGTTTAGGATTTAGCCCAGGTCTTTTGGTGCACTATCTGGTAATATGGAATTGTGCACCGCCATCTCTCCTATCCCACTGATGATGAAAATTTCTCCCTCCAACAGGAATCAAATTAGTTAATCCCGGTGTCAACGCCGGACACCATCACAGTGCCGCAGCCAACCGATCCAACAGTACTGTATACACTTCGAAACGTGAATATGGATTGCTTGCTGCAAGTGATAAACTCTAGATTCCGATGTGGTCAGTTTAAGCTTGCACTTGCTAATCTGCTGTGTCAGAAGTAGCGGAATGTGTGGAGACCTTTGCGAAGAACCGCGTCGAGTTCGTTTCGACCATTAGCAACAAGAGAACATGAAGTAACTCCTGCGATTTCTCACACTACGCCATGGCAGATTACCGGAGAAGTATTCCATATATTGACAGGCAAGGGGATTCAACAACTGCTTGCACAAATAATAAAATATGATCGACCATTTCCTTGCAATCTCTCAGAAAATCTGGCATATTATTAGGATGTATTTTACATTTTCTTGTGTTTTACTTAGGCTCTGGGTATAACCAAGAAATTTACATAATGATGCTGTAATATCCGTAAGAGCTCTTGAAGAGACGGTGAAGCACAGACGATAAGAGAACGTTCTGGCCTCGCATTCGGGAGGACGGCGGTTCGAATCCCCGTCCGGGCATCCAGATTTGGGTTTTCCATGGTTTCCCAAATCACTACAGGCAAATGCCGGGATGCTTCCTTAAAAAAAAGGCCATGGCCGAATTCCTTCCCATTCCTTACCCCCATCCTTTCCCGTCTCTAAAGACCTCGCTGTTGAGAAACGTAAAGCAGTTAAAAAAAAAAAAAAAAAGATAAGAGAAAATTTTTGGACTACTTTGTTTATTAAGTTCTGACTTTTTAGTTAGCTTGAATCTTAACATCCAACGACGAACTGCAAAAATTATGAGACCCCCGCGTCGGTAAAAGGAAAGTTGAAAGGTGCATCTTTTGCAAAACTACCAACAGATAGTTGAGCGAATAACAAAAGCTGCAAAGAATGTTACGAATGAGCCGGAAATGATGGTGGGAGTCATTTCAGTGACTGTGACTGTTTAGTCAGGCAACTTGGAAACGGTATAAGCAGGTGCTACATGAGGCAATTCTGCAAAAAGGGACAGCAGGGAAGATTTCCCGTGGAGTGACAGATGCGTCTTCCGCTTCTCATTCATCAGCGTGAGATCGCTGCTATCGCAGGACATCGCCCAGTGGGGAGTGCTTCCGGTTCCCAGAGTGGCGTAATGGAAAGCTGCTAAAGGAACTGCGGGCTTTTTATACCGCACCGTCTGCCGAATCGTCTCCTCCAGAGAGCCTATTGCCGAGGCGAGTGCTCTCACTCGCTCCTGTAGTCTTACTGCCAAGCGAAACGTGAGTGTCTTGGCACTGCAGTGAGGGATATAAATCCTATTATATAAAACGCTAACGTGGCGTCTGCGTGCGTCGTCTATAGCTGCTACACGAATTGGCTACATAACGGTCACGTGACAGCCGTCACTCGCCAATCAACAGCCACCATATTGCATTCCTTCCTTCATGTTGCATTTTGTTTATTTACTACAGTTAGATGCAGAAACTCATATAAGAAGAAGAAGATTCAATATTTAAGCTATTTTATCTGCATCAGTGATAAGGACTAGGTTAAACCGTAACCTAAGAATTTTTTAGGCAGACAATAAGAAACAACGAAGTTTATTAAAAACTAGGAGTAACGTACGTAATGCGAAATGTATTAGTCAAATAAATAAGTTATCCGTTTTCAAAATTATAGTCCCCGTCATGTGAAGTGAAATGCATTTATTTATTTTAAAATATTAACCAAATACTCTGATAATCTAACCAGAGTAACATATTCTTATAACGAAAGATATAATTAAAAATAATTCTTTTCCTGAATAATTCCTACTACCATTATAGATGATACCCTTAGTATTTGATACATGTGTTAGCTATTAAATGCGATTTAAGATAACCTTTTTATTAGATTTAAATCATCAACTGTATAAACCATGTGACACTCGCAATTCAACAATGATATTATTGCCGCAAAATAGCAGTGAGCGGAGATATTAGAAATACGGAGAGCAGGGGAAAAAAATTAATGCGAGGCAATTATATGTCACAAAGTTACAATTAGTACATTCGTTTAAATTTACATATTGCTTTTTATTTATGTAAATGTAAGGAGAAGGGTATTTATTCTATGTTTACATTATATTACCTGTATCAGTTAGATGATGAGAAACAATGAAGTTAATTCAAAACTCAGAGAAATGTACAAATCGCGATATGTATCCACCCAGATAAATGACCGTTATCCGTTTTTGATATTGCAGTAAAATTAAAGTAAAATGAATTTATTTAAATAAATCATAGTAAAATACCCCGATAATCTAACCACAGTATGGTAATCTTATCACGAAAATATAATTAAAAATTGTTGTCATTTGCTTTTCCATACGAGTTTTTCCAGAATAAATCCAGACTACCACCTTAGGTGCTGCCTGTCGTTATTCATATGAGGGTAATAGAGGGTAATAAAAGCTATGATTTTCGAATGCAACGTTGTGGAGGTTGTGGCTAAGTAGACCAGAATCGTAATTGAAACATTTTGTTGCAGCATAATTCGCTCTGAAATCGGTTTTACAAACCATTTAAACTGCTTTCATAAGCGCCATGTTACTGAACGTATTAATTAATGCGGGTGAAAGTAGTTCCATACCTATCGTGCTGAATTGTGCCTGGACCAGGAATAAAACTGATATTACATGGACAGCAAAAGTTTTCGGGAATACTAATTTGTTTTTAATTTTGTTGGTTCTATACTTCCGTCGTCATTAATTCAGTAGAAGTTACTGCAGTATTGCTATGTGAACAGCAAATCAAATATTTAGAACATTACAAAATCAAAGAACTTACCATTACGTAATAACAATTCCGTATAATTAACCAACTGCAAAAAAGGGAACTGCCAGAATATGGCGTTCAAACCGTCATTTTTGACGGGCTCGAAGCTAGTATCAGTATACGATGTCTCTTTACATGTCAATAATCCCATCGAATGAATGTTTCTCGGGGGTAGATGGGTCGTAAAGCAACTTTCTTCGCTGAGAAACTTAGTGCCGAGCAAAAATAATGATCACGTCCACATACTGGATAGTACAGAACTCGTACTAGGTCGCACAAACGAGTTCACGAAATCATATGTAGAAAAAGTGCTATACACCACTTCATTGTTGTTACCTTCGAATTATTTCCCTGGGAAATCACAGCTATAGACACAGGCATGCTGAATCCATTAAACCTTACCGAGTTGTTGCGCTGTTAACATAACCGCAAGGTGGTATGTAGCCGACCTTAATGGTCAAAGCTAGTAACTGGTATGTAGGTTATTCTTCAGACTAATGCCGGTGAATTTTTACGAAAAAATAACGTTTTAACAAACATATACACATAGCCTACATACTAACAGGTAGCCGTATAATCGGTACTGGAACCAAATTTATACCTTATCGGCTGTTATTTTACATCTATACCTTTCAGCTCGCAAAACCACGGATGGAAGAAAATCAACATTAAATCTACTGTCTTCATTCCAGTCTCTGGGGCACCAATAAAGAAAGAATATAAATACTCTTCCGAAGAAAGCACAAACCTACAAATGTGAGAATTATCGCACCATTAATCTAACATCACATGCTTCAAAATTACTGACCAGAATAATATACAGAAGAATGGAAAGGATAGTAGAAGAGATAGAAGATGAAGATCAGTTTAGCTTTCGGAAGAATCATGGTAAGAGGGAAGCAATTCTGGCTTTAAGATTAATACTTGAAGGGAGGATCAAAGAAAACAAAGATACTTTTTTTGGCGTTTGTTGATTTAGAAAAAGCTTTTGATAATGTTAAGTGAGACAAGATGTTCAAAATTTTAAAGAAGTCAGGTCTAATATATCGAGATAGAGAATACTTTATAAACTGTATAATAATCAAGTGGCTGTAATAAAAGTAGAGAACCATGCATCAGCTAAAAATAGTATGAGACAAGGTAGTAGTCTATGCCCGTTAATATTTAAGTTGTATGTAGAAGAAGCAATAGAGGAAATAAAGGAAAAATTTTCAAGTGGTATAAGTGTTTAGGGAGAAAAAAAAAATCAATATGCTACGATTTGCTGATGACATTGTCTTGTTAGAAGAACGGACTGAGGATATTGAGCAGTTACTGAATGGCATGAAGAAAATACTGAAAGAAGATTTCGGACTGAATGTAAATCAAACAAAGACTAAAGTGATGAAATGTAGCAGAAATGATACCAATACTAGCAGATTAAATATAAAAATGGGATCGAATGCAACAGGAGAAGTAAGTGAATTCTGTTACTTGGGAAGCAAAATTACAACCGATGGCCGAAGCAGGAATGATGTTAAAAGCAGAATAGTCTAGCTAAAAGAGCCTTCATGAAAAAGATAAACCTTTTAGTTTCAAACATTGATCTAGAAATTAGAAAGGACTTTTTAAAACTCTATGTGTGGAGCACAGCACTTTATTGTAGAAAGAAAGAAAATTGAAGCATTTGAAATATGGTGCTACAGAAGAATGCTGAAAATTACGTGGACAGACAAAGTACGAAATGAACGAGTTTTGGAAATGATGGGTGAGGAAAGAAGTTTGTGGAAGAAGTTTACAGAAAGAAGAGACAGGCTGGTAGGTCATATTTTGAGACATGCTGGATTGGTTAATTTGCTGGTGGAGGGAACAGTCAAAGGTAAGAACTGTAGAGGAAGACAGAGATTAGAATATATAAAGCAGATAATTGAGGACGTGGGCTGTAAGGAATATGTAGACATGAAGTGGTTAGCACAAGATATGAAGGGATGGAGGATTGCAACAAGCCAGTCAAAAGACTGACGACAACAACAACAAAAATTTCCTTTAATCGTGGGAGAACTATATCAGTGTAATCATAAAACAAAGAGGTTGTTTGCATGTTTGTCAATAAACGAAAATTACTTCGTCTGTAAATAATCCCGGTCCAAATTCTTTAACAAGTGTGTAATTCTTTTTGTGGGTTGTGGCAACTGGTTAAATAAAATGCTGTTCTGCTCTGCTTTCTCCATTATAATAGTAATAACCAGCTGTGGTCGTAATGACCTGGTGAGAGGGTTTCTTACTGCTATGCTCTACAATCTCGGTTCTACTTCTGTATCAAGTCTGTGACCCTTCGATTACATAAAGTGTTGCTCTTCTCTACTTTCTCCATAGTAATAACAATAATAATAAGATGCTCGTATGATCGTGGTGACCTGGTTTCTTACCGGCTCTGCAATCCGTTCGTATCTCAGCCGCCTACAATTTAACGTGTAAGCGTGCTGGCGAGTTTCACATTATACCGCAAGCATTGACAAAGGTAATGGTGGGGTTAAGCACCTTGGAACATCTAGTTGAGACCGGAATTCGAATAGAGGCCTTTTCTATTTCTAGTCAGACGCCTTAACCATTGAGCCATCAGATCGCAGTTTCTCCATTCATGAGTTTGGATACAAATCCCATATAACACTATATAGCTACAGGAAACGGTATCTCCGTATTTTAACAATTTTGATCTAGTACCTCAAATGTAAAATATACAGTGTGCCTCTGAATGAAAGGATAATCCTGCAACCGCAAATAGCTCACATCATTTTCTACTATATGACCAACATTTTATTTTAGTAAAAGTCTCACTATTTTCGAGATACTGATATTTTTTAAATTTGTTTTCCTCGAAACAAGTGACTTTGTTCAGTTTATTTCATGCCGTTTAAACAAATTAAAACTTTTTGCATCCCTTTTTTTTTTAAATTTACTCAAGGATATTTGAGTCATCTAAAACATTTTTTTTTCGTTAAAACGTTAAAAAATCTGATTTTTTTTTTAAAATCACTATCATCATTTTTTTTTTACATGTTTAAAATGCACAATGGTCTCTTTAACAGATTGAAGTACCATAAAACAATCATTCTAAAAGAAGTGTAAAATAATTATAGCATTTAAAGTTTTTATGTGGTCTTTTTTTTAATGCAGTGTTGTTGTAGGCCATTGTTCCACAGTTGCTCAGTAAATTAAACGATAAAATATCGCCAATGCAACTGTTTATGTAGCTTTATTGCCGTACGCGTTTCGCCTCTCATCGAGGCATCATCAGCGACGAATCTATTTTAAAGTTTACATTGGGTTTACAAACTTATTATATTACACTGCAAATAAGCACAAAATGCATCAATTTATAATCATGTCAAACATCATATAATAAGTTTGTAAACCCAATGTAAATTTTAAAACAGGTTCGTCGCTGATGATGCCTCGACGATAGGCGAAGCGCGTACGACAATAAAGCTAAATAATACAGTTGCATTGGCGTCATTTTATCATTTAATTTAATGTTTTATTTAAAGTTTTAAGAAAAAAAGAACATCGTTTTAGATGACTAAAATATATTTGAGTAAATAAAAAACAAAATAGGGTTCAAAAAGTCTTAATTTGTAGAAATGGCATGGAATAAACTCAAAAAAGGTGTCATGTTTCGAAAAAATAATTAAAAAATCAATATCGCGAAAATGGTGAGACTTTCAGTAAAATAAAATTTTGTTATACAGTATAGTAGGAAATGATTTGACTTATCTGTTGTTACAGGATTATCCTTATATTCCTAGACACTTTGTATATGGGAGTTAAATTTAATGTCCTTATACATCCAAAAATGTTTCTGACTATCCGTTGTAACATTCTGTTATCAGTACCATTGACCTTGTTTGTAATTGCTTGGTTTAAGTAGTAAAATGTTTGACAGCATTTGAAAGAGAGTTTTGCATTCGATTAAGACAGTTATAGAAAAGTAAAAAGAGGTTATATGAATAGGCACAAGTTCTTGGAAATGATCATATAAACGATGAACCTGTTCATCTTTAACACGGAATCATTTGGACGATTCTGTGACGAGTGACTGGTGATGCTAACCAAAATTTCTCACTAGGGTACGTAGTGCCGCGTTGTTGTTGTTGAAAGACTTAAAAGGAACAAGCTCGCCGTTACCAAGAAAAAATATGTTCTGAAATGCATTTCTCTTTTAGTAAATCATCATGTGAAGAGCTGAGGTAACTCACAAAACATTCTACTAGCGTCCTGTTGATACTGGTGAAATGTGTTAAAAAGAAGGGGGGGGAGAGGACTGGATACGTGTGAATGGAGGTAATCGGCCTTTGACTCTTTTCACCGAACTTGCTAGAACGGAGTGTCGCTATAAGAACCAAACCAAGTCTTTTCATTCAAAAGAAGACGAGAACAACACGGTGCGGCAGGGATTAGCTAACAGTTTTACCCTCGAAATACTACGCAATTCGTGGATGCAAAAACATCGCTTACACAGCTATTACGCGGGCAAGGGGAGCTTCAACATTTGACAGTGCAAAGGGAATGCAGAAACTACTGTTGAGGCAACTGAAACGTAAGCTAAATTCGAACTCGTTGTGTTGATTAAAAGCAACATCAGATAATTTCGTTGAATGCTTGGTTGTTACTTCAATATATTCTAAAGCCGTTATCGTTGATGTACTAAATTTGTGACCATAACGACAGCAGTAATATTTGACGGAGGATTAGTGGTCCATCAGTTTGAGAGTCATCTATTGAAGTAGTCCACTATTGTGTCTTGTCTAGATGTTTGAGGTCATCCTATTTCTATATTACTTTGCTATTGAATTAAGGTAAGATTTTCACCAAATTGTTATCACCAATAAGCTTAGGGGAGGCGTAGGGGAAGCGTTTCTACACATTGTATCGAATGAACACTACAGTACAGTATTAAACACCTGGATCCCCGGAGGTGGTAGAGATGGTTCGAATAGTAGCCATGGCCAGCTAATACTAACTATCATTTTTATATGGCTTCTTGTGATGTTATGTTTAGAAAATTACGGTTTTCGTGGTATATTTGGCTGTATTGCTGGGTAATGCTTTCCTCTGTTAACTCACGTTAGAGCACAATCTGTCATTCCATATAGGATATCCATTCGTTATAACACAAGGTATGATTTTCTTCCACCGTACTTGGATAGATAGCGAATGTTCGTCTGAAATACTGCGTTATGTTAGCCCACCAATGACTTCATGAAGCAGAATCATGAACAGTATATATTTATGCTCAGGCAGATAATGTCGCTTATCTTTACAATACCTGTAGCGCCAGTTGGCAGAATGTGGTATTGTTCACTTCCGGCTGGGCAGTTTGCAATGGAGTCTGTATATAAGAATTTAACGGCTGAAGGGGTTACTTATTTTAAGACAAATCACATAATTTGTCGAAGTGCACTAAGCAAGAATTTATTAACACATTAGCATTTACAACATCCAAACCAAGTAAGCCTTGAACCATCGTTTAATATGGACCTTTTCCCGGCGTTTTTCTCAGTTCAATGAACAGCTTGAAATCATTTTTAAAATTTATAAATGTCTGACTTTAAGACAAAGCATTTCACCACAGTTGTTTTAAAAGAGTTTCTGCGTTGTAATTATAGGTTATATAACAGAAGAACTCCAGAACATCAATCAAACGTTGCTGGAAGTCGACCTATGCTCATCAGAATGATGTGTACGTATACCTGGAAGATATGGTTATCGAGTTGTGTGCCGACCCTAAAAATAGATTTTCGAACTTTAGTCAAGGTAGCGATAGGTATTTTAAAATAAAATCAAAGAGCAGCATGCAGGCAGGAAGAAAATTAGCTACAAGCAAGTTTGTAAACTTGAACGATAGGATGAGATTACCTCCATTAAAGCGTCATATGCGGCTGCCACAACAAAGAATTTGTATTACGTTATTAAAACGGTGCTCCAAACACAATCCAAAGAACCACTTGCAGGGGGATAGTTACCATAGGGTTAGGCGGTGAAGTGCACTCTGAGGGTCTTGTGAACCTAGATACGCTGATGCTCAGGGGGCTCCCAAGCACAGCTCAGTGGCCCCCAAACTCAGCTCAGAGGGACCCCAAGCTCTGCTCAGGGGGCCCATACCAGAAACTTGGCAGAGCTAAAACAAAAAAGTCGCCCATCAGATCTGAGGGCCCAAAATAATTTTATTTTGCACCGGGGCCCTTGTTGACCACTTGAGATTTTAACTGTCGGCTTCTCGACATTCGTGAAAAAAATAAATAAATATATATTGTGCGTCAACACAAGTACATTGAAAAATCTATTTAATACTTGTTTGTCAGTTAAATTTTCAGTTGATCTAAAGTATTTTTTAAAGGTTAATTCTGCCACAGAACATAGCAGAAAGAAGATAAACAATTCACAACTTTTCAAGGTCGTGTTGCTATAATTTAAGCAGAGTTACAACATTAATAATTGATTTGTAGTATAGTTGTTACAATCACTCTACACGCTTAATTTTTAATTAAAAATGCAATGGAGCGCACGCTCGAGTGGCAATTTCCCTAAACACCCATCTTTCCCCTTTCCTGCACCCACCTACATTTACCATTTACAAATTTTAACTTTAAATTCTTTCAACGTTTTTGGAAAATTGTTCATCATCTCTCTCGGCAACCTATTCCACCCCTGACACCCTTACCTAAAAAAGAGAATCTTCCCACACCCTTGTGCCTGAAATCGAGTTCCAGCTTGTGGTCATGGTCATCTTTTCCCTTCCACGCATTACTTTCAATTCTTACACCAATATCTTTCCATGCCTCATCACCAATATACGCCTTGTACACTCCCATGAGCCTCCTCATTATCCTTCTGTCTTCCAATGAGTCCCACTCCAGCTCTTTTATCATATCTGTTACTGATTGCAATCTGCGATAAGTTACAGAAACAAATCTAGCAGCCCTTCTTTGCAACTTCTCCAACTCCGGTATTTGATACTTAAAATGTGGGTCTCATACTACACTACCATATTCAAGCAATGGTCTGACAAAGTTTTGTAACCCAATGCCTTTAAATCTTTACTATATCCTCTCATTACTCTCTCCAACAAGTACAGAATTTTAAAATCTTTTCCTATTACCTGTCCAATGTGGTCTGCCAGGTAAGCTTGTTATCAAATGTAATGCCAAGATATTTACATTACAAGTTTTTCAATAAGCAATTCTTTCCCCACCTTATAATCATAATAAAGCTGTATGTTTTTATTTATGTATCTAATAAGCTGACCCCTCTTTGCATTTATCTTCATCCCATGTTTACCAACCCAACTAGATATCCTTTCCAGATCACCCTGCAACTGTTTACAATCCTTTACCGTATTGATCCTTTTATATGGCATTGTGTCATTTGCAAAAAATCTAATTTCTGATAGTAAACAATCAACACAATTATTCATAAGAATAATGAATAGCAATGGTCCCAATACGCTACCCTGTGGCACTCTTATTTTTACTTCCACATCTTTTGATACTGCGTTTCCTACCCTTACTTTGCTGTTTTCCACCTTCCAAAAATTCTTCTACCCAGTAAATCACTTTCTGTTCCACTCCAATAGCTTTTGCCTTATTTACTGCCATTTTATGGTTCACTCTGTCAAAATCCTTTGAAAGATCTAGTGCTACACTATCAATTTGATCTCCCTTGTCCATTTCATCCGAAATATCTTGCATATATCCCAAAAATTGAGATTCACATGAATATCCTTGACTAAAACCATGCTGCCTACTTGAAAATCACTTACGCTCCTCACATATATTTCTGATGTGGTTGCATATCAATTTCTCCATTAATTTACCTACCACTGACGTCAAGCTAATTGGCCTATAATTTTCGACTCCTTTTTTTTTCACCCCTCCTTTATGTACCGGCACTATTATCGAACTTTTCCAATCCTCTGGTAAGCAGCAAGTATCAAGACTCAATTTAAATAATATTTCAAGATAAGGTACAATGTCCCATCCTGCTATCTTTAAGACATCTGTGGTAATATTATCTACACCAGCCCCTTTGGTGTTTTTTCAGATTTTTTATTTCCTTCATGATATCTTCAGTACGAATTTCAAATTTTATGGTCTGATTATTTCTAATTGTGTTGTTAAGCTCGTTATCCGATTCAGAACCTCCTGTTTCTGATTCATTGTCCCTAATGCTCTCACTAAACCAGTTACTTAAAATCTCTGCCTTTCTCAAATCCTCAGTAACTTCTTCTCCATCGTTACTTAAAAGCGTCTCAACACCCTCCCTTCCTCTCAGTTTTCTAACATAGTTATAGAAATTTGTAGATGAATCAGTCAATGGTCCCCCTGCATTGACAATACTCTTCATATATCCGTCTTTAGCCACCTTCTTAGCTATTATTAAACCTTGTTTTAGTTGTTTTAAATATTCCCTACTACCCTGCTGTCTCTTAACTCTGTTATGTTCCTTTCTTACCAACCTCTTTAACCTTCTAACCTCCCTGTTATAGTACACAGGCTCTCTACTTCTTTTTATTTTCTGTTTTGGAATAAATTTTTCTTCCCCCTTTCTTATTATCTTCCCACCTTGACTTTTGCCTTCCTTCCATTTCCTGAAACTTTCCCTGAAATATCTTTTCAAATTCGAAATCTGCGCCTTTATATGACTGTACATCTTCTGGTGTATGTATTATTTTGTAATGGAAGTGTTTAATGTACCATGTATACTATGACTGTACATCTAGTGGTGTACTTATTATTTTGTTATGTAACTGTTTATCTGTAAATTGACAACTTTCCACATTGCACAGAGCCAGTCTCTTATATTGGGATCAATGGAAAATGAATGTATTGTATTGTATTGTACCTATTTCCCCCTTCAATTTGCAGAGCGTGAATGAAACCAACCTTTTAGCACAGTTATCAAACTCTAAATTAAAATCTGACTGAGCGTAATGTCCACTATAGACACGAGTCTACTTGGAGGGCCTTTTTCCATTCCGCAGTTATATGATCCACTGCTTTCGCAACGGAAAATGTGATAACCGATGCCCTTATTTTTCAACGAACATCCGCAGATACAACTATTAACCTGCATAATTACGTTCCTAATAAGACATGTAACGACGATAATACATGTAAACACAGGACTTCGGTCCAGCCGTAAGTAAACCACATTTAGGTTGCCATATTGAACTTACAAAGCTAACGGTCCTGTCACCTGTTTCACTGCTTGGGCTGTGCGAGTCGTATCGGAAGTGTTTTGCGGTGGGACCGCCAGACACTGACCTTGCTTAACACACTTTCGCCACTCAGCGGACCGTACAGGGGGCGTACCAGTCATACTGTGTCACCAGGAACACCTGTCCAACACTCGATCTGAAACTCAAGTATCTACACTTACAACTTCAGTTTAAACGAAAGCGAAGTGGTGAAGTAAAAACCCTATTTGTTTAGAAAATATATTTTACGCGAATTTACTCAATAATGGCCACGTGAACTTAAACTGATCTATAGATGGCGTTGCTTCGGTTACATTAAAACAGCTATTTCTATGAAATGTATGCTCTCTAGAAAATGAGCAAAGCATTGAGTGTTGATCAGGTTTTTTTGTGTTGCATATGGTAATGTCACGTGGTTTGCTATTCATTTGATACTTAGTAACTCATTAAATGACAAAAGTACGCAGCTTAACTCAAAAGAATGCTATAATGCCTTAAAATTTCATAATAATACGGTTAAACCAAAGGATATTGCTGATGTCAGATTGTTCTTGTTTTCACGTACACAAATCCTTGAGAAGCATTCTACGCTCCTTCAATCAAATATGCCTACAAACCTGAAGAAAATGTTTTACGAACAACTCATTCTTCAGGTGCTTATTTACAGCTGCAATAAGTTTTTTTTAACTGCTTTACGTCTCTTTTTAACATCGAGGTCTTTAGAGACTGGAAAGGATGGGGGGCAAGGATGGGGGCAAGGAATGGGAAGGAATTCGGCCATGGCCTTTTGAAGTAAGCATCCCGGCATTTGCCTGGAGTGATTTGGGGAAACCATGGAAAACCAAAATCCGGATGCCCGGACGGGGATTCGAACCGCCGTCCTCACGAATACGAGGCGAGAACGCTAACCGTTACACCGCCCTGCTCGGTAGCTGCAATAAGTCTTAAACACTCAACGAATTAAAAAAAAATTACAGCAGCCCAAAGGACATTTGTATTGTTTTGTATGTTCAGTCTGAATCAAGCGGGATGGTAAATTTGTCAGTGAACAATACATTTTTCATCTAGTAAATGATAAGATTATCGCTATCGTAACTGGAATATTGAATTGAACTTTTTTTTCTTTTTCAGCTGAACCCAGCATACGGAGATTCCATCCCAAATACTGTAAGTAGCTATCGTCGTTTCTTTATTTAAGAAACAGTAAAGACAAATGGTTAGGGTGCTAAGGCAGAAACCTAACCTGACAGCGGTATTAATGCAGCCAGGTCGGCTTTCAAAAGATATTCGCGGGTAATGATTGCTTTGTACACAATTAGTTTACAAGGATACTGGTTTTAATAGGCTGATGGTTATTCATTGAGTTATTACTAGCTTGGCACTGTTACATAGCCTTTAGCTTGTGGTAGGCGATGGCTTTACTTTCATGTAAATACTTTGCTAAAAATTAAAATAAAAAAGCAAAGGTGGGTAGTGTACAATACTACACTCCTACACAACAACAAATAAAAATACGCTTCTTAACTCTTCTATATTTTCACCAAACAGGATCAACCATACTTGCAGACAATGGTTCAGAAAGATTTTGTTCAACAGACCACATTAATTCACAAATACGTTTATTTTGCTATTCTCTACTCGTCAAAATTTTAAGTAAAATGTATTATCGCCTGGGGATAACATTACTCGTACTTTTTATGAAAACTGAATTTTTTGTTCGCTAACAACACTGTTTCTCTCTCCTTCCTCCGCGGTAAATACCGCATTCCAATACCTATTGAAAATTCCGTCCCTAACAGTTTCTTTCCAAACAGTACTTATTCTGCTTCCACTGCTCGCTACAACCACTGAAGAAAGGTATTCTAATTATCTGCCAATTTTCGCACACGCAGTCAATTTTTACAAAAAATTGATATTATTCATTAACACCGATTCATTATCACCAATCTGATATGTATTCCTTTAAACCACAGTACGGATAAAAAAATGTAAGAAAGAATGGAATTAGTTATCTGGAAGTCCTAAATTGTATTTAAAGTATTGGTATTGAAACTGCTCACAATAATCCAAAATATCTCTCCATTATATGATTCATTTTATCCCGGGGTTATTGAAAACAGAGTGTGATTGGGTATATCAAATAATCAAGTTGACAAACCAGATTCGCCAAAAAATACTGTCTAACATGCTAAAGCCTAGATGAAATCCGAACTGTCATCGCAGTTGTAACAGTTAATAATAATTATGCTGATAAACGACAAGTGTACAGAAATTCGCTAAGAAAAAGAGCAGAGTGATGATTTCAAATTTTAAATTGTTCCATACAAATTTAATATTGGAATATATTTCATAAGCTTTAAATATCGTTTTAAATTTATGGAAGGAGGTATAACAGAAATTTTTGATTCACGTGTAAGATTTTACTATCGAAGTTTACTGACCTAAAACCGTAAACTGTGTTCATGTTCCATCCAGAGATAACACATGAGGCCTGACGAGATCAACACATAGCGGGGGTACCTGAGCTCTGACGTGGTTATTAAGTCACAGCAGCAGCTTCTTCCTATCAGCTATACCAATTTAATGTTCATAAATATCTTTGAAAAATCATTTGAGTGATTGCAATATGGTAAATGATTTCTCCTACGCCTGTGATGACTCTTCTTTGGGTGGCTGAAAATATCCCCTTACTTTCGATTAACAAAACCGCCGACCACTCTTTTTTTTTTTTTTACTTATGGCTTTACGCCTCGTCGAGGTCGAGGTCATTAGAGGCGGATGGGACAGGGGACAAGGAACGGGAAGGAATACGGCCATGGCATTTTGAAGGAAGCATCCCAACATTCGCCTGGGGTGATTTGGAGAAACTATGGAAAACCCAAATCTAAATGCCCGGACGGGGATTCGAACTGGTGTCCTCCCGAAGGCGAGGCCAGAGCGTTAACCGCTCGCCCACCACTCACACGGACAATGGCTGTGTGAATACGCTAGTCAGCCGGTGGAACGGCTATAACTAATCCAATGGTTGAAATCTCTCCTCACCTACTCATTACATGTTGTTCATGTATACTAGCATTTAATTCATCCTTGTTCACGTTATATTTAATGTTGCTCGAATTAGTGGTTAGAAGAATCTTAGTTATTATGTTTGTTGCTTGTTTATATATATATATAAAAGCCACGCCCTTCTAGTTTTACCTTTTTTATGTTTACTTCATGCCACCTAATGAATAGTAGCTTTACACAGTAATACGTAAGAGTAAAACGCTTTCAATCTTAGGAGAAGAACCAGGATTGAACTTGAAATCACAGTAGAATGTAAGCAGGAGTTACGTGAAAGTTTAAGTGACTGTAAGACCGCTGATGTTCCTGTGAAACCGAGCATGGTGGGTGAGCCGTAACGCTCTCACTTCGTATTCGGGGTTCATATCCACGTCCTACCATCCAGATTTTAATTTAATTTAATTGCAATGGAGCACAGGCTCCGGTGGCAATTTCCCTACACACCCATCTTCCCCCTATCCTGCATCCACCTACATTTGCCCTCTACAAATTTTATCTTTAAATTCCTTCAAAGTTTTCGGTAAATGATTCATCATTTCTCTTGGTAACTCATTCCAATCCCTGACACCCTTACCTAAAAAAGAGAATCTTCCCACACCCTTGTGCCTGAAATCGAGTGCCAGCTTGTGGTCATGGTCATCTTTTCCCTTCCATGAACTACTTTTCATACCTATTGCAATATCTTTCCATGCCTCATCACCAGTATATGCCCTGTACACTCCCATGACCCTCCTCATCCTCCTCCTGTCTTGCAATGAATCCCATTCCAGCTCCTTTATCATATCCGTCACTGATTGCATTCTGCGATAATTTCCAGAAACAAATCTAGCAGCCCTTCTTTGCACCCTCTCCAACTCCTGTATTTGATACGTAAAATGAGGATCCCATACTACACTACCATATTCGAGCAATGGTCTGACCAAAGTTTTGTAACCCAATTCCTTGACTTCTCTCGTACATCCCCTCATCACTCTCTCCAACAAGTGCAGAACTTTGAAACCTTTTCCTACCACCTGTCCTATGTGTCCTGCCCAGATAAGTTTGTTATCAAAAGTAATTCCAAGATATTTGCATTTCAAGTCTTCAGCAAGCAATTCTTTCCCCACATTATATTCATAATTAACCTTTTGTTTTTTATTTGTGTATCTAATAAGCTGACTCTTCTTTGCATTTATCTTCATTCCATGTTTACCAACCCAATTAGATATCCTGTCCAGATCACCCTGCAACTGTTTACAATCCTCTATCGTTTTGATTCTTTTATACAGCATTATATCATCTGCAAACAATCTAATTTCAGATAGTAAACAATCAACACAATTATTCATTAGAATAATGAATAGCAATGGTCCCAATACGCTACCCTGTGGCACACCCATTTTTACTTCCACTTCTTTTGATACTACATTTCCTACCCTAACTTTCTGTTTTCTACCTTTTAAAAATTCTTCTACCCAGCAAATGACTTTCTCTACCACTCCAATGGTTTTTACCTTATTTACTACCATTTTATGTCTTACTCTGTCAAACGCCTTAGACAGATCTAGTGCTACACTATCAATTTGGCCTCCCTTGTCCATTTCATCTGAAATATCTTGCATATATCCCACCAACTGAGATTCGCATGAATATCCTTGCCTGAAACCATGTTGCCTGCTTGAAAACCAATTACGTTCCTCACATATATTTTTGATGTGGTTGCATATCAATCTTTCCATTAATTTACCTACCACTGATGTCAAACTGATTGGCCTGTAATTCTCAACTCTATTTCTCACCCCTCCCTTATGTACCGGTACTACTATTGCACTTTTCCAGTCCTGTGGTAAGCAGCAAGTGTCTAGACTCAATTTAAATAATTTAAAAGATTTAAATTTTCCATGGTCTCTCAAAATGCCAGGATGGTTCCTCGAAAAAGCCATCGCAGAATTCCTTCCCATTCTGTGCCCCCAGTCCTTCCTCGCCTTTAATAAGCACGATTACGGTTCGGATCCTTAACACAAGTCTTATTCCTCCCCCCCCTTCTTTTCGAGCTATAATGCTGAATTAAACACTGATTGAATTTAAATGCATTTTGTACAGGATATAAATGCATATTCAGGTCATTTTCCTAGTTTTGGCCAAATTACGGTAATATTTACTGTCATATTTTGAAGAAAAATCTGGTATTTTTTTTTAGTAGTACCGGGAATTCACTAGAAGTTATAGATGACAACACATTAAGAAAATTATTCACTGAAGTGAACTATTATTACACTTTGGAGGAAAAAACGGAACTAAATGTCGTTGAACTGGTCAGATTGCACCAGACAAGAATTAAAGTTATTCGTTATTGTCATTCTCTAAATGTTCCGCCCGCCTAGTAATTTCGACAATACAGGAGCAGGTAGCATGCTTGTGCTGAGCCGCGTCAATCAATGTCTCATTGTGGTCAATATTTTTTTAAATAATCCTGGCAGTGGAAAAGTGCGAAGTTACGGTATTACGTAAAGGAATTTGGAGAGGAGAAATTTAGTAGCTACAGACGAAAGAGTTCTTTTCTGCAAATCAAAGCGATTGAAAAATTAATTTCCCAATGGTGCAACGTGTGCGGGGAAGCAAATTGTGCTGTCTACATTAGCGACTTTAATAAAAATAAATGACTTGCGCATGTTTTGATGTATGGTAAATTTAAATGTTTGGTCATATTTTGTTAGTTTAAGACATATTTTCATGCATATTTTCTTGATTTTTTGGACATAGAGATCCGAACCTTAATCATGACGTCCACAAAGCATAAAGCCTTGCAAAAAAAAAAAAAAAAAAAAAAAAAAAAAAAAAATCTCACTCACTGATAGGCTGACTGGGAGTATTAGAACATTGAGAAAGCATTAAGTTTGAGTGTTTGATTATATCAACATTCCGTAATGTCTCTCCTCTCCGTGATACTACTACCACATAACAGGGTCACTGCCAATGTACATATTAGGAGCTAACTCACCGGCCACACATTCAGTGTCCTTGTCAACAATGCTCTTTCAACCAGAAGACGGATCCGGGCCGGCGCGGGCGTCCCTCAGGGGTCGATTCTCGGACCAGTACTATACACATTGTACACCGACCTACGCAGACGACACCGCATACTTCTCTCTCAGCAGAAGCAGAGCTATAATAACTCGACGTCTCCAGGAAATACTACAGAAAAATCTTGCTTGGGCTAGGAGATGGAGAATTGAAATCAATACCACCAAAACGCAAGCCATAATGCTTTCGCGAAGACGCGATCCGCTGCTACAGGTGATACCGCATCCTATATTACACCTCAACGGCAAGGACATCCCCTGGCCTACAATTGTTCACTATCTAGGGGTCGCACTAGATAGGAGACTAACATGGCGCGCCCACATAGAAGAAGTTAGATGCCGAGCGAGTGCGAGGTTACAACATCTCTACCCTCTCATCAATCTCAACAGCTTACTACCTCCAACTACTGGCGTCAAATGTCAATATCTATACCACCCTCATCAGACCAATTATCGAATACGCATGTCCCGTATAGGCTTACGCCGCAAATCGTCAAATACAAAAGTTACAAGTCATTCAAAACGGGCACCGAAGTGAGCCCTACATTTACCACGTCATTTCCCGACTGATGCCCTAAATGAGGCTACTGCACTGCCTACACTCCTGGATAGATTCAGTCTGCTGGCAAAATCATTTTACAATAGCTCCCAGAAGTCAAACAATCAAATGGTAAAAAATATCGGTCAGTATGATACTTCAGTGGACTGACATAAAAGACCACTGAGCTTAATAAACTAATGCACCAACACAAAGACAAACCAACCCAGAAGAACTGACCAACATTGCTAATAGGAGAAAATATCCTAGGATAAAAACTACCATAAAACACTGCCTTTTGAAGAAATGGCAGGGTATGGTGGTTGTGTGTGTGCTCATTGAGATAGTCTGTGGTCCAGTACCACTGACTTTCCCCCGACGCCCCGGCTAAACCCTCTTACACAAGTTACATCTCTCGCCTGGTCTTTGTATGCAAATGGGGATGAGCGCAACTATGGAGGCTGTCATAACCAACGCCATCACTCCTGGTGGCTGCGTAACGTGGGAGCAATGAAGATATCTCAGGTCTCTGTGCTACTTCACATCGCCGAGACTGCAGGGTATTGCTCGAGCATACATCCTTCATGACCTGCGTGGATGGCAGCTAACACACGTGCTAGGGGTAGCTTCAATACGTTGACATCCGTGAAAGAAAGAGGTACGACCATGACGTGAGTTCACTTCTCGACGAGTGCTATCGCCTGTCAAATCATCCGAGATTCCGTCCCATATTATGCCCTAAAATGCTACCAAATGCACAAAGCAGAGTAATACGAAACTCGCAGGACCAACTTTACGCAGTTCAGACGCAGGTGACTATACTTCGTTTCCAATCTGAGAACAGAGATCAGGTTTAGTATCTTTCATGTTCCGACTGGTGACTATAAAGAAAAATCGCAGCATATAAGAAGAGAAACACTTACAAGTTGATGATCGTTGGGTGAGTACCTTTCAGAGCTGGCGGGTTTTCCACCATTACATCGCAAAAGCTAAGTTTGTCATAATGTACTTTTCAAAACAGGGCATATCTTAAAACAAGTTACAGGTCACATTTTCATTAACGCATGGAAAAATACTTACGCGTTCCCTGTGTACTATAGACACTAGCACCAGACCGCATTGCAATCGTATTGGTAAGCACAACTGTCAGTTCAAAATAAAGAAAAGGACACTCGGAAAACTCATAGGAGAAGACAATAAAAATTAGCTGTGTAGAAGACTTCAAATAAGCCACAATGTTTTCGGTGAATCTATTGCCGTAGTGTGAATTATCACAACTCTTAGACAATTTAAGAGTATTCACTAGATAACTGAATAGAGCCAATTAACTAGAAATTATTAGCGTTGATACAAACAGCAGGAAGAGCATCAAACCAGATTATGTACTGCATTAAGGTGGTAACACATTTTCTAGCATCCGTTTAGCTTATGTTACCTGTCATGTGAGTTTGATTTCGTCTTGTTAACCTTTTTCTGTTCCTTTACGATGTTCATCACCTCTCATTTTAACGATCTGTTGTCTCTAACCACCACCAAACGCTTATTTAAAAAGCCCTAATCTTATCAGTTTCCCCTCTTCCTCAAAGTCCATATTCCAGATGCATACAGTATAAGAGATCACTTCAGTAGTTTTGGAGCATGATGACGAACAATAGGATTTGTACAGTTTAATCTGTTAATTTATACCATCTGTTTTCACGACCTGATTATTTTCATTTTGTGATATTTATTTTCATTTATAATCTTTAGCTTTAATACTATTTTAGAAGTCCTAAGAAAGCAACAAGTCAAATGAAACAGAACGTTTGTTATAATTTTTCAAAGATTGTGAATATAAGCTACTTTCATCCTTTACTGCTCGCTTCTTTAAGACCTTGTGAGTACGTAAGTCTGGAGAACGACGAATCCAAAGTCTATCTACTGTTTTTAACATACTCAGAATTTGAGTTCCACGATATTAAAAAAAAAATACTGACGGTTAGCCATACAGCAAGCCGCAAGGTTTTACATTTTATATATCTACAGCTGTATATGATTCTTCAAGTGGATATGAACCAATTCTTTTAAGTATGTATTATTTCTCTCCCTTTTATGCATGACATTACAGAAAATACAGGATGTACCCGAGAAATTATCAAAAACACACTTGCACAATGTATGACTCGAATCGACGATTCCTGCAACTCGATGTTTTTAATTTAATTTTTATTTGTAATGGAGCGTACTCTCTGATGGCAGTTTCCACGCCCATTTTTCCTCAGTTTTGTACCCCCTAACATTTGCTCCCTATGAATTCGAACTTTAAATTCTTTCAGCGTTTTTTAGCAAATTATTCCTCATTTTCCCTTATAAGTTATTCCAATCCTTGGTCCCTTTACCTACGAAAGAAAATTTTCCCATATTCTTAGGGGACATCCATAAATTACGTGAGGTGTTTTTCCGGATTTTTGGACCCCCCCCCTCTGGTGAGATTTTGGTGAGATCTTTCCCGACCCCCCCCCCCCTGTGGTGAGATCTGGTCCCGTGAGACCCCCCCCCCCCCCCTCCCTACAGATCGTCTTTGCAACATTTTGAGACTTTTTTTTTTTTTTTTTTTTAAAAAAGGTCTCACCCACACTTTTCAGCCAAATACCCCCCTAAAATCTACTTTCGCGTCAATTGTAGACCTTTTTTTTAGCTCTACAGTCCTGCCCAATTTTAAAAAATCTCACGTGAGATTTCCGTTGACCCCCCCCCCTCCCCCTTGGTGAGATCTGGTGAGATTTCGCCGGACCCCCCCCCCCCTATTTCTCCTCACGTAATTTATGGATGCCCCATTATGCCTGAAAACGAGTGACAGCTTGTGGTCATGGTCACATTTTCCTTTCCATGCAATTCTCTTAATTCTTCAACCAAAATCTTTCAACGCCGCATCACCAATAAACGCATTGTACACTCCCACCACTCTCTTCATCCTCCCTCTGTCTTCCAATGAATCCGATTTAATACACTGTCGGTGTTGGCTACCACAGTGTGTGATCCTCTGATCGGGCCGTCCCATGTTAACACAATGCGGATGGTGTATTTGTAGAATGATCCCATATGAACGAACGCGTGAAACCATGCGGTGTGCGCACGTGTTTTCGTGAGTGGGAGAAAGCGGGCTGCCTAAAAAAAAACAAAAGGCACGTTGCGTGTCAAGAGAGCTGTTAGCGTGCAGGGGCCGCGAAAACTGAGCGCCGAAAGTAAGGCGTGCGGGAGCAGATTGGCATCTGGCGCCTCCTCCACAAACGAAAGCCAAGACCACGGATAATGAACGGCTGTGTGCGCCCCATCAGCTACTGCTTTCGTTCGCCCACTAGATGAATCGGGGCAATGGCTGCACCCGAGGTTGAGATGATTGCGATTCAATCCGCATCCCACCCGTGCAGATTCTCTGAAATAAGTGTTGCAATTTGTAGGGGCTCATTATAAATCTTTCAGTTTTGCGACTCTCACAAATTCTTTCGCTTTTTATCTCTTTTTCTCTTTTCCTCTATCGCTTCTTCTACGTCAATCCCTCAGTCTTTTTCCCTCGCTCTGTTTCACTCGTTTTATCCCTCTCATTTTTTCTTTCACTCTTACTATCATACCGAGGGTGGTGGATGAACGGTTAACGCTCTGGCCTCGCATTCGGGAGGACGCAGGTTCGATCCCCGTCCGGGCATCCAGATTTGGGTTTTCCATGGTTTCCCCAAATCACTCCAGGCGAATGCCGGCATTCTTCCTTCAAAAAGGCCATGGCCGAATTCCCTCCCGTTCCTTGTCCCCAATCCCATCCCGCATCTAATGACCTTAGCCGTCGACAAGGCGTAAAGCAATAATAAAAAAAACTTACTATCCCTGTTTCTTTCCTTCCTTACTTCATTTCTTAGTAGTCAAATAACTCAAAAGATTAAAACCTTTCATAGCGAACTTTATTTGACTCCAAGCTGCTGTAAGTCATCCTGTGATTCTGGATTGGGAATGTCTTCAAATCGGATATAAAATCGAAATGACAAACAAACCAAATCACAGAACATTAGTACACACGAGAGTAGAAGCGTAGTCTCATTTTTTCCCCCTATGCCTTTACGCTTTGAAGGGTCGTTAGAGGCGGAGAAAGGCTGGAAGCATGTAATGGGAAGGAATTCGGCCTTGAACTATTTAAAGGAAGTGATTTGGGGGCAACCATGGAAAACCCAAATCCGAATTGTCGGACTGAGATTCGAAACCGCGTCCTGCCGACAGTTATGAACACGAGCCACAAACAAGGAGTCTACAATAAAATCAAAGTTTCGTTTGCACGAATTTCATAGATGCAAGTAGGAAATGATGAGCAAAGTGGTGGATGAAGAGAATAGGAATTTAATACTATGGATTCACTGTATCGATAAGAAAATAAATTTTTCCTATATGGAATTCTTAAGATAGAGATACAAAATCTAAGTGTTTAATTCAAAACAGTTAAAGTTAGTAAAAACTTAGTAAGTTATCACATTTAGGTTCGATAGTTGCCACAAGCTTTAGATTACAGCCATCGCTGGGTAACTTTATCTAGTTTTGATAATAGTTGACCGTGTTCCAAACAAAAATAATGAGAAAAACTCAGAAAGCGGGTTTAAATGAGAGTATTTAAAACTTCAACGTATTAATCTCTAATCGGCCCTGAATTCTATACCTCAGAAATTAATTCTGAAAATCGATGAAATTCGTATTATTATAACTTGAGGTTTCTTAATCACATAAATTTATATCAAACAGTCAGAAAAGCAACGTGATGAACACAGACAAATGCTTCTTGCATTTACAGAACATTATGTTTAGACGTTAAAAAGCGTATTGTCAATGAAATAATGTTTTAATTTATTTTCTGCTAACTGAAAGCAAAATCATTAGCAGTACAATAGTACTTAAATACTTTGTTTCCTGAAATATGGTTGTTAATGTACATTATTAAACTAACCACAGATGCCATAACACCGATTTTATTTATCTTTTACCAAGAGAAACATGGAAACACAAAATCATTTTCTTTAGCTCATAAAATGTTATGAAAACTAGTGACTTTGTCTTTTCTAATGTCGATTAACTACCCTCCGCTATAGATATTATGCAATATTAATTTTCAGCTAAGAGCATTCAGTAAATTTTACTCCTGAGAATGCGTTGTGATTTCAGAAAAATTAGGACTAGCATTAAAGTACTGTAAATTCGCACATTATTACCACACATGTAGTCTTTGACATGTTGCGATGTCGTTGCTGTTATTTAACAAACAAAGTATTTATATTCTACTGCTAGATGATTACGTGAAGAGAAACCTAGAAACTAACTTTCACAGCTTTGTGGTTACAGATACCATTTTCCCCCCCCCCCCTCTCTTTCCGTTTTGTTCGCAAAGTGTTTATATCAGAAACAGCAAAATCAAGTTTCAACTATAAAAAATTAAAAATAGTTGTGACTTCATTTCAAAACATTGAAGCTGACTTTGTCTTTTGTAGAAACAGCAACATAAATCCCTATTGAATTTTTGTTTGGACACGCCAATCGTCAAGTATTAGGTATAGACCTCTACGCAGTTAAATAATGACAGTAAGAAGCATTAATCCAATCAGAGACTATTAACTAAACTATCTATAGTTGATTAAACAATTTTCCTAGGGTGATATTATTTCCTAATTCCTGAAAGCACAGGGAAACAGAATTGCCTCCATTTTGCCCATTTCAGACATAATGTGTGAGCACGGCAGATTTTTGTAAACACTATAAATCAATTACTAATTATCAGGTTTCGACTACCGTCGTATTTGATATAATTCTTACATTTGTACTATTGATTCTATATGCTAATTTTAAATCTTTTTGGTCTAGATGGTTTAAATTACTGATTTTCTAAACTGCAATCAATTTATATAAAGTTTTTCACTATTATCATCCTAATCGACTTCTATATAAATAAATTATTTGTCTTCATGGGATCAATGTAAATTAAAGCAAATATTCTTAAGTGTTATATCACCAGATATTCAATGTATTTCATGGATAGAAGTTTCTTCTAAAGCTTTAGCTAAATTTTGGTTTTCTTAGCTCTATTTAGATTCCAAATTCAATACTACTTTTTCATTTTTTCTAATTAAACTGTTATTTATTTTAATAATAATTGATAAAAATGCGATGGAGCGCCCGCTCCTGTGGCAATCTCCCTATAAACCCCCATTCTCCTTTCCTCTTCCAACCTACTTTTGCCCTCTACTAATTTTTATTTTTGGACAAAAGTAGGTTGGAAGAGGAAAGGAGAAAGGGGGTTGGTTCACTGAGTTCATTTGTAATTTTGTGGAGATGTGCATCTAGTAAGGTTAAACACTTTACGCAATTAGATTGCACAGAAGTGAGGAGCAGAATTGGAAAAACTGGTTGTTTGTTGTAGTTGTGTTCAATACACGTATCGGTATGTTTTATGTGTATAAAAATCTTTGTAATCAGATGATGGTCTGGTTATGCCACTACCGAATATCAATCGCCTTTTGAAATTCAGTCTCACCCCACGTGTAAAAATAAATAAATAAAACAAAAACATCTTCAGCGTTGCAAAATTCCATTAGCATCTTCTTATATATAAAAATCAATGTACCTTTCTTTGTGTGTCCCCTATGCGCTCCTAAACCGTTCATCCGATTACGGTGAAACATTGGTGAGTTGTCGAGAGCGTGTCGGAGATGGTTACTAACAAATAAAATGTCCAAAAAACAATCCTCTCTTCTACATAACACCCCATAATTTAAACAACCCAACAGAATTTATGCTATTTCTACGGAAATTTGCACATGTATACTGTAAAACAAACAGAAAAATACTGCCTACATTTGGTTTCCAAAAACGCATCCCCTTTCCTCCTTCGCACCCCTTAATTTTTACACAAACCCACACTTTTTATGCGATTTCGAAGGAACTTTGCGTACGTATACTTAAAAACAATAGAAAAATACTGTACACATTAGTTTTACAAAAACCCAATCCCTCTACCCTTTTCTACCCCTTCATTATTGTCAATATTCTTTATACAAAGCTATAGTTCCTATCCGATTTTGAAGGATACTTTAAAACAAATAGAAAAATACTGTTTACTTTCAGTTTGCGAAAGCCCAACTCCACCCCCTTCCCCTTTAGCCCTCCCCTATTAATTTGCAGAGATCTTTATTGTAACCCACAGATTTTATCTGATTTCGATGGAACATTGCATTTGTATACTTCAAAACAAGGATAAAAATGCTGTTTACATTTGATTTTAAACAACCAACTGCCCTTCCCCTTTACCCCAACCCCCTAATTTTTGTCAATATTTCATATACATATCCACAGTTTTTATCCGATATTGATGGAACTTCACACACGTATACTTTAAAACAAGGAAAAAAATACTGTCCACATTTGGTTTCCAAATCCTAACCCCTCATCCCCTTTATTCCCTCCTCTCTCAATTTCCAATGTTCCTTACACTAATTTTATTCATTGTGGATGGAACTTTGCACATGTATGAATTAAAGCAAAGAGAAAAAATGCTGTTGATCTTTGGTTTACAAAAGCCACCCACTTTCCCTATCACACGAATTAAGCAAAATTTACACTTGAAACCATTCAGTTTTTTGAAAATATCTCGAAAACGGTAGCGAAATTAGACAAAGTAGATAGCAACATTATTAAAGTACACAATATTTCCTGTTAAACAGCAATGGACACATTACGATCAGACTTGAATATTAAAAATTATTTTAAAGTTTTTGTGACACAAATCTACGTATTTTGAAGTTTGCTCACATATGATTTAAAATAAGTGAAAATGATGTTTATATTTAGTTTAAGAAACTGCACTCACTCTCCCGTTTCACCCCTCTTAAGACTGATTTACACGTGCAAATTTTCTCTGTTTAGCGTATATCTCCAAAACAAACTCAGATTTTTTTATATATATGCTGATTGTAATCACCAAAAACATTTAGTATCCAAGACCATTGCAATAAACATGAAATTGAATGAAACAGTAATTAAAATTTATACACAAGTATCTAATTTTTACTAAATACAAACTTTCAAATGTATTCATTTAATCTATATGTGTACTCAAGTCTAGCAATAGTGAAGCATTGCCGGGTCAGCTAGTTGCATAATAATTCTTTGTGTATTATGAGGTGCAATCTCGCTAGTCCTTTGATGTACTGTGGGTGACTGAGAGTTCAATTAAATCGGAACCGAAGACAATTCGATAGTGAAGTGACGAAAAGAAAAGATAAGAGACTGAATGAGAACTTGATGATGCCATACAGTGGTTGCAGACACGAGGGAACCGCATTACTTACGTATCATCGTATAGCGTGAACAAGGTGACAACCTAATAAGTACAAGGCGAGTAATGGATATTCAGAACAGATACCGTACTCGTACAATTATTTCTGTATTATTTTCTGTCATTATTAATGTTATTGTAGCCTGTGATTCGCGATAAGTTAATGGCAGAAGTCTCTTTGCACCAGACGTATGGACATAGCTCCAGAGGATAAAGTCAGGAAGCAACACCAAAATTCATACCTCAATAAACAGGAACAACTAGTTCACCTTCTTTCAGATACATGAATCAAATGCTCAGTTTTGGCTATAACTTTACTTGATTTGTCATTACGTTCACTTTGCGGTTTTAATGTTGCAGATTGCAGAACGTTTTTTACTAAAAAAAAAGAAAGATAAATACGAGTTTACGTACTAAGGATTCTTCAATATCTACTCCTTGTGCTCTCTTGCCACATCAATTTATTTCTAATGGAAACTGTTGTTCTTTTCAATGCTTCTATTTGTGTCCCTAACAACCGAAAAACTTTCCATGAGCTGAAGAACTTGTTTTGATAGTTCTTCTTGTATATTATAACTCAAATTTATGTAGAATTTTCCTTAAGAAAATGGAGCTCAAATTGGTTTTTCTTGTCAGCTACACAGTGCTATCTTCGTGATTAGCTCAGATACTAAGCTTTAATTGCTACTCCTAACGGCAGAATCTTATTTCAAATACATTGCTTTCCAACAGTGATTATTCGTCCCGAATTTTTGTTATGCGGCAAAGAAGAGAATGATAATCAAATTTTACTTTCTCATCTACTATTTTAAGATTTCTTTACAAACATGATGGTGTTGCATCCACCTTTTGTCTTGCCCCCTAGTTTAAGTACAGAAGTCGCCTTATATCGTACAAGTCAGCGATTATTTACCTTATTCGTCGTTTTTATGATAAAAATTAAGATTATAAAAGTAATTAAATACTGCCTTAGTACATACTTTTATCCACAAGTCTTGCACATACATTTGTATTTGCTTCGGATATCTCTAGGGAAGTTTATTCGTTCTTCCATTCGTCACTGTTAAATTCTGCTCCCATCAACTTGTTTAGATAAGATTTAATCACAAAAATGTGTTGTGAACATTTTAACCAGCCCTTATATCTTTCCTCTGGTTCATACTAAACTGTTTTCATTAAATTAGATTGGTCATAAAGCAAAAAAGAAAAAAAAACATGTAAATTAGATGCCGTACAATTATCTCTCTCCCCCTCACCCGTGATACTGAGAACTGCTAGGAAAGACAATGGAGGAGATGGTAGCCTCACATTCGGAGGACGGCGGTTCGAATCCCCGTCCGGGCATCCAGATTTGGGTTTTCCATGGTGTCCCCAAATCACTCCAGGTGAATGCCGGGATGCTTCCTTCAAAAAAAGGCCATGGTCAAATATTTTCCCGCGCCTTCTCCCAGTCTCATTCCACACCTAATGACCTCGACGTCGACGAGGTGTAAAGCAGTAAATAAAAAATATATAAATATATATTTCTGTTGGTAGTCTTACAAGTTTCTCTGATACGCTCTAGGAGGTCCTCAGAGCAGTAATCAGAAACATTTCTGATGTTACCTGTTGAATGGTTCCACCAATGGACACGAGATCAGTAGCTACTTCTAAACTGTGCTGTTACTTAAAATATCACGCTTCGATATAACGCTATACTAGAAACTCTAGCCCGCATCGGAATTAGAAGTGTTGGTTCTTAATATGACCGCCTTTCACTTAATTAGAGGGTACCGAAAGCTGTGTTCCTGTCGGTGCCGGATACGCAGTGGTCTCCCATTCGTCTCCTGGACCGGATTATGCAAATTATGCTTCCCTGTGGCCTGAATGACGAAATGCGCCGGGCGAATCTTGAATGGTCGTGTTACGCGAGCCGGGGGCCATAAACTCGCCGCCCAGAGTTATGACCCAAAAGAAAGAAAACTTTCCCCGGTATTCCCAAGGCGGGACCACCGTCATAAACAGAGCTGGCGAGGCAACGCGGAAGCACCTAAGTGTCGTAACAAACGTAATCAGCAGCTGCAACTCTGTTTCATTCACATATGAGCTGACCCATTTGATTGCACAGCTACTGATTGCGAGGTGATCGTTGGAGATTGATGTCCGAACAGATCCAACGTCGACACAGGGTTCTTCAAATGAGAACCGTCGAGTGAATGAGCTCCGGGGTGACACAGTGAGTGCTGAGTATACACTGAAGAGCCAAAGAAACTGGTACACCTGCCTAACATCGTGTAGGGCCCCCGCGAGCACGCGGAATTGCCGCAACACAACGTGGCATGGACTCGATTAATGTCAGAAGTAGTGCTGGAGGGAACTGATGCCATGCATCCTGCAGTACTGTCCATAAATCTGTAAGAGTACGAGGGGATGGAGAACTCGTCTGAACGGCACGTTGCAAGGCATTCCAAATATGCTCAATAATGTTGATGTCTGGGGAGTTTGGTGGCCAACGGAGGTGTTTAAAATCAGAAGAGTGTTCCTGGAGCCACTCTGTAGCAATTCTGGACGTGTGGGCTGTCGCATTGTCCTGCTGGAATTGTCCAAGTCCGTCAGAATGCACAATGGACATGAGCTTCGAGCTTCGAGCTTACGGTATATCGGATCAGCTTTGTGAATGGATAAAGGATTTTCTAACTGGTCGGTCGCAGTATGTTGTCGTTGAAGGAGAAAGTTCTTCTAATCTAGATGTTACATCGGGTGTACCTCAAGGAAGTGTAATAGGACCACTTCTTTTCTTAATTTTTATAAACGATCTCGGAGACAAAGTGAAAAGCCTTTTTAGATTGTTTGCTGATGATGCGGTTATTTATAGGGAAGTAAGAACTTTGGCCGATTGCTTAGAAATTCAGCGCGATCTGGATGTTATTTTGGCTTGGTGCGCTGAGTGGCAACTTACTCTAAACTGTAAAAAGTGCAAGACAATGAGCATAACTAACAAAAAGAATCCGATTGTTCAGAAATACGAGTTAAACAATACAGTTATTGATATGGTCGATTCTATTAAATATTTGGGAGTAACAGTACAAAGGAACATGAAATGGGACATACACATTAATTCTTTAGTAGGTAGAGCAAATTCTAGGCTGCGATTCATAGGTAGAATCTTGAAAAATTGTAATGAACAAACAAAGGAGATAGCGTACAAATCTCTTGTGCGTCCACATTTGGATTATTGTTGTGCCATTTGGGACCCGTTTCGTAAGGGATTGATCGAAAGTATAGAGAAAGTACAGAGAAGAGCCGCTCGATTCGTGACCGCTTGCTACAGTCCCTATGAAAGCGTCACAGAACTGATTAGTAGATTAGGTTGGGAGTCTCTGGTAGATAGACGACACACGTTTCGTTTAAACTTATTGGAAAACATGCGTACTCCAACTTTCACTCATGAGTGTAGTGAAATACTTCTTCCACCAACCTATTTGAGTCGGAAGGACAGGAAAGATAAAATTAGAGAAATAAGGTGCCGGACTGATTCTTATATGAATTCTTTTTTCCCTCGTACCATTAGGGATTGGAATGCACAGCAAAGAGATTAGCTTTGGTGCTGAGCACCCTCTGCCACCCACAATTTTGAGAATTGCAGAGTATATATGTAGATGTAGATGTAGAATGGATGAAGGTTATCAGCCATGATGCGTACTTACATGTCACCTCTCAGAGTCGTATCTAGACGTATCAGGGGTCCCATGTCACTCCAATTGCATACGCCCCACACCATTACAGAGCCTCCACCAGCTTTAACAGTCCCCTGCTGACATGCAGGCTCAATAAATTCATGAGGTTGTCTCCATACCCGTGTACGTCTATCCAATCGATAGAATTGGAAATGAGACTCGTCAGACCAGGAAACATGTTTCCAATCATCAACAGTCCAACGTCAGTGTTGACGGGCCTAGGCGAGGCGTAAAGCTTTGCGTCGTACACTCAGCAAGGGTACACGAGTGGGCCTTCGGATGCGAAAGCCCATATCGATGATGCTTCGTTCAATGGTTCGCACGCTGACACTTCTTGATGGCCCAGCATTGAAATCAGCAGCAATTGGCGGAAGGGTTGCACTTCCGTCACGTTGAAGGATTCTCTTCAGTCGTCGTTGGCCCCGTTCTTGCAGGATCTTTTTTCCGGCCGTAGCGATGTTGGAGATTTGATGTTTTAACGGATTCCAGATATTCAGGGTGCACTCGTGAAATCGTCGTAGACGGGAAAATCCCCACCTCACCGCTACCTCGGAGATTCTGTGTCCCATCTCTCGAACGGCGACTATAACACCACGTTCAAACTCACTTAAATCGTGATAACCTGTCATTATATCAGCAATAACCGATCTAACGCCTGCGCCAGACACCTGTTGTCTTATATAGGCGTTGCCGACTGCAGCACCGTACTCTGAATGTTTACATATCTCTGTGTTTGCGTACGCATGCCTATACCAGTTTCTTTGCTTCTTCAGAGTATTTGCTCAATTCGAGGACTCAGGTACTGAAACACTGTGCTGAATTGTACTTCTTGGCTTGCTACAGGTTTAAGAGGTTCGGCGGAAATGATTTGTACCATTAACAGACAAGACGTCAGCCTTCTTCGTCGGCTCAGGTTGTTGGTACCTTGATAATTTTAAGGGCCTGCCATGGGTTTAGCTGATTCGGGTCTCAGTAGTAAAAAAATATTCGCCAGCAGCAGGGCAGGAGTGGTGGTAAGGTACGATTCATAATCACCAGTTTTTGTACTTAAGTTCGGGGTTATATCCCAACAGAGCGTATGGAGTGAGCACAGTCGAGACTTGTCCATAAGATTGACGGCCCCTCCGTCTGTGGGATGAGTAGGCCTTCGTGTTCTAGCCCTTCATTCGTCTCCATTTGCATAATACAGACAACACCCTACACAGATCACATTATCTTTACAGGTACAACACAGAAAGGGAGAAATTTCTAGTCGTTTTACTTTCGTAAAATGGCCTAATATACCTGCGGCCAGCCAGCTTATGAGTTGAGAACAAAAGAAAGACAAGAAGTCGCGTAATTTATTACAACGTCATATCAGTGAGTTATCCAGTTGTAACTTGATCACCATAATCACTGGTTTAGCAAATCAGACATCTTTTTACATGCTATATATTAGGTTGACCTGTATGTATGAATATAACGGAATCTTCAACTCAATTTTCACCCACTTACAGATGTCCAATTTGTTTGAAATTTTGCACACTTATTAAAGGTGAGTTTACACGCTCAAGCCATTTGCGCTAATTGTCTTGCGCAAGCCAGTTTGTGCAAGTAAATCGTTGCGTGTGAACGCTGGCATGACGTTTGTGCAAGCCAAAAAGTTTGTCTTGAGTAAAATCTGTCTCGACAGAAAATTGCCTTGAGGTTGGATTGTTGGCATGAGCGTCTGAGCAAGGCTCAAGCCTCAGCTACAACCTTGCGCATGCGCATGGGTGATGGCGACGTTCGACCACCTGTTCCCCCGACCTTATCAATTAGCAATTATCTATTCATTAATCTTATTCACTTATTTTTTTATTTAATCATTCAGTTCGTTTTCATTGTTGTTTACTTTGTTTATTGTATTATCCAAAATTCGCGAATGAGAAATAATTTGTTGTTGAATTTATTGAACAATACAAGTCGTTTACGTGTTGGTGGAACGTTGACAGCAGTGTTGGAAAAAAGATCACGATGTTTTCATAAAAAAAATATCATTTTTTTAAATGAAATTAATAATGAGTTTTGACTTAAAAAAAACCATAATTCAACTATTATGTAAGCAAAACTAAACTCATTTGTTGACAGCAGAGGAAACAGCATTCCTCTGTCGTTTAGTCAGCTGACAACGAAAAAACCTATTTATAAGAATTATAAAGAATTATTTCTATTTGACACTATACACACATCCGGAAAGCTACATACGTTTGAATATCTCACTAAACTTGTATCGGCTTTAATAGAGCATCTGAAAACTAAGTTAAATGGTAGGGTTAGCAAATTTCGTAATAGATAACGCTTCCAATATGGCTAAAATGAGAAGAGACATTAAAAATGATAATACTATAACATCTGGTTGTTCAGCATTTTCTGAATTTACTATTAAAGGATTTGGAAGTGGAAATGTCCAACAGAAAGGAGCATGTTGTGCAAACATTTTCCAGAAAGTGATGCTGCTGATTGTTTAAAAAAGAAGGTGGAAAAGCTTTTGTGTTACCACAAGACATTCGTTGGAACACTCCGACTGATTTTTTTGAAGTACACATTTCTGAGTGGCAAAAGTTAATAATGATTTATGAAGATAACAGAAATATAATAGACATTATAACTCAGTAAAAAGTCGAAAACATGGTAATAAAAAGATCTGTTCATTAATTTCTGAGATACTGAATCGTAATGGATATCCTACAAAAAAAGTAATGGGTCTCTGTCAGATGCAGTAAAGCCATGGACAAGATTTTAATCCAAATTCGATGAAACTAGCATTAGCCATATATCTAAATTTAAAAAGAGATACAACAAAGCTATGCCACCCAGTCACTTTTTGGCGTAATTATTAGACCCAACTCAAACCGAATTCAGGGCGACAGAAGAAGAGGAAGAGAGTGCGTTGGATGAAAATAGAAATAATTATGGTTGAAGTTTACTGCCAATAATTATAAAATTAAAATCACAATCAAGATCTGTGATGTTTACTGAAGACGTTTTAAAAATGACAGCTCTGGAGTGGTGGGAGTCGCAAAACTACGTTTTAATGAACAGGGTCAAACCAATTTATATTCAACTAGCTTGTACCCACGACTTCGTACGCGTGGATTAAGAATTTTTTTGCCAGAATTAAATATAGAAAGTTGTTGGTAACGAAGGATTGGTCCCAAACAATATCGAGTCGGAATAATATGACAGGAAAGCTATCACTATATCATTCTACCGTCGAACCTGCCTCTTGAAGAGAATCAATTTCCAACATATTTCTGTCACCATTCGATAAGGTCTCAAAATTTCGTGACTACAACTGTTAATCATACTGGAAAAAATATCCTGTGCCCTCCATACAGATTTTCTTATCAAATTTCATCAATATCAATATAGCCATTTAGTCGTGAAAACGTAACAAAATCACAGAGACTTACTTCCGTATTTATAATACTATTACTGCGGTTCACACACACACACACACACACACACACACACACACACACACACTCACACTCACTGACTGCGAACAACACCTGAGGGAACATTATAACTTGCCTCGCATTGCACCCCTAACTTTCTAACATCTACAGTTTAACATTCAATCCGAATAACCTACGGCCCAGGCGTGATTCTTACGATCAAAAACAATTTTTAAAAATCTTAGCCTCCACGGAGGTTTGAACCGGAGAGGACGACATTTGTAAGCAAGCACTTTAACCACTGAGCTGCCTGACAGCTACACGGAAAAAACAGTACAGAGACGTCCGTATCCAACGAGTCTGTCAATCGCCGTCCAGTAATATTTCGAAATTATGAGACAAAATGTGTTATTTATACATATAATTTTTCAACCAAATGTAGATAGTATTTTTCTCCTTGTTTCAAAGGATAAGTGTGCAAAGTTTCATGGAGATCGGATGAAAACTGTGGATTTGTATGAAGAACAAATAAACAAACATACATTCATCTTTATATAGATTTTCAGGCAACTAGTTGGAGCCATCGCATTATTAGTGTCGGTCCACATGCGGACTGTCCAGTTTATTTTACGAAATAGGTTGTGGACAGAAATCACAGAAAAATTAGCATTTCTTTTTGAGTATTACAATTCAGACATTGATTAGCTTTTCAGGTTGGTTGGTCCACTAAATGACAATTTGATGAAACCCCTGATTTTTTATGAAAAATTCATTTGATTTAAATCATGATTTAAATCGTTATTTTGATCAAAATGATTTAATCATGCCGACCTTGCTTGAGAGTAAAGAATACAGTGACCGCAATGCTAAATAAATCTCATGGGCTTAACATATGGTAGAAAAATTGCAAGCAGTATCTGCTCATGAATTATTGGCGTGATTAAATTTGCCAAATGCTGGTATATGGCTTTTTCCATACGCAAATAGGTGCGAAAATCGCCAGGCGTAATTCAGCTATTGGTTTGAAAAAAAAAAATCCTTTTTTAGCAACCAAGTCCTTTCATTTACCTTCAATTTAATATTTTTTTATATATAATACAAACCACAGCCTTTACAAGAAATCATTCTTCATCAAAATTTTCCATTTTGAATACAGCAAACTACAATTTTCGCGGTTCCTCAATTCATACTTGTGCAAGCCAAACTGAACGTGTGAATGGCAACATTTCATTCCATTTGCACAAATTGGCTTGCGCAAGCCAGTTTGTGCAAATGGCTTGAGCGTGTAAACCCATCTTAAGACCTAGTGACAATATAACAATTTCATAGCAGCATCAGGCTATTGTCATTACTTTGACAGTAGCAATAGAAAAATTGTTGAGTGCAATGGAATCTTCCATTTCAATGTTCACCCACTTCCAGATGTCCGAAATGTTTGAATTTTGTACACTTATTAGGAACCGGTGACAATACAACAATTTCATATTTATATCCTGATATTATCATTACTTTGGCAGTAACTGCAAAAAGTATTTTGAACGCAAAGAAATCTTTCATTTCAATGTTCATCCACTGTCAGACGTCCGAAATGTTTGAAATTTTGCACACTTGTGAGGAACCGGTGGCAATACGACAGTTTAATATCTATATCCTGATATTTGCATTACTTTGACATTAACAATAGTTGAGCTTTTTAATGCAATTGGAACATTTCATTTCAATGTTCACCTACGTCCTGATGTTCAAATTGTTTGAAATTTTGCACGCGTATTAAGAACTGGTGACAATATAATAATTTTATAGCAACGTTCTGCTATTTTCATTACTTTGTCAGTAATATTAAAAATTTGTTGAATACGATAGGATTTTTCAGTTGAATTTTAATTTAACTTCAGGACCCAGGTGTCCGAATTGTTTGAAATTTTGCACATATATTAAGAATAACTGACTACACGTACACAATAATTTTCATTCTAATGTAAAACATGTGAGAAAGCGTGGGGTGCTCTCTACTTACTTTCAAAATGATCCAATTTTACGAACAGCTAGCGATAAAAAAATTTAAGATACACTGATATTGAGCACCTTACATTTTTTTTTTTTTTTTGTTATATTAAACGTAATTTCTTCATCACTGACTTTATTCTTATTTTAAACTTATTCATAAAAAGTTATACCACCCGCTTCAACAAAAGATAATTAAGGACTTCAGAATTAAATATTTAATTTATAACTTTTTTGTTTAAAGATATAAGTTATCAAACCCCTGAAATAGCTACGTTTGTTTTATCACCGAATACTTTCTATCTGTAAAGACATCAGGCTCTAAAATTTCTTAGATTCATTTTGAGGGAACAAATATATATTTGCACTGTATGTACATTTTGAAACGACATCTACAATAGGTGATTAAGTATAGAGCGGGAGAACTTGCTACAGAACAATACGTGTCTCCCCGGTATATTGTACCTCCAGTAAAACTATGTGATTATTGTGGGCCATTCTTCCACAGTTGCTTGTTAAACTAATAATTATTCTTTAGTAAATACGCCAACACAACTGTTGTTGGATATTCTTTATTTTTCGGACGCGTTTCGCCGCTCGCCGAGGTATCTTCAGCGTACAATGTTTTCTGTAATACGCGATTAGTTATAATTTGAACATAACGGTTTTTTTTGTTTACATATAACGAAATTATTCTAAATATAGGAAGCATAATATGACTTATATTTACATACCAGTTATGAATTATCATATAGAACGTTTTTTTACATAAGTGTAATATGCTGGGATTCATATTGTAACTTACATTTACATTTTTTGTTTTGAAGTGTGGTTGTTGGTCTCCTGTGACCTCAACCAGCATGCTGTTTTCACTATTGTATTTAGATATACAGTTTGATATAGTTTGGTTCTTATGCCACCACTGGTAATCAACTTTGAAGTACAGTTTTATGCACGAATGTAATTACACAATTCAAACTTTCCGCTCACGACACTTCCGACAGAGCACCGCCGGAATAACCAGCTGAACAGCACCAGCGCGCTCTTGATAATGACGTGCATAAAACTGTGCTTCAAAGTCGACTACCATGGAGGCATAAGAACCAAACTATGTTAAACTTTATATCGAAATACAATAGTGGAAACTGCATGCTAGTTGAGGTCACAGACCAACTGTCACACCTCAAAACGAAAATTTAAATGTAAGTTACAATATGAATCCCAGCCTATTACACTTATGTAAACATTTTTTTTTTAAATCTGCCGTGTCTCTAACAGCGAGGTCTTTAGAGACGGGAAACGATTGGGGGGGGGGGGGGGGCAAGGAATGGGAAGGAATTCGGCCATGGCCTTTTTGAAGGAAGCATCCCGGCATTTGCCTGGAGTAATTTGGGAAACCATGGAAAACCCAAATCTGGATGCCCGGACGGGGATTCGAACCGCCGTCCTCCCGAATGCGAGGCCAGAACGCTAGTCGTTACACCACCACGCTCGTTTTATGTAAACAAACGTTCTATATGATAATTCATAACTGGTATGTAAATATAAGTCATATTATGCTTCCTCTATATATATATATATAATACATAATACATATAATAATTTCGTTATATGTAAACAATAAAAACCTATTATGTTCAAATTATAACTAATCGCATATTACAGGAAAACATTGTACGCTGAAGATGCCTCGACGAGAGGCGAAACGCGTCCGAAAAATAAAGAATATCTAACAACAGTTGTATTGGCGTATTTACTAAATAATAATTATTAGTTTTCCAGTAAAACTGTTTGACATCCCAAGCTAATTACTTATACACTAAAAGACACCCTAACACTACGAGTAAAAACTTGCGTATTAAAGTCACCTAGCAAAAAGGATTGAATCTAATTTACGTAATTTGTCCACAGATTCATGTAAGTCAGAAGAAAATGGGAGAAATGTATACGACTGCCACGTACTGAATAAACTTAACCCTCACCACAATGTTCCGCTTTTATCCAATAGTTTGTCTGGAGAGACACATCTCGTCATGTAACTTTCTTTTTGAATTCTAGTGACAACATTGACGTAACATGATTTAAAAATAACTTGTCATTTATATAATTTCTGTAAGTATGATAATGCAATATGTAACATCTAGTTCGTCAGTCCACAAGCGCACATCATTTCTTAGTCGAGCAGTTGCGGCGAAAGTTATTGTCTGTTGACATTTTCTTCAGACTTTGCAAGGATCGTAACTTTTCTTATGGTAAGTCGTTTCTTGTATCTCTTCTTGCTGGTTTAGTTACGGGCATCGTTAACTGACCCTGGATGTTGTAGTAAGTTGGCAGACGGGAGGGAGAGTCTTGTGGCCAATTGCGTTAGCAACTCTATACTCGACGTTAGTTTGGAGTAGTGCCGGTAGCGGTTTGTGTTGCTAGATGTTGGGGGTTTATTATTATTATTATTATTATTGGCGAATTCTCGCAATAAGTGGAAGACGTTAAGCAAATGACCCAATCAAGTTTTCTTTTAGTTCTTCTTTTTATTATTATTTTATTTGGCCTTTGGTCTGAAATCATTTAGCCAGCATTCAACATTAACGTATGTTTGTTCTTGTCTTCTTACAGCGTGTTGGAGGCTTCAGATCTTCATTTCGGTGTCTTGGAGGAAGCGAATGATTGCTTTATAGAGCTGTACATTTTTTGATTGTATAATGGTGGTAACGTTAGCTGGAAATTTGACGGGAAGCTGTGCTAGGCGGCTGTAGAATCGCTTGCGTTGTGACTGATACCGCGAGCAGGAGAGCATGATGTGATTGAGGTCGGAGAACTCTTGATCGAAAGTGCGTATATGTGTTTCTATTATATGGAGGCGGCATACGAGGTGTGGGTAGCAACCGTGTCCTAGTCTCATCATAATAATGGATGTTAAGTGTCTTCTTGCTATATGGTGCTCTGCGAACCACGGTGTCTTCGGTATTGTAGGTTGTACTGCTGCATAGTGTCTTCCTCTGAGTAGCTGCGTCCGGGACCAGTCTTCATTCCAATTGAGGTGTGCCTTCCTAGAGACTAGTGGGATGAAATCCCCCCCAAGGTACCTGGATGCCTGCAAAGTGCCTTTCGTTGATGCTCTGTTTCGCTAGCTGGTCGACAATTTCATTGTGCAGTATTCGTATACGACCTTTGAACCAGAGAAAGTGTATTTGTATGCCATCTGAAGAAGCTTCTGAAACTAATCTGATTATTTCATAAAGGTATTGGTGCATTTTGTCACTCCATACTGGGTTATGCAATTTCTGTAGAGCGCTCTTAGCGTCAGTAAGTACTCAGATTCTTGGGAAGAGTTTGTCTAAACCGAACTTGATGGCTGCGCACATGGCTATAGTTTCCGCTGTGTAAATGGACGTCTCTGCGGGTAGTAATGTTTGTCCGAACTCATTAGCGTATCCTACTCCTTCCGTAGTTTTAGAGCCGTCGCTGTAAATATGAATTTAATTGGGCCAAGTCTTGATCAGAAAGGGTGAAATTGCTGTATTGATACTGTTACTCCGGTTGATATTTTCTGGTAGATAATATATATGTGGATTCAAAAATTGAAGCTCGTATGGATACAGGAAGCTTGGAATTGTGTGGCTTTTTAATACGAGGTGTGGGGCCTTGTTATCTTGGTTGCGGGGTTCTGGTCGTTTGGCGAGTAATTTTCCTCGTTTTTTTTCTATGGCTTTCGGCAGCTGAGGCCATACAGCCAGCTCAATATGATTATCATAGCTTCCAGTGAATCAGTCGTCATCCAGTATTTATGTATTGTATCTTCTCAGTATGGACACCACGGGACGTATAGGACATTTACACAGACACACAACTCTTAAAATCCGTGCCCGCGGCCGGATTCGAACCGGCGACCTTCGGCACGCGGAGCTAGCACTCTTCCTCGTTTCTTGACGAGGCGGTTTGATGGTTGCCTATGGGCTCCACAGCTTGCTTGGATGTTTCCCTTGTGGTGTTAGGTGGGTGCTAACCAATCGATCATCGGAGTCCTCTGGTACTACTGGCTGGGGTCCTGATGACGCGGTCTCGTGTGTCCTCGTGTGCGTCCTCTCCTTCTCTGTTGCTTGCCTGCGGGACAGTCACAGAAGCAGACTGCGCGCAACCTAACAGCAGCTAACTAGTTTAAACGGCCAACAACCAAGCAATTAATCCTACCTTGTTTGAAGTGTTAAGTTCAGCGAAAACGTTAGGGTGATCAACAAATTTTTGTATTATCAGAGGTAAGTTTTAATTCTAACCAATTATTGTGTGTGTTTGTGTGTATCGACATTCTGTTCTGAATCTAAACTTTTTAGTTTATCTCAAAATCTTGAGCATGGCAGCATCAACAGCAACGGTATTTCTTCAATTGTAAAATGAAACACAGCCAATCTGTTGCAATATTCATTGAATTTATTGTTTACCGGTTTCGACCCGCCTTTAGGGAGTCTTCAGAACTTGTTAAAAAGTATTGCATAAATCTAAAAACTCTTCTCAATAAAATAGTACATTTTGTACTAAAGTCACACATTAAAATATATTTTATAGCTGCCGCCCAGGTTAGATGTGACGCTGGCACTGTGATACACGTTGGCTGCCGGATGGATAGCTATAAAATATATTTTAATGTGTGACTTTAGTACAAAATGTACTATTTTATTGAGAAGAGTTAGATTTATGTAATACTTTTTAACAAGTTCTGAAGAAGACTCCCTTACGGCGGGTCGAAACCGGTAAACAATAAATTCAATGAATATTGCAACAGGTTGGCTGTGATTCATTTTACAATTTTTAGTTTATCTTGAAAGGAAGAAACAATTTTTATTTTTACCTCAAATAACTGCATTCCGCATAGTTGTCAGGTTTCCTCATTTGAGCCCGAAATCCACGCTGATTATGCTTAAGATATTACAAGATATTAATTGACGAGGTATAAAAATCCAAAAAGAAGATGTTTCCATTTATTGTGTTGTTGGATATCCAATGGAAATCGACTGACCGTGCGTGGTGCGTGAGCGGTTAACGCTCTGGCCTCGCATTCGGGAGGACGCCGGTTCAAATCACCGTCTGGGCTGGGTATTCAGATGTGAGTTCTCTATGGTTTCCCCAAACATTCCAGGAGAATGCCGGATGCTTCTTTGAAAAGGCCATGGATGAATTCCTTCCGTTCCTTGTCCCCAGTCCCTTCCCACCTCTATTGACCTCGACGTCTGCGATGCGTCAAGGCATAAATAAAAAAATAAAAGTCTGAAAGAGGCCAACAATGAAGTAGCATGCCTAGCGATCAGGTGTACTTGTCTTTCAACCAGCGATTGCTCGACACTGGAAAAGATCAACATTAAACACAACAGATCAAATTACTTTATCATTAAATTACTTAATTTCTATCTAAATTCTTGGATATAAAAAATAAAATAAAATTATGAAACTATCTCAGGCTAGTATTAAAGTACTGATACGACTCTAAAAATAGTAAATTTAAATGTTTCGTAACAGGTTTTTGTTGAATATCTGAGAATTGTGTAATATGTACAAAGACAGGATGGTAGGTCGTATTTTGAGACATGCAGGATTGGTTAATTTGTTAGTGGAGGGAACAGTCGAAGTTATGAAGCAGATAATTGAGGACGTAGGGTGTAATAGGATGAGATAAAGAGGTTAGCGTAAGAAGGGATAGAGGATTCCATCAAACAAGTCGAAAGACTGATGACAGTAAAAAAAAAAAAAATACTCGTTGACGTCGTGGTCACTAGAGGCGTGAAAGCAATAGGTGCAAGGAACGGGAAGGAATTCCGTGATGGCCTTTTAAAGGAAGCATCCTGGCAATCACCTGGAGTGATTTGGGAAAACCATGGATAACCGATAACTGGATGCCTGGATGGGGATTCGAACCCACGTCCTTCCTAATGCGAGTCCATAACTTAATCGTTCATCCACTACGCTCGGTACTTTTTAAAGTAACATTCTCGGCAATCATCTGGAGTGGTTTCTAGTAACCAAGGAAAACCGAAATTAGGCTAGCCGGACGAGGATTTGAACCTGCATCCCCACGGATGTCATGCTCGACCCTTACGGCTCACCGAATAGGCTCGCTAACGGTTTTAATGTGAAATATAAAACCGGATTGATATTTTTACTAAAAAGCTTCTGCTCTCATAAAATCGACACACACTGATTTTTTTAATCGTCTCAGAAACCCATTTACATCCGCTGAGATCGATCTGTCGTCCCTTAGCTCAAGCGGTTGATGGACTGGTAGGCGTCATATAGGGTAAGGATTACGTGTATGTGATTCCTACTCCTTACGACAGAGATAGGAATCTGGTAAAATATTTGATGAAAGAAAACAAAAATTGATAGTAATCTACGTTAATTATTTTGAGGTTCGCACAGGCCAGATTAGAGTAGGCAGAATTACGTATCGGTCCTGGTGTTCACGGCATTAGAATATAGGTAGTGTGTTTAGTCTCAAAGATTCTACTGCACTCCTTCGGCAACGGGTTCAATCAGCTAGAGAGCCCGTTTTCGACATTCCATGGCTTGATCGGTAACTTGTAATTATTACTATTACTATTACTCTGCGATTCACTAAAAGTGTGTGGCAGAGGGTGCATTGCACCTATCCGAAAGGGTAATAGTTTGGAAGGGATATACGGGATATGGCAGGAGGCGCCCATGGGCTATTGTGAGGAACCATCCCAGCATTCGCCTGGAGTGATCTGGGAAAACCGTGGAAAACCCAGATCAGGATGGCCGGAGAGCTTTATCGAAAGTTACTCCTGTCTGATTTTAAGTTTACTCTCCCGGTAATTCCTTTCTATTCCATTCCCTAATCGCTCGTGGAAAAAATGAATACAGAAAAGAATCGGTTCTGGCCCTGATTTTTCTTATCTTATTTTCACAGTCATTCCGAGATACGAATGTTGCTGGTAGCAATATTTGTTTGCTGTCATTCTGAAATATGTCAGTCGTGAATTTTTCAATTAGCTTCGGTGTTCCAGGTCTTCCCAACCTAACTCCTTGAACATCGCACTTACGCTTTCCCTCCAAATATATATACCTGTCACGAATCGGGCGGCTCTTCTCTGGACTCTCTCTAATGCCTCCATCAGCCCCTTTTGATGGGGACCCCATACAGATCAACAATATTCCAAGTGAGGACGCGAACCACGTTATTTGCTCTGAGACAGAGGAACCTGCTAAACATTTGAGTGAACAGACTTTTTGTTTGCTATCTTAAGGATAGACTTTTGTCGTTATTTGAATGCCGGAATGGCAGAGAAGTCAAGAGAAGCTAACAAGGCCCACTAATTGCTTCACGCATGGAGGCAGGCGCATGAACGCGTCTCCGTGACGCAGAACACAGAAAGTGTTATGCGTAAGGACGTTCAACTACGCGAAAAGGAGACACTCCTCCACTCAGCGCCTTGAAGCACGCTGCACGCTACACGCTGCACGCTTTCCTCTGAGCATTCACTGATCTCGCAGCAAAGTGATTCAAGAACATTTTGAAATGAAAACTTCTACAGGAGGACTGTAGGTAGGGGGTAAATCTATGAATTCGCGTCAGCGACATGCCATGACTTGTTGCCTGTGTGATTCGCACGTTGGAAGCTTTTTGACCCAACCAATTTTTATCCGATTTTGATGGAATTTTGCATGTACTTTAAACAAATGAAAAAATAGCATTTACGTTTGATTTACAAAGAACTAAATCCTCTCCTCCTTTCCCCCCTCACTTTAATTTCTGTCAACGTTGTTCATACAAATCCACTTTTTTTTTTTTTTTTTTTTTTTTTTAAATCCGATTATGATAGTACTGAGCACACGTATACTTCAACCCAAGGCAGTCTGGTAGCTCTGTGGTTAAGGCGCTTAGTTCCGAAAGTTTCTCTTTCGGGTTGCGGTCTCAAATCCCGTGCTGAGCAGAAATTTTTAGGACTGTATTTGATTATATGAGCCACGCCGAGACCTTCAGTGGTTCTTATTCTACGTTAAATTGTGTGTCTCTGAGGAAAGGAATTGGCCTTCCTGCCTCTGACACAATAGGTTGGTACATCTCCTTCGACGTCGGGTTGTGGACTAAGTTAGATTTTTAGTTTTTGAAGTGAAAACTTCTTTAGGCGAGGTGGGCGATTTTTGGATGGGTAAAATCTTTTTTGAGTTCGCGCCACGACGTGCTAATGTTAACAGTATATCTGTTGCGGTCTGGTGGTTCAGTGGTTCAGGTGTTTGATTGGGGAACGAAAGCCTGTCTCCGCGGGGATTTTCGTAAACCCTTAACCCGACTTTCACCTCTGGCACATCTTGTTGTGTATTGTGAAGTACGCCAGGACTCTTCCGTGGATCGGATTCGACGTTACACTGTGGGCCCCTGTACTTGGTAGGAGCACCGGGTTAGGTTAAGGCGGTCAAGAAAGGGGCGGAATGTGCAGCCAATAGAAACCCTGTAAGTTAATTACCACCCCACTGAACTATTTAGTATATCTGTTGCTATAATTATGACGTGTTACGCGTATGAATTCATAGTTTTAAATTTTCACTTCTGTTGTCAGTCCTAAGTCGCTGCCAACTATTTTTTTATGGCTTTACACCTCGTCGACATCGTGGTCATTTGAGGCGGGTAGGACTGGGGACATGGAAATTGAAGAAGTTCGACCGTGGCCTTTTGAAGGAATCATTCTGGCATTTTCCTGTAGTGATTTGGGGAAGCCATGTAAAACCCAAATCTGGTTGCCCGCACGGGGATTCGAACCTGCGTCCTCCCGAATGCGAGGACTGTGTGTAATGAAGAATAGCTTCGGTTCCAGGTAGAACATTCGTTACAAGATAAGTCTCTTGAAGTTCATCAAAAGAAGTTGGGACCAAAGAGAGCACAATTATGAATATGCTAGTCAGCATTCAAACCAGACGGTTTAATTTCAGTTTATTTCCCACATTTCTGACGTGAAAATTTTTATTCCATCACAGGTATTGGCAACACATCAGGTCTTCATTAACCTTCAGGAATTTCTACATGAAATTATTTAGAAAAGTGTTAGAAATGTTAATGTTCAAATGTAAATTTAAATTTAAAACATTAACTTGGTGGCTAAAGGTCCCAATACCTTACACGGAGCTCTGAAGAAATTTGAATCGGATTTGGAACATGAAAAATGACTGAAAGAATTGTTAATATTTGAAATTGGTATTCCAGTTGAAGAAAATTAATTAAAAATTTTCTTATAAAAGGCAGAGAGTTAATATTGTCTGTAAAGTTTCTCAGCATCGATCATGACGGTGATGCTATCGCCAATCTACGAAAAATTAAATATAAGAAAAATATGGCCCTCATGTTCTGCGTAAAATAAACTTATTACGACAATATGTAATTCAATTTTTGGTTGCAACTTAGGGAAAAATCGAGATTGAAATACTTACCTTGGTGACCGACTGGTTAATGTTTAAATCTAGCATGGGGGATAATGCAAATTCTAAGCACGGTGCAACCATCCATACATCTCTAGTTTTCCACGATTTCCCGAAATACTTCAGTTTAATGTTGTGGAAGAATGTTTCAAAAAATTCTTTTCGTAGTTGGGAATTAATAACATCTAAACTATGTTTTTGTTTTGGAGCTGAAATTTGATGGACAACGTGGCATTAGGACGGAATAACGTGGCTTACAATTTTCTTTTTTCTTTGTTTACTTCGGTCTGTGTTTATTTGCTTTTCTTCTATTCATCTCCTGTAGTTGTTACAGCACTCTCCTTTCAGCGTTTTAACGACCTTGCGCTTTCTCTCTTTCCGCTGGCACGGACATTATCTCTCTGTTTTTACCATTTTCTAAGCTTGGATATGGGAGAGACAGACTACTAAACCACACGTATAAAGCCAAGATTGCTCACAGAATCTTTTAATTCCAAAGAAAACTTTTAAAACTTAATACTTGTATTTACAAATATTTGCACAGCCTTTAAGCAGTATAAATAATTTCTGACTCTAACAGAATAAATAATCAATTATTTATAAATAATTAAAACAATTTAAATAGCTATTTGCTAGTTCTTTGTGCGTTTGAGCACTTGCCTCAGAGAATTCAGTTGAAAAATACTTCGACATATACGCCGATACAGTTTTACTTCTTCCATAGCAGTGAAACCCATACAATTAATTTACAGACCCATGTCATTTTTCTTAAATTTAAACTCCTCTTTTACGAAAGTTTTTTTTTTTTTAAACAGTTTAACGTCCCTTTTTAACAACGTGGTCTTTAGAGACGGGAAAGGATGGGGGCAAGGAATGGGAAGGAATTTGGCCATGGCCTTTTGAAGGAAGCATCCCGGCATTCACCTGGAGTGATTTGGAGAAACCATGGAAAACCCAAATCTGGATGCCCGGACGGGGAGTCGAACCGCCGTCCTCCCGAATGCGAGGCCAGAACGCTATCCGTTACACCACCACGCTCGGTTTTACTAAAGGAATGCAATGATTATCATAAAATATCGTTAATATAGTCTCATCGGGTGACTAGCCGAGTGAGTATGATATTTTCTGCGGTAGGAAACTCTGTCGCCATTTTCACCAAAAGATCGCCGATCGCCGGAATATCGTGTGAAAACTTTCTGCTCTCTCGGCTAGTCGCCAACAAGACTATATTGATTCTCAACGGCGAGAACACTGGTGGGGCATTCAGTGTATTCCCACCCTCCCATTATCATGGTTCAATGATTTCACTGTACGATGCCTGAATGGGATGTTAAGTAACTAACCAATAATAGATATCCGATTCAGCCTCCAAGCGTTGCGTGAACAATGAGAGAAAAAGAGTGGTGGGGTAGGGTTCTGTGTTCCTCGAAGAAGTCTAAATGGCCCTTTAGGCCCGGCGTATCTAATCTATTGGAGGAAAGTCTTGTGTTGCCATCGCTATGCGAAACATAACTTTCTATGATCTACATAATAAATGAAGTTTTGTTGGTGAAATGTGTAGTTCATGAGGTGGAGATTGGGGGGCATCCCAGCATTTATTGACGAGGGTTGGATCTTAAATAGTGGCAACACTGCTGTGGAGACACTACGCAATGGAATCTACTATTGTCGCTGATAGCACACGTTGATGACATACCTACCTTACCTCTGAGCAAATGGACTCGCCCGTGCCACGTTCCCGGGGTGCGCACAATCGAGGGAAACGCAGTCACTTGTGAGCGAGCGGTCTAACGTAACGGTGTCACTATGTTTTGGAAACAGGTACAACGGAGTTGATTCAAGATTGAATGTGCCAGAGGTAGTACAGCACGACAGTGTCATCAAGCTCTTCAAGAGGCGTTCGGGGAATCGGCATTGCCATACAGAACAGTGGAATGTTGGGCAAAAGCCTTCAACGAAGGTCGGCAGCTGTGGCAGACATGCATCGGGCAGGTCGTCCTAGCGTGTCTGAAGAAGAAGTGCATACTGTTGCCGCGTTAGTGGACACTGATCGACGCCAGACGATTCGTGAGCTCGCCTACGAAACCGGATCAGCGCATACGACTGTGCTTCGCATCCTGAAGGAACGCCTGGGCATGCGAAAAGTTACATCACGGTGGGTTCCACATGAATTGACGGAAATGCAGGGATGGATGCGTTACGACGCTGCCGAGCGCGAAGGAGAGGTTTTATTGCTACGTATCGTAACGCTGGATGAGACATGGGCCACGTCGCACGAGCCAAAACTGAAACGCCAATCCAACGAATGGCGTCATTGTGGATCGCCGCGAAAGTCGAAAGTGCGTCAGAGCCCCAGTATGGTGAAAGTTATAGTGATTCTCGTGTACGACTGTGATGGTGTTATCCTAATGCATTACGTTCCCCCACGGCAGACCGTCAATGCACAATATTACTGTTCGTTTTTGGAGCATTGGGAGAGGCGTAAGACAAGGTTGTTGCCTTTCCCCATTATTGTTCAATTTATACTTAGAAGAAATGATTGGAAAAGGCTTAAATGGAAAAAGAGGAGTGCGTATTGGTGGCAAGAAAATAGAGTGCATACGATTTGCTGATGATATGGTATTGTTGGCAGAAAGCGAACAAACTCTAAACAGAATGCTGAAAGGTCTAGATGAAGCTTGCCAAGAGTTTGGAATGAAAATTAATGCAGCAAAAACTAAGAGTATGGTGATTGGAAAAGGAAGGAATATAATAAATATTAAGTTAGGAAAAGCTGATATCAGGCAAGTAAGATCGTTCAAATACCTTGGGAGTATGATCACCGAAGATTTGAGGTGCCATCAGGAGATAAAATCTCGCATTGCCGTAGCGAAGGAAGCGTTTAATAGGAAAAGGAGGATACTAACTGGAAAAATAGACAAAACACTTAGGAAAAGACTCGGTAAATGTTTTGTATGGAGACGTGGACACTGAGACGAGAGGATGAAAAGCGGTTAGAAGCATTTGAGATGTGGATGTGGAGGAGGATGGAGAAGATAAGCTGGGTGGATAAAATAAGCAATGCTGAAGTGCTGGACAGGGTCAGTGAAAGCAGAAAAATTCTGCAAGTAATAAAGGAGAGAAAGAAAAACTGGATGGGACACTTGTTGAGAGGGGGGTGCCTGATAAAAGACGCCTTGGAAGGTTTAGTCTGTGGGAGGAGAATAAGAGGAAGAAAGAGATACCAAATTATAGACAACATCAAGGAAGACGGCAACTACATGGTTCTTAAGAGAAAGGCAGAAGATAGAAGATCATGGAGAGCAGCCAAGTGAAAACCTGCCCGAGGGCAGAAAACTAATGATGATGATGATTTGGAGCATCACCTGCGACCAGCTTTGCGAAAGGAACGGCAACACATTCTGCGCAACCCACCCATCATTTTGCACGACAATGCGCGGGCGCAAGCTGTGGCTGCTCTGTTTGGTCAATGGGACTGGGAAGTACTGTACTATCCACCATACTCCCCGGACTTAAATCCTTGTGGCTTTGATTTGATTCCGAAGATGAAGGAACCACTTCGTGGCATTCGCTTCAGAACTGTTCCAGAGATTCGACAGGCAGTAGACTGATCCATTCGCACCATCAACAGAACAGGCTCTGCTAACGATATACTACGCCTTCCACATCGCTGGCAACGGGTTCTACACAACGCTGATGACTACTTTGAAGGACGGTAACAGGTGCAAACATGAAACGCTTTTGTATCGGTTGTGAATAAATAGTTGCCACTATTTAAGTTCCAACCCTCGTAGATGATCTAGGTAAACCGCCTAAAAACCTAAATCATGGCTGCTGTATAAACTTGAAGGATTTTAAGCTTGAAAAGCATAGTTATGTTCAGTCGGAGTATTTTTTCTTATGTCCTTGGAGGCAGGTAATTTAATTCTTTTAGAAGCAGCAGGTTCCAAGATAAGCAGAGGTACCACCCGTGAAAAGCCCACACTACCCGCTTGAAAGTACTTTCCAAGGCCTAATGAACCAATTATGGGCAAGCACGTGATTCCCCCACTCCAGGCCTACAGCCCGGGTGCTCACTCCTGGCCTGACGCTGAAGGGAGTCCTTCATCGATGTCATGACTGTACCGATCCCAAGACTTCATGTAGAAGTTGCAGATACAGGCTAAAACATTTATTATCCTTCTGCTGCCTTAGGAAAGGTACTCCCAGTGACTAATTTTTATTAGTGATGTTATTGAATTTCATTACAGTATTTCCTTGTATTATTTCCAAGAATTTCATATGTCTGTCAATGTACTTCAGTTCAGTGAGTTTATTTAAGCTAGTTAATCTTTCAACTACTATTTCAATTGCTATTATTGATTCCCTTCTCATTACTAGCTATCAGTAATAGTAAGACCGTAATATCCTAGATCAGACGATCACATATCTCTGTTAAAACAAACCAGGGAGTGATTGACCAGAGACGAACTCAAGGTTTTGCGCCATTCAACCGGTTGGACGCTACACTGCCGGTACAAGGAGGCCTAGGTTCATGCCCCCTCCCGACGCAGCGCCTCAGCGTACTAAACCACACTGGCGGGTCGGTAATTGGTATTATTATTAGTTTATTAACATTTATACGTAATGTTTCACATTTCCAATATTGTTCTCACAGTGAATACACCTAACGTAATGTAAGACAGCCAAAGCCTTTTTCTTTTAAAGTAGCTTAGCAGCATACACACAAGTTAACTAAGTAGTGAACATGTTGCACATTGATTACCTGTTCTCGCACAAGTAAAACTTTCCCTAGTCGTCGAACACTTGTTGCGTAATTAGTTCAAGAAGACCAGTCGACTACGTTACAACACAAGCGATTGAACCCGAAATGAGAGAGGCGAGGGGGCAGGAAAGTTGCGAGTCTGAGCAATATTTATAAGCGGACTGCACAGGTATCATGACCTGCCAGGTGTGTGGGTCTGCGCCCTGTTATTAATGAACGCGCTCACCGGATTGGGAACCACTTTTTGGCTGAAACACCTGTTGCCACGCTATATTTTATACGCTCTCATGCATGTATACAAGCCAGCCGATCATACTTCGCCTACCTCCATCTATACCTCTGTTCTTTAGAACAACGTTTTATGTAGGTATTTAACAGTCAGTCTCAAAATAAAAAAAATGCATGGCAGTTACGAATGGAGACTCGTACAATCAGTGATCCGTTAACTAATGATCTTAATAGATATGTTGTTTGAGGTGCGTTAGGTGTTAGTTTGGCACAAAAATCAATGCTTGTCACGTCTTCAGATTAAGCAGCGGAGACCACGATTTCGAACGCCGCACACGTTGATTCCAACAACATATACTGTACGTATGCTAATATAACCAGCGAACTCAACTTTTTAATAAAATAGTATTAACACAGGGTTATTAAAAAACAAGAAGCAGATGTTGTATTTTTATTTCTCACAAACTATAAAAGAATGTAAATACGCGCTACACGTCACTGAATACAAAATGGTTAAATGTTTGCTTATAATAATAACAATTAACAAAATTGCGATGGAGCGCCGCTCCGGTGGCAATCTCCCTACACCCCAGTCTTTCTCCTTCCCTCTTCCAACCTACTTTTGCCCTCAACTAATTTTTACTTTAATTTCGTTCAGTGTTTTTGGTAAATTAGTCATCAATTCTTTTGCCAGTTTATTCCAATCCCTTACACCCTTTCTTAGGAAGGAAAATTTTCTAACACCCTTATGCCTGAAATCAAGTGCCAGCTTGTTGTCATGGTCATCTTCCATGAACCTCTCTTAATTTTCTCGCCAATATCTTTCCATGCTTCATCACCAATATAGGCCTTATACGCTCCCATTTTTTACTTTTGTTTAAAAATTTTTTTTAAAATTATTATTATTATTATTTGCTATTAGCCTTGCGCTAATCCCACCAACGACATAAGGGTAGCGGTACTAGGTTTTTATTTTATATTTTTTTATTGTATCTTTATATTTAACTTTTTGTTTTTGCGACATATTTGCATATTTTATTGATCATTTTTGTGCCTGGATACGATAGGTTAGTCATAAGAAATGTTATATCTGTGATTTTTAGGAATTTTTCTAATCTCGCTGTATTCTTCATATCCTGAGAATGTAGGGGTATATATCTTCCACCGCACCACATCCGAGACAATTCGGCGACTCCACAATTTCCATGACATACTTTTTGTAGTTTAGGAGGGCGTGTCTTGTGCGTTATCTGTTAATCAAGGTTTTCTTTTTCGTGCTCAGATCTTTTGATTCATACCATGACTTCTTTTCGATATTGTTGCATGTTTACCGATGCAATATTCCTTTTGAGCCTTTGTTGTTTTGCCATTTCGTTTCCCATTCGTTTCTTATCAGGACGGATGCGAGGTGTCTAAGGTCTGTTATAGGGAACAGCAATGTCCAACCTTTCTGTTGCCGCTAGTTGCTCTTTTGCTGCTCTGTCAGCCATTTCGTTGCCCTGTATGCTCACATGGCTTGGTACCCATTGTTGCCTTACATCTATGTCTTTTGCTGTCAATTTAGCTATCAATTTAGTCATCTGTACGCCGGGAAAGACTCACTTCTCACAACAGTTAGTAAAGTTTATGGATCTTTCATTTTTATGGAGAAAACTGATTGGAATTTCCTATCTGTATGTGCTTCAGACCTGGTTGTTTCCACTACTTTAAGAAGATGGGTATGATTATATTTTTTATGCAATATGGAGTACCTCCTCACTTTCACCGTGAGGTACGAAACTACCTGAATGAAACAATTCTAGCACGATAGATAGGAAGAGATGGGCAAGAGGATGTTGTTCATCGTCTGTGGCCTCCCAAGTCATCAGGTCTTAAGCCCTATCTGTGGTGGTAGGTAAATATATATTTTTTTTACTTATGGCTTTACGCCTCGTCGACGTCGAGGTCATTAAGGCTGGATGGGACTGCGGACAAGGTACGGGAAAGAATTAGACCATGGCCTTTTTGAAGGAAGCATCCCGGCAATCAGCCGGAGTGATTTGGGGAAACCATGGAAAACCAAAATCTGGATGCCCGGACGGGGATTCGAACCAGCGTCCTCCCGAATGCGAGACCAGAGGTAGGTAAAAGATAAGGTATATGTACCACCTGTGCCCACGACTCCTCAACAACTGTGAAGTCGATTGTGTCAGCTGTGAATTCGATAACTATGGACGAGTTAAAACTTAAGTAGTAAGAAATGGGTTACCCCTTTGATATTTGTCTGGCAACAAATGGTGCACATGTCGAATGTATACAGTAAAACTTTAAACCTTCCTGTATCCAGTGAGATGTGGCACGTATTTGTAGGGTAGAAGGTCTAATTACGGGCTGCCACTTTTGTTTTGGTTCTACTGATTTACCTGGTCTCTCAATATGGATAATTTTGATGTCACTTACTTCTATAAACAATCATGAAGGTGATATCAGGGTTCAAAACTTCAATAATCAATTTTAATTTTCGAAAATCAAAGGATAAAAAAAAAAGAATTATAGTGACTGATTTTCGAGAGGTGGTCCAAATACAGGCTACACCAAATTTTGTTCAAAAAGTTTATTAATTTGAAATTTTACAATATGTTTTTGTTGTTTCTTTTTTTGTAATTTGCAGAAGTTACAGATGTATACCACATTTTCCATTACTGTACATTCAGTTTCTTCCCAGCATTCACACTTGTAGAACTGAATCCACACTTCGCCTCTGACATCATCTGAAAAGAGTCCATCACAGAAAATGTATCCTGCATTGTCGTCACCATATTTATCCCGCAGAGAAATAGCCAACTCGTCATCGTCAATGTCGTCATCAGTAGGAGGGACCCTATGGTCTTCTTCAGAGTCCAACTCTTTGCTGAGCTTACCTAATGGGCTTTTCGGTTTGGCTTTGCAATTTAGGATTATTTTTCTTTGCCGGAGCACCTGATTTCACTTTCACAATTATCTGACAGTTGCTCAAAGCTATACACTATATACATTTCTTCAATCATTCGCTGTAAGGAGATCCAGTTATGATGCAAGTCTTGGCGCACTTGAGATCACGATTGCTTTTTCTTTACAGAGGTGGATTGAAGGTACATCATATGGACAAACCCTTTTGGTCGATGAAGCTTGAGCAGTTGGTCATTGATCTGGGGCGCTAAAATCTTGTCGTTTACTTGTCAAGAGCTGGCCCGTTATTGGACCACCAATGGTAGCCCGTGTTTAGACCATACAGTACTTCAGGTAGATGGTATTGTTAGCCATTATAAAACAAACAAATCGAACAGGACAGATGTCCTACTTGAAGCTCAGGTCATCTATTTTGAGATGAAGTGGAAGCCATTTACTGTACTGCATAAGTAAGAAAAAGAGAAATTAAAGTTTACATACCTTGAAAAGTTTTGAGTTTGTCTAAAGCAAGTTTTATCATAAAAGAATATGCGTCACGGACCAAGTTCATTCGTTCACTACTCTTCCCCCGCCACTTGATTTTCCTTTTGGTGCCATTCTCGTGGCTGCCAACAACCTCCTTCCTCCACTTTCAGCAAGTAGCCCGTATTTAGACCCTAGCCCGCCATTCGACCTTCTGCTCTACCTTTTATAGCTTGAGAGAAATAAAAATGCAAAATCTGATCCTTCTTTTTGAATAAACCTTTATATAACAAAGCAACCACAACGAAATAACTTTTGCTAGAATTTCTCGAAACTTAGAAAATGTATTAGATCTGACAAGTGAGTAGCCTATGTTTACTATCTGCTGTTATATTCAGGATATGATTGATATTGAGGAGAAATTTGAAGTTCATAGGTAAAACCGTTTCTGATATAGAACTAGTAGTAAAAATCGACAACGTCGATGGCAGGTGACGTCACTAATTGCAGATGAGAAAATGTAAAAGAAGTCTTAGGTCTCTATTTAACGAGCTGTAAGCATTCGTTCTTCACCTGCTCGGGGGCAAAAAAATATTTATTCCATCACCTTTATTTCTGTGAAACACGCCCCTACCCCCCCCCCCCCCAATTTACATATATTGGCGATGAGGCATGGAAAGATATTGGTGTAAGAATTAAAAATAATGCATAGGATGGGAAAAGATAGCCATGAACACAAGCTGGCACTCGATTTCAGGTACAAGGGTGTAGGAAGATTCTCTTTTTTAGGTATGGGGGGGGGGGGTCAGGGAATTGGAATAAGTTACCAGAAGAAATGATGAATAATTTACCAAAAATGTTGAAAGAATTTAAAGTTGAAATTTGTTGAGGGCAAATGTAGGTGGGTGCAGGAAAGGGAGAAAAGGTAGGTAGTGGAATTGCCACCAGAGCGTGCGCTTCGTAGAAATTAAATTAAATACTATATTAAATTTTTGGTGGAAGCTATATAGAACCAAATTAAATCAATCTTCTCGCAGGTAAATTATATTTTTTACTTCTATAAAAGCTCAGTCGTATCATAGGTAAGATCTCCCCTCCTGTTACAAACAGATCCTACCAACACTGCACCTCCAAAATATCCTTCATATAACCCAGCACAGAGACCGACCACCTACAATATCTCAAGAGAACAAAAATTTACCCCACTCTGTGAATGACATCAAAATCGCCTACTACTAGCCACAAATCTGCAAGAAAAGCAAACAAAATATTGTACAAAACTACAACTTGATCATGTAACATCTTAATGCAAATCAACTGTATAATTTTTGTTAAAGTGTAAACATTCCTTTACGAAAATCTATTGTAAACTATATTATCATTTGGCTGAAGAGCACGACATGTGTGCTGCCAGCCCGCTTCCCCCATTAAGGGGGATGAATGAAATGACAGTAAATATATAATATACAGGGCGTTCGCCGGGAAACGCAACCCACTGTTAGCGCTACAAGGAAGAAACTGCTCCCGGCGAGCGAGCCCTCAGTTTCCGGCATTGTTCGACCGTCGGCCGCGGACTATTTCATAATAATTACGCTTCATAAACTTCATAAACTTGTGTGCTAAGCATTTAAATGTGACGTAATTCATTAGCTTACCTTATAAAAGATGCTGGAAGTGTTGACCCTCTTGAGTAATGCACATTTCACATCTTCTGAACATATTTCGAGACACACGCTGCCCTAACTGACTTAATGATTTTTTGGGTGACTGTTCTAGTCGAAAAGCGATATCGTCAATTTTCTCCTCTGTGAGAATACGGTTGACCGACAGTCTCTTTTCGTTAAAAAATGAACCCGTTTCTCTTACTTTTTTAACCAGACGCAGAATTGTTGATTTAGCTGGCAGTAAAGCGCCAGGAAATTCGCGACGAAATTTACTGCGACACTTTTTAAACGACTTCTTTTTCACATATGTATCGTAGAGAAATATTCTTTGTTGCAAACTGTAACGTACCATAATTTTACTCACACTCAAACACGGTACAGATTAATAAGAGTATGAAGCCCCAAACCAGCCAAACCGCAAAGAAACGTTTATTCACAACACTGATTAATAAGAGACTGAAGTCACAACCTATCTACAATGCAAAGAAACCGTTCTTAACAATGTAAGGGTCACTGCACTGCACTGTTGGGGCAGCGGAAGTGTTAAACAGTGCGGTGATTCACGGTGTCGTGTGGCGGAAACTGCTGGCCCGACTGATCGAGCAAGTTGCCGACGGCAACAGACTGGGAGGGTAGCGTTTTCCGGCGAACGCCCTGTATATATAGGTAAGATCGATTTTAGTAAACGACTAGCCAAGCTTAGTAGAATAATTTTTATAAAGCTAATACATCCTTTCATGTTTAAACGAAATTTATGAATGAGGTGTTATTTTAAAGCTTATGGTCTCCACTTTTGTCACATCATACTTTAAGAAAGGAATTTTTCGGAATTCGACCCTTGAAGGGCAAAAATGTAAATATTTCTAAAATGCATTTTTTTGTGTCACTAGCCATTTATATCCCTGGATAGTGGATACCTAACCAAAATCTATGAATGAAGTGTCGTTTTAAAGATTTAGGATTCTGATTTGCTGAAATCATATATTAAGTAAAGATTTTTTCCGAATTCCACCCTTAAAGGGCAAAACTATCAATATTTCTGAAACGGGTTTGTATGTCACGAGCCACATATCTCCCTTGATATCTATCCGACATAGATAAACGAGGTTCCATTTTAAAGATCTCCGCCGTGGTTGTATCATATTATAAGAAAGGAATTTTTCGGAATGGGACACTTAGATGACAAAATTACCATTATTTCCACAATGTATCTTTTTTTTGCCACGAGCTATTTGCCTCCCTGGATATCGAACCGAAATCGAGAAATGAATTATTTTTTTAGAGGATAAGGTCTCTGCTTTGATCAAATCACATTTTAAGAACGGAATTTGTGGCAGGTAGAAGGCCAAAAGTATCAATATTTCTACAACTCATTTTTGTGCAACGAGCCATTTATCTCCCTTGATATCTATCCTGTTCATATAAATGAGGTATAATTTTAAAGATTAAGATCTCCGCCGTGGTTACATCATATTTTAAGAAAGGAATTTTTTCGGAATTCGATCATTAAAGAACAAAGATATAAATATTTCTATAACGAATTTTCGTATTTTTGTGTCACGAGCCATTTATCTCCTTTGATATCTAATAGATAAGCGAGCGATCATATTAAAGATTAAGGTCTCTGATTTGGTCACGACTTACCATAATACAGGAATTTTGCGGGATTCGATACTTCAAGAACAAAAGTGTCGTTATTTCCATTACTTTTCTTTGGTTACGAGCAATTTATCTCCATTTACACCTAACGTAAATCGATAAATAAGGTATCATTTAAGAGATTAAGGTCTCCACTGAGGCAACATTATAAATTGAGAGCGAAATTTTCGGAATTAGACCCTGTAGCGTCTGCTTTTGGGGACAGTGATTTCTGTATCATATTGTTTCATCCATAAAAAATTATCAAATTTGAATATCAAAATAATAATTAATTTTCAGCTAACCACATGAAATATTATTGGAATTAATAGGAGAACTGAAAAGTGGGTGTACAATTTATTATTGTCAACTGATGCAATTGTGAAATTATGCAAACATGAAGTTTGTTTTTATTCTGATATAAACAATTACATAACATTGGATGTCTTTAAAGTCAAACAGTTATAGCAAAATCTCAGGGTCAACTACTGGGTGGAACGATTGCATTAGTTTCCGTCGTGATCGTAGATTTTACCGTTGTTCACGGGCCAGGTCAGCACCCTGGCACGAATAGCGCCACATGGGGTCGTCCAGCTTTCTCGTCGGGCACCGCGTGGTGGCAGTGTCCCCCGGCTCGTCCAGTGCTCCGGCCTCGGTGAAGGTCACTTGCTGCTGTCTCAGATGAGGATCCCAACCAGAGTGTGTCTTCGTCCGTTTTTCAGCTCCAAGCAAGACTCTGTACATCTCGCAATGCGATGTCTCGTCCGGCCCTTGGCGAATCACAGCACTCCACGCCAAAGGACCAGCAATTCATTGGCTCCCAGAACAAACAAGTAAAAACACAAACACGTCAATAAATTGAGACGGCTTCTCTATTGGCTGGATCGTCTTCCGCCACTCTCAGAAAGCGCTTCTTTACTAGGAAACGGCACTAAGGTATATTTTAGCACGCCGGCACCAGTTTTCGGCGGGTATTTTCAGAAACGTGCGAAAATAGAAAGGGGGCCTTAGTTATTTATGGTGGCTATAAATCCTCTTAATGTCCAAGTTGGTTAGAACGTTTTCAGTCCCCCATAGTGCGTGTAAATCTGGTCGCTTTTGTTCCGTCACATATCTGTTCGGTTAGGCACGTCGCACCGTCAACATTACCACATACCGTGGGAACACTTGGTGCCTAATAACACTGTACTTTTTAATTCATTACAAACCTTAAAGGGCAAAACTAATAACTGTGCGGGAGACAGTTCAGAGTCAAGCCGCTAGATAGGAGTATTACGTATCACAGAGATATTAATAAACTGCTTCACTGGCGTCAACTTTTGTTACGTATCTATTACGCTAGCACACAAACAATTAAAACAAATGAGGTGGTTCTTATTCCATCCTGTTACAAACCCACAACCTTACTACTCGTTGTATTCGCGAAAATATCACATGGATCATCTAGTATCCAATAAAAAAATGTAATCTCCAATTATCATATGAAGAATGTTACCTTGAAACAAAGAGACTCCTCATTTTACAAGCGTTATTTTTGTTGAGTGTAATTGCCATTGGTAATGAGGCAGATGTCCCACTGATATCCAGTTTCACTCCAAGCTTTATCCAGCGGTATCGGCTTTAGTTCTGTAACTGTTATACAGACTAGTTTTTTTAATTTGGTGCGAATTTTCAGGTAAGGATGGAACAAACACTCAATATTTAACAAAACCGCTCAATTCACAGACCTGGTAAACGGACATCCAGGAGAAAAACTACAACACAGTTGTAATGCCAACAGTAAATTATAGGCGTACTGCAAGGATTTTTACCATATTCCTTGTAAACATTCTCTAAACTTGTATCGCAAACTATGCAAATATAAGTTGAGCTGTCCTGAACCAAAATGATACCTTAACAAAGCCTGTAAGTTATGCGAATAAATATTTAAATGCTTTCAAATCTGTAACATCTTTCCTTGTACAATAGCACCTTACGTAATTGCTGATTGCTTAAAGCTTTCAATATTACGAAAAGAATGAAAAAAATTCTTCAGATGCGCGAAATTACGACTAAGGAAGATCGCAGGTGCTCCAATACATAACTCTTAGTAAAATTCTTTTTATATATAAGTCGGGTCCATCCGGGAAAGATCAGGAACCGGGCGGGTTGAATGGAGTTCCCGGCTCAAGGATGATGGCTCATTAGTGGAGGTAGGCTGTGGTTATCCCTCGGACAGTGGAGAGTAACTACGAGAACACAGCGGATACAAGGGTCCGGTTTATTAGACTCAGTCTCACAATACACAGTGACAGATAACGGAGTGATGTCGCCTCGGCGGTCAAGCAGGAAGAGGCCTCCATTGTTTTTTTTATTTTATTTTTTGTTTTATTTTTTATTTTTATTTTTTATTGTTTATTTTTTATATTTTTTATTTTTTTATTTTTTTTTATTACCTTTCATTCCTTTGGCTGAGGGCTAAAGGAGGGCTGTTAGAGAGCTGTTGCTCTTTTCAGCCATCGGGAATGTGCAGTTTTTTGGGTTTTAACCTTTATTTGACTCATCATGTGTTACAAATGTATTTCGGTATTTCTGTGGACACTAAGTCCTTGATTTTCATTAATCCCTCAGGGGGATTTGGAGCAGCTTGGTCAGCTGTTCTCGTTGACTCCCTTCCATCCAATCTTGGTGTCGGGAACACCCCTTCTCTTGGCAGGCGTTGCCGCTCCTTGTGGACAGGTTTCGTGCGTGTTGTTGCGTTGAGTGATGTAGGGAGATAGTTGGTCTTCTGTCTGCCTGCTGCTTGGAGCTCTCTTTCTCGCCTTTGTGCTGTGCGCCGCCTTTAAGTAGCCCCTTGTAGATGTCGCTGTGGCGCTGCTCGCTGCGTCTGTGGCGCCATCTAATAGCTAGCCCCATACTGCAGATCCGACATACAGTATATATATATCGGTGATAAGGTTCATTTAGAAAAAATACTTAGAACATTGCCCTTCATTGATTGCAAGATCTTTAAAGCCGGAACAATATTATAGGGAATGAAAGAGGGATTGGCCTTGAAAGAAGATTTCGAGAAACCATGGAAAAGCGAATTAAGGGTGCCAGAAAAGAAATTAACTGGGGTCCTTACCAACACTGCATTATTGTTGAGGAAAACTGAAATCTCAGTGGAAAAATTTCTTCTGAAAGGTAAAGTGTTCAGGAACATATTCCACTGTGAAGACAAAGTCAAGAACATTCTTGAACATGGAAGCAATGATTGAAAATACAGAACTATGCAATTCGTTGCATCAGATTAAAGGAAAATCTGTTCTCTAATAAGGTAAATAAATAATTTATGAAATTGTGCTAGGATAAATCCTAAAATCAACGAACTGAAATATCCTAGAAGTATTCAGTCAAAAAAATTAATAATCGAGTATTAAAATATTCTTCTAGCAATTTATTGATGTCTTCGAGTTGGTCATTAAGTCTTTATCCATAAGAGACAAATTTTCCTGGGAGAAAAGAAATTACGTTGAGACAAGAAGTACAGGGCGTTCGCCGGGAAACGCAACCCACTGTTAGCGCTACAAGGAAGAAACTGCTCCCGGCGAGCGAGCGGTCAGCTTCGGGCATTGTTCGACCGTCGGCCGCGGACTATTTAATAATAATTACGCTTCATAAACTTGTATGTGCTAAGCATTTGAATCACTAAATGCAGAAAGGGAACATGTCCAGTATTACGTTCGTACGGTAGACTACTCAGTATTACATTTTGTGTTTGTTTGGGATGAGAAGCATATTATTTATATGTTTTTTTAGGTGACTTTCTGCAGAGAACGAAAGGGCTAAGTTGAAAGATGCCTTTTCCGGAAAAAAAGGTTTTTTTTTACGAAATGGACATGTTCCCTTTCTGCAATTAGCGATTCATTTAAATGTGACGTAATTCATTAGCTTACCTTATAAAAGATGCTGGAAGTGTTGACCCTCTTGTGTAATGCACATTTTACATCTTCTGAACATATTTCGAGACACACGCTGCCCTAACTGACTTAATGATTTTTTGGGTGACTGTTCTAGTCGAAAAGCGATATCGTCAATTTTCTCCTCTGTGAGAATACGGTTGACCGACAGTCTCTTTTTGTTAAAAAAATGAACCCGTTTCTCTTACTTTTTTAACCAGACGCAGAATTGTTGATTTAGCTGGCAGTAAAGCGCCAGGAAATTCGCGACGAAATTTACTGCGACACTTTTTAAACGACTTCTTCTTCACATATGTATCGTAGAGAAATATTGTTTGTTGCAAACTGTAACGTACCATAATTTTACTCACACTCAAACACGGTACTGATTAGTAAGAGTATGAAGTCCCAAACCAGCCAACCGCAAAGAAACGTTTATTCACAACACTGATTAATAAGAGACTGAAGTCACAAACTAGCTACAATGCAAAGAAACCGTTCTTAACAATGTAAGGATCCCATTATACTACGTCACTGCACTGTTGGGGCAGCGGAGGTGTTAAACAGTGCGGTGATTCACGGTGCCGTGTGGCGGGAGTTGCTGGCCGACTGACCGAGCAAGTTGCCGACGGCAACAGACTGGGAGGGTAGCGTTTTCCGGCGAACGCCCTGTATAATATCAAGGACGAAACTCCTTTTAGGTCATGTAATGTATACGTTGTAACTTGAGAACATTGTTGATCTGTTAAATGTTTTGTTTCGGTGAGAATACAGAGAATTAAACTCTAAATTGACCCGTGAGAAACTTTTTAATTTCTGAATGTCTCCTGTTAACAAAAAAAGTAGTAAGGTATTGGCATAATCAATATAGAGAAATCCTGACGGAGATTGATAAACCATTGCCATCAAGGGCGCGTGGAAGTACGACACTCTCGAGTAACCATGCTTAATGGCCCTTTGATCATGGCATTTAGCCTTTCTTTCATACTCATTTAAGCGAATGCGATGGCAGATTCTAATTTCCGTCATAAAAGCCACTCATTCTAAGATCAGACAAATACGAACAAAACTGAACGTTAATGACACGTATTAAAACGTATGGTGACACATTTTCCTTTAGTATATAACAAAGTCGCAGACCTTTACTACATGCCCATCGGTAAAACAAAACGACCGCATTCAAAAGGAATATTGAAAGAATGGTTGTGAGACTTTGATGATGGTGGTGTAGCATGGTCTATCTACATTCCTGCCGGTATAATCCCTGCTTCTTCGCTTCTTCTGGTTTTACGCCTCGTCGACTTCGACATCATTAGAGGCGAGAAAGAACTGGTTACAAGGAACGCGGAAGAATTCGGTGATGGCCTTTAGAAGAAACCATCCCGGCATTTACTTGGGGTGATTTGGGAAAACCATGGAAACACTAAATCAGGTTCACCGGACTGGAATTCGAACCCACGTCCTCCAAAATGCAAGAACAGGGCGTTATCGCTCATCCACGCATGCATCGTAATGTCATTCAGGAAACAGAAGTGGAAAAGCTTCCCATGGTGGACACATAGATCTAAACTTCGATAGGACTGACTAATGATGTTAATTCCGTTCCGATTTTTGCGTTTGTTCTTCTTCCTCTTAACACAAGAAATGGGGAAAGCGGGCGAAACGCGGATTCTTTGCGCAGAACAAAGGAAGGAAGGAGGTTGATGTTTGCAAGAGGCTCTTCACTACGACAGTGTACGCGCTGCTTCAGGCAGACCCTTTTGGCACGACCAATGAATTTAACATAGAAAACGAGCAGCTATTCGCCGCAAATGCAGTGGAAAATTACTCTGAAAAATCCCTTGTATACATCAGACAAGTTTTTGAACATATATAAGTGAAGCTGTGGAATGCACTAAGTTTGGTATTTTTGGAGTAGTTGATAATAACAGATCAATACACGGATTGTTAACTAACGGATTTCACATACAGTTAATTCCATTGTCTGCAACAAGTTTGTATCCTATTCCCTCCCTACGAGGGACCCATACCCAAAAAAAAAAAACAGGAATTATTTTTAAAAGATATATATTTTCAATTTTTTTTAGAAAACAATCTTATTCCCTTCAAAATACTCACTAATACATTTGTCCCACTGTTCCAAACAGTCATGTTTAGAAATGGCTGACAGATGCTCCCTCGTTTTTTTCTTGACTTCTTCAATGTTGTCAAATCGGTGTCCTTAAATGCCCCCTTTCATGCGTGGAGATAAGTAAAAGTCGCACGGAGCCAGGTCAGGCGAGTAAGGAGCGTGGGGCAGCGGAACCATGCCATTTTTAGCCAAAAACTGCCTAACAGAGACAGCTATGTGTGCAGGTGCATTGTCGTGGTGGAAGAACCAGTCTCCTGTCTGCCACAAATCGGGTCTTTTTTGACTAACCGCGCTCCTAGATAACTCACTAATCACTGATAGTTGATAAATTGTCTGTCGACGGTGTAAGAGCAAAAGCTCTAGAGTTTTTTCAACCTTTTTGTCGATTCGGGCAGTTGATGGACGTCCAGAAAGAGGTTTGTCATCAATCGACATGTCGCCATTTTTAAACCGAGCGAACCACTTGTAAACTTGAGTTTGTCCCATAGCGTCACCTTTGCGAACTTTTTTCAACAAAAAAAAAAAAAGATTCAGCAGCATTTTTACTGTGTAGAAAGCAAAATTTCACATCTTGCCACCATCAAAAACGAAACAATAACAAAACAGCGCTAGAGAAATTATCATTGCAGATTAACACAACAACCCAGGTCAACAATACAGGCGGCACTGAACTGACAATGAGTTACGATATAAATGCCTAGCGGCAGAAACGCGTACTACATCAACTCCGCCCACACATCGCAGTTCCTTTCCTCTGTAACCTAAAGCTTAATGTGGAATCCGAAGGACAAATGGCGCTGGCGTAGTTCATGTGAAAAAAACACAACTCTCAAATATTCCTAATCCATCGGTATTTGAAACCGCGACCAGACCCAGAAATTATGAAAGCAATTGCCTTAACCACTGAGCTACGAAATCGCTGAAGTCCACTTCCCAAGCTACAAAACAATATTCTTTCATACAATAAAATCAGTTACGTGGATTTTTTATTTATTATTATTACAAGATGTAAAAGCGTTAAAAACTTTTTTCTTACAACTTTGATGATTCCATTTGTGTCGGTGAATAATCCTCATGACACAGTACAAAATCAGAATAAAAATTAATATTTAAAAATTATTATTTTTAATATTAACCAATTTAGAAGTTATGCTCAATGAGAATGTTGCAGAACTGCGTTTTTTAATGACGCTGTTTACTTTTTAGACTCCAGTTAAACTTTACACCCAGAAAATTAGTATTTCCGGTAACGTTTACATTGATTTTTTTGTCTCTAACATATTGATGAGATTTTTTTAATGATATACTTTTTTCAACAGCAAATGTAATACACTTTCACCATTCAAGGATCGGGATAGTATCATTCATAATATATTTTAAGAAATGCAGGACATGTTTTATCAGTTTATACCGTGAAGTGTCCTAGAGGGTACCGCTTGAAATTTCTCATTTAATTACCGTAGATAATCGCCGTGGTTCTTAGGCCTGAATGATCACAAATAAAAATGAATGATGATAAGCGAAAGAGCTAAAAACATAAATGATAAAACGACTAATAAATTAATTTTCTTGAGCAGACATTTTAAAGAGCAACGTTATTTATAAAAGCAATTCATTTACTGGATCATACGTTGATTAGTTAGCGAAGCCTGGACTTTAGGAATACCTGAAAGAAAGAAAATTGATGCATTTGAAATGTGGTGCTACAGAAGATAGCTAAAATTAAGTGGAGAGACAAGTAAGAAATGAACGAGTTTTGGAAATGAGGGTTAGGAAACAAGTTTGTGGAACAAGCTTACAGAAAGAAGAGACAGGCTGGTAGGTCATATTTGAGACTTGCTGTATTGGTTTATTTGCTGGTGGAGGCAACAATCGAAGGTAAGACTTGTATTGGAAGACAGAGATTAGAATATATGAAGCAGATAATTGAGGACGTGGGCTGTAAGGGACAGGTAGAGATGAAGAGGTTAGCACAAGATAGGAAGGGATGGAGGATTGCATCAAACCAGTCTAAAGACTGACAACAGCAAAAAAAGAAACGTCGATTAGTTGCAGACATAAGAACCTGTTGTTCTATGTTTGTAGTTCCTATGAGTAAACGAAACGATTTCTGACTGCTCATTCACGCGCAATTCTTAGACTGAAATATTTGAACAGTTTGGGAATCTCATCATGAGCAAAGAATGCTTTTGACTGTAATAGTTTTTCACGATTCTTTGGGGACAGAGGGCATAGAAAGATAATATTAGTTACTATTATTTAAGTTATGTTAAAGCATTTGAATGAGCAATCAAAGTATTTTTTAAAGCTGAATGAATTGTTTTTAAAAGCAGACACTTCACAGAGAGTTTATCCAATACATTTAATAAATATTTCTTCAAGAAAACATCAATTTTTGTTATATTCCAAAGAAAATTAAATTATTATTTGATATAATAATCTTTCAAGTAACAACCCAAGCTTTAACTTCTTTAATTACAATAGTTATGTGGTATGCTTTAAGAAAGTCACATCATTTTTGTAGGTTTGGAGTAAAGTTTTCTTCTAAGTCTACAAGCAGTGTTTTAATGTGTATTGTGAACCAATTCTTTGCTTTCTTATGTCTTTCTGAAATCATTAATGAGGACAGAAATTTTTCTTACATTTCAGAAATTCTTTCCTGTTGGTAGCTGAACATCAGTGATTTTGTGTACAATTGCCACGGTGGCCATAGTTAAAGTCGCCGTTTAAATTTGAGGGCCTTTATAAGTAGTTTTTAATGGATACAAAATTATGATTCTTTTGTTAATATTGTATTTTTCGTGTGAACTGAATTCGACAATGTTACTTGATCGATGGTCTGTCAAACCATTATATTGGAACTGTTTGACATTTGAACAATATTTTTCTTCCCTAAAGATGTTACCAATACTTCTATGGCTTTTTGTGTACCTTGGTAAAAAAAGTTCACAGTTTGAGAAACATTAATTGAAAGCTCAGTGCGTTAGGGCAGGGAACAATACGAATTGGGTGAGTTATAACAAGCAGTCGGCATACTCGCCAACCTGATAAGGGAATGACTATAGTCTAGCCATTTTCTTCCATTATACTTTTAAAACAATTGGTTTACACAAAGAATAGCACAGCACACGTTATACCTTGTTCACTCTGAACAGACGGCTCAAGGTCGTGTTCCCCTCGCCCCACTCTTCACCTCACTACCCCCTCCCTTCCTACCTCTCCGCGCCGTACGCTGTATCGAGGCGGGCGAATGGTAAATTTTCCCCTCCTCGTGTAGGGGTAAAGGCAACGGAGTGGGGATAGGTCAGAATCACCTTGAGTCGCCTCTCTTAACTGAACGTGGTATAGTGCTACGTTTAAACTGTTCGCGTACTTAGTTAACACATTTGTCTCCCTCCACAATAACCATAATTAATTATCAGCATCGTGTTAACAACAAGAAATAGCCAATATATTGTGGTTTACAGTAGTTAAATCTTTGATGGGACCTAATTCACTACTCAAGTATAAAATCTGGGATGGAACTGTGACTTCTTATTTACCGAGCCGCAGAGTGGATCATTAAGAGCGAAAATACTAGAGTCTAGATATATTAGATCCATTTTTGTGATTAAAAACGTCACGTTCTCTTCCCAGGAGAATGCCTCGTCAAAACCACACGTTGCGATTGCCACTTTCCCCCCTAACCTGTTGCCTGTCTTTCTCGTTTAGTTTTCCTTCAAATATCATTAAATGTCCATCGTTACACCGAGAAGTTATTAGGAACGTCTAAAACGCAGCTGAGGCCTGTCTTTCTCATTTTAATTGCATCGACACGCAGGCTTATTATTTAAGCATGATCTTGTGTCCCGTATTTGACTAGGTGAACGCTAACATTGTCACACTTTTGCCTAACATAATACACACTGGAAAATCAGCAAAATACATTATCAGAAAACTTAGTTTAAGTTTCCTGGTCTTCACTTTTCTCGCAGGTCGTTGATCGCCAATTAATGAAGCCATAGACCAATTCTGTTCATCACGTAAGCTTCGTTTTATTGATTATGAATCTCTCAACTCGCAGTTATTTGTATATATAGGTAGCTATAAATTGCATGATAAAATTATTATTGTTTCACCGAGATGGGAGGAGGCCGTTTTCGGCCTCCTACCTATCATTCGGGAGGACGAGGGTCAAACCTCGTTCGGCCATCCTGGTTGAGGTTTTCCGTGGTTTTCCTCAACCACTTTAGGCGAATGCTGGGATGGTTCCCTTCAAGGCCACGGCCGACCTTCCACCCCCCTTCCTCAAGGCCACGGCCGACCTTCCACCCCCCTTCCTTCCCGTAGTGTAGATAGGCTGAAAAGAGTCTCCTATGACTCTCCAGCAGCCCGCCTCCCAGCCTTCAGCTGGGAGGAATGAAATGGTTAAAAAAAAAAAAAAAAATTATTGTTTAATAATTCAAGCAATCAGTATAGTTTTAGCACTCACCACAGAATGCAATTATTACTAAATAATGTCTAAAACCATTTATATCTGTTAAGACCTACAGTGCTACTTGTTCCTGTTATTACAGGTGGTAAAAAGTTAACGTTGTCTTAGTTAAAACTTAAATTATCCGCTTGTGTAGTAACGATCTGGGGCATTAATAGTTAAAATTGCTAATCCTATTGATACGTTACAAATAAACATAAACATGTTTATGATCAATTAATTGATACGACAATTGATTTTTTTTCAGGAATATTTGGTAGTAAAAGAAATTTACAGTGTCGCTGGTCTTCTTCTTTTCCTTAAGCTTTACGATAAACACGGTATGTTTTCTTACAGGCGAAATTGCTGATTTTGGAAACTAAGATTATCTGAATCAACGCTTTTTAATTTCTCGCTAATCACAGAAGAAGAATTCTATAACTTTTCAAATATTTGCTCAGGTGCCTAAAAATATTTTAGTAAGGAAAAATGTGTTAACTCTGATCCACTTATTCTTCTCTGAGATAGTAAAAGACATACAGCAAATTCAAGAGACCGTAAAGGCTTCTGAAACTCACAAACTTTATTTATAAGAAATCAATATATTTGTATTGCATCTTGCTTATTCATTCCGTGGAAACTGCATTTAGATACTTCCTAAAACATATCATAAACTGTCCGAATGTCTCGCGAAAGAAATCGCCTATAAAAACTAAACTCTGCATAGAACATAATTTTAGCGTAAAACGCTGATGATACTGCAAGTGCAGTTAATTGTTACATATTGCGCGTAATAACGCGTTATAAACATTGCTGCTTTAGCGATAGTTAATCTCATCTGCACTTGTATTAAAATTTAACGAAAACATCTGGTTCACAAATAAAAATAAGACAAAAATCTGAATTCAGTCCGTTCTACAGCATCTCATCAGATAGATAAACTAAATGTTTTATTCAAATAATTGATATTCACTTTAGTATCGTGACCTCAGAAGTCACTATTAGCATTCTTTAACATTCAACAAAAATATATAGAAATTTAGTCAAGGGTTCTTGTTAATACGTATATTCAAAATAGTCACTTTGCATATTATTAGTAGATAACACGTTAGGGCGAGAAAGAAGAAATAGTTCTAGAATAGCTAAATGTTGGATCAATTAATTCTCTGAATATAATCTTAAAATCAGCCATAGCAAATAGTAATAATAACAGTAACCATAAGAAAAACCAATGTGTTCATAAATAGAACAATATCACATCCGGTTCCTCGTGTGATTACTAGTGACAATTATCCAAATTAAAAACAGCAACCTGAGCTGAACACAAACGGCCCCATATTTTTATCAACCAACAAGATGACTACTATGGGACAGTAAGTTCCCACAAAAAAACTAACGCTTTTAAACACGCCCTTGATGCTTATACTAATATACGGGCTTGAAACACATAAACTGACCACCGAAAATATTAGGAAAATGTACGGCACTTAACAAAGTAGGTAAGAAGAATGAAAAGAAATACAAAAAAAAGGAGAAAATAGGAACGAAATAAAGAGAAGAATCTAGAACTGAAAGATCATCTAAGTAATACATTAAGAGAGAAAACATCGATAGTAGGTCATTAATGGAAGGAAAGGCATTGGAATGGTCCCCCCCCCCCCCTTTCGGGCTTTATGTGACTATTAGACGAAGTAGAGGTTGTGGAACAAGTAATGTGGAAATAAATTCGCCAACCGCCCTTTGCCTAGAAGTAGACGATCTGCGAAAAGTAACAGAAATGAATTCGCCCACTGATATTCCCCTGAAAGTATACGATCTGGGACAAGTAATGGAAATGAATTCACTAACGGCCATTCACCTGGAAGTAGACGATCTGGGACAAGTAATGGAAATGAATTCGGCCACGGACATTCGCCAGGAAGTAGACGATCTGCGACAAGTAATGGAAATGAATTCGCCTGGAAGTAGACGACCTGCGACAAGAATGGAAAATGAATTCGGCAACGGACATTCGCCTGGAAATAGACGGTCTGCGACAAGTAATGGAAATGAATTCGCCCACGGACATTCGCCTGGAAGTAAACGATCTGCGACAAGTAATGGAAATGAATTCGGCAACGGACATTCGCCTGGAAATAGACGGTCTGCGACAAGTAATGGAAATGAATTCGCCCACGGACATTCGCCTGGAAGTAGACGATCTGCGACAAGTAATGGAAACTGAATTCGGCAACGGACATTCGCCTGGAAATAGACGAGTCTGCGACAATGGAAATGAATTCACCCACGGCCATTCGCCTGCAAGTAGACGACCTGCGACAAGTAATGGAAATGAATTCGGCAACGGACATTCGCCTGGAAATAGACGGTCTGCGACAAGTAATGGAAATTAATTCGCCCACGGACATTCGCCTGGAAGTAAACGATCTGCGACAAGTAATGGAAATGAATTCGGCAACGGACATTTGCCTGGAAATAGACGGTCTGCGACAAGTAATGGAAATAAATTCGCCCACGGACATTCGCCTGGAAGTAAACGATTTGCGACAAGTAATGGAAATGAATTCGGCCACGGACATTCGCCTGGAAGTAGACGACCTGCGACAAGTAATGGAAATGAATTCGGCCCCGGACATTCGCCTGGAAGTAGACGACCTGCGACAAGTAATGGAAATGAATTCGCCCCCGGACATTCGCCTGGAAGTAGACGACATGCGACAAGTAATGGAAATGAATTCGACAACGGACATTCACCTGGAAGTAGACGGTCTGCGACAAGTAATGTAAATGAATTCCCCCAAGGACATTCACCTTGAAGTAGACGATCTGCGACAAGTTTCGGAAATGAATTCGCCCACGGACATTCGCCTGGAAGTAGACGATCTGAGACAAGTAATGGAAATTAATTCACCCACGGTCATTCGCCCGGAAGAAAACGATCTGCGACAACTAATGTAAATGAATTCACTAACGGTCATTCGCCTGGAAGTAGACGATCTGGGACAAGTAATGGAAATGAATTCAGCCACGGCCATTCCCCTGGAAGTAGACGGTCTGGGACAAGTATTGGAAATGAATTCGCCCACGGAAATTCTCCTGGAATACCGAAACATGGATAGCCAGACAATATTCGAACCTACGTCCTACCAAATGTCAGGCCAGGGCGTTAGCAATCATACAACGGGCTGGGTACTAGAATACTACTGCAATATCTTGGTACGTGGATGAATCGAAGAAGGGCAAGAAAAACTTCGTGACGAGAGGAAGTAAGACCTAGAGGAAGATGGCAGCATTTCGCCATTCACATCCAAGAAACTGAAGTGAAATAAAAAAAAGTTCACCTATGGGAAGTTTTTCACCAGTCTTTAATTTATTGTCATTCTGATAGACTGTTTATAAGAACACCGTGAATTCATAGTCCCAGGAATGGGAAACTTTATATATACATTCCTGGGTTCAGATACAACACATGATCACACAGACAGAACCATAAGCACATAGACACAGGCAACAGAGAATGCACAATGTCGGCACTAGTACCGTGTATATCTTCCTTTCGCAGCAATCGTAGACGATCGTAGAGGTGCTGGATGTAGTCCTGTGGAACGGCATGCCAAGCCATTTCCACCTGGCGTCTCAGCTGGACCAGCGTTCGTGCTGGACGTGCAGACTGCGTGAGACGACGTTTCATCCAGTCCCAAACATGCTCAATGGGGGACAGATCCGGAGATCTCGCTGGCCAGGGTAGTTGACTTACACCTTCTAGAGCACGTTGGGTGGCACGGGATACATGTGGACGTGCATTGTCCTGTTGGAACAGCATGTTCCCTTGCCGGTCTAGGAATGGTAGAACGATGGGTTCGATGACGGTCTGAATGTACCGTGCACTGTTCAGTGTCCCCTCGACGATCACCAGAGTTGTACGGCCAGTGTAGGAGATCGCTCCCCACACCATGATGCCGGGTATTGGCCCTGTGTGCCTCGGTCGTATGCAGTTCTGATTGTGGCACTCACCTGCACGGCGCCAAACACGCATACGACCATCATTGGCACCGAGGCAGAAGCGACTCTCATCACTGAGACGACACGTCACCATTCGTCCCTCCATACACGCCTGTCGCGACACCACTGGAGGCGGGCTGCACGATGTTGGGGCGTGAGCGGAAGACGACCTAACGGTGCGCGAGACCGTAGCCCAGCTTCATGGAGACGGTTGAGAATGGTCCTCTCTGATACCCCAGGAGCAACCGTGTCCCTAATTTGCCGGGAAGTGACGATGCGGTCCCCTACGGCACAGCGTAGGATGCGACGTTCTTGGCGTGCGTCCGTGCGTCGCTGCTGTCCGGACCCAGGTCGACGGGCACGTGCACTTTCCGCCGACCACTGGCGACAACATCGATGTACTGTGGAGACCTCGCGCCCCACATGTTGAGCAATTCGGCGGTACGTCCTCCCGGCCTCCCGCATGTCCACTATACGCCCTCGCTCAAAGTCCGTCAACTGCACATACGGTTCACGTACACGCTGTCGCGGCATGCTACCAGTGTTAAAGACTGAGATGGAGCTCCGTATGCCACGGCAAACTGGCTGACACTGACTGCGGCGGTGCCCAACCGCTGCGCAGCTAGCGCCCTTCGACGGCCAACACTGCTATTCCTGGTGTGTCCGCTGTGCCGTGCGTTTGATCATTGCTTGTACAGCCCTCTCGTAGTGTCCGGAGCAAGTATGGTGGGTCTTACACACCGGCGTCAATGTGTTCTTATTTCAATTTCCAGGAGTGTATGACTGGGTAAGCTGGTTGAGCAGTTATCATGCTGGAGGACGCGGGTTCGATTCGTGGTCCAGCGATTCAGATTTCGGTTTTGTATGGTTTCTGGAAATCAGTCGCGTTTAAATTCCACGAAGGTTACCTCAAAGTGTAATGGTACCATTCCTTCTCGTTCTCTGTCTCTAAAGTCTCTCTCAGCACAAATGGTGCCGACGTTGACGAGCCGTAATGATCGGGACAAAAGGTTTCGAAGAGACATTCTCTCGTCACTAATAATAAAGTTATAAGACACCTTGAAAATTTACCCTTAAATTTAAAATTCCACTTCTGGATAAATGCTGTATTTTGTCAATAGCATCACACTAGCACATATAGAAAGTAAAAAATTTAAATTCGAAAATGGAACAATTTATATGTTAGTAAAATCGACTCATTTGGTGAAGATGAAATCTAAGTACTCCTACAAAACTTTTTTGTTTGTGTCCTGTGGATTGTTTCTGACTCCGTTTAATTTTCTGCCGCATTTCATTTGGTTCCGTTTGTTCAGGGACTCGAAACAGGAACTGCATACTGGCATACAGTGACTCCAATTGCATAACGTCCTTACCGACAGCAGTGGATAAAGATCAGATCACGACTCATGTATCCTCGCCGGCAGTTCCTGCAAACGCAGTGTCGAAATGGCTGTCCTTAATACAACAGGTAAATCAATTTCATGTAGTCCCATCAGATCTTACTCTCCTAACTTATTTTACTGACATATTTGAATCATGGTCAGATAATAATTCAATTTGGTAAGGTATTTCGGCCTTTTAACCAGTCAAGGATAGCTCGTATCTTTGCTGCATGTAATGAATAGTAGAGGTAAGTAAACACAAAAAATCCTCCACTGCGCGCGTTATAGTGCTCTGGTGCGCAAAGGTACAGCTGGCCCAACTACAAGTCCTGGGCGGTCCTGATTGCGGTTTTCAGTTGGTTTCCTGCTGTCATTTATGCAAAGGCTGAGATGGCCCCAATGCCCGCCTCGTGGACTGGGATTTCTTTCTTCATCTATGATTTCTCCATAGGGGGGCGTCCATTAATTACGTGAGGTGTTTTTCCGGAGATCCGGATTTCCCCCCATCTCTCAAATGACGTGACATTTTGATTTCCCCCCCCCCCCCTGCTAATGGACCTCGTAACTCTGAGACCTTTTATTTTAGGTCTCATGCTTCCGAAGGCGGTTATACCCCCCTTAGGTCTGGTTTTGGTCCATATCCCCCCCCCCGAAAGCCAATTTTCGCGTCATTTTTAGACTTTTATTGTTTTAGCTCTACCATCCTACAAGAATTTCAAAACCTCCGTGATATATCCGTTGACCCCCTTCTCCCTTGGTGAGGTTTCGTGAGATTTCACCGACCCCCCCCCCCCCCTATTTCACCTCACGACTATTTCACCTAATGTAGTTAACATACACCTCCTAAAGGACAACGTAGTGGCCACTGTTACTCATGGTAGGGGGAAAGGAGTTCCTACCACAAGTCTAATCGGGCCTGTTGGGCCTGGCGTACCTTATCTAATGGGGATAAGTCTTGTGTTGATCTGTCTACGAAACATATAACTTTGTATGTTCTGTATGATAAGTGTATTTTTTGCTTGTGAAGTGTGTGTTTTATGAGGCGAAGTTTAGGGATCGTCCCAGCATTCGCCTAGGTCAGTGGTTCTCAACGGGAGAGGTACAGTTCAAATGGGACGTTTGTGGTTCAAGGCAAATGTTTGGGGCGTTGAGGGCCAACCACCGGCCTCTTATTTTCTAGTATTCAAAGTAGTTTTTAATTAGATTCACATTATTGTAAGTAGCCAGAAATTTATTAGCTAGGAATAGAGTTAATTATTCTGGGATACATTTGTTTAATAAACTACCTAATCGTATAAAACAGCTTTCAGATAATAAAGATGTATTTAAACAAAAACTTAGAGATTATCTTATTGGCAACTCCTTCTACTCCATTCAAGAATTTGAAGAAAATAATTAATTGTACTCATTATGACATTGGCAAAACTCAGTTGCAAAAATGTATGTTTATTATTATTTCTTGTATTTGTAAAATATGTATGTATATATATTTACTATGATATGATTCATATTAAGTGTATATGTATCAACAATGACATGTTTCACATCCCAGAGGTACTTCCTCAGCAGGGATCCATGGAACAAGATTGATAAATAAATAAATAAATAGAAACAGAACTTGAATAGTAGAACTCGGCGATTTAAGATTGCTGATGACAAATCAGGTACAAAATATCGAAAAATTAGTGTCATTACACCAAGCTCAGCCATCTAATCAGTAATATGTTTTCGTGATGTATATTTCTTGGACAAACTGTGACCAATACACCAATAGTATTTATATCTTTTAACGTGATAATTTTAGAAATATGTCGTTGTTTGTGAGTGGAAACTTACCCGGCGTACTGATGAAATGAAATCTTCACAATGAGTTCAGCCGTATAGCGTGGTGAAAAGACATCGTTTCCACAGCCGGCTATGCTGTCTTCATCAGGTCTGAGTCTAGTTTGTGATTTAGTCCAGTTTGTGTTTAGTGTGAGTCTATTTTTGCAAGTCTAGTTTGTGATTTTCAGGTAACAATATCTGAAACAGGAGACCTGATGAAGACAACAGAGCCGGCTGTGGAACCGTTGTCTTTTCACCACGCTGTCCGGCTGAACTCCTGTGAAGATTTCATTTTATGTCCTTGTTTTCCAATATATACACTTCACCTAAAGAAGTGCACCATCGAATCACTGTTTCAAAAAGTGGGTTAAGAGCCAAAAAAAAGTTGGGTCACTATGGGTTACATTATATGTTACAAGAAGGGGAATCAGTGTGTTTCCTTTTCTGGAAAGGGGCTTGTGAGTAATTTTTTTGTACGAAAAGGGGGGCGGAGGAGATTTTTTTTTCAAAATGGGGGTGTTGGAACGAAGAAGGTTGGTAACCTACGGCCTAAAAAGTGCCTAAAACTGCAGTCAGGACAGCCGGTACGCAGGTGCATGGGCTCGTGCAAGGTCCCGTTGTACCTTCCCTCTCCAGTGTGCGGCGACTCTGAGCACTGAGACACAGAGGCGGGTCTCACAAATAAAAATGTTACTATTCTATTTATTTACGGTTTAAGCGAAAGGCTAATACAGGAACCAACTACGATTCACATATGATGGCTCTACAAAATTTGTGCAGCATTCAGAAAGCTATGTTGTTCGATATCAAACAACGTCCAGTTGTAAAACGGTTTTGCAGGCCTTTCACGCGTCAGCAGCCGTCTTCTAGTCTGGCCGTCGATGCATTCGACTGAGCAGAGAAAGTGTTACAGCCTGGGACGGTTTGACTGCTGGCTCTGTGGCGACAAATGTCAGCTTAGCGGAGTCGTCCAAAAAATAGAGTTATACGGCAACGGTCCCCAGGTTCGAAACAATTCTTATTCGACAAAGTCTTTTATCGCGAGTTGACAATAGTCTGGCAAACGATAACTATATGCTTGCAACAATCAGTTTTGGTAAGTTAGGACCAAACTTAGGATGCATACTACTACGCTATGGTGTTCATTTCCACCTAAAAGTGTACTTTAAATTTATACAGTTATTTATGAAGTAAAAGCTGTACAAAATAGGCGACACATAACAAGGAAAAATAAAGATTATTTTCTAGTGAAAAGAATTTACTCCAGCTTGATTTTTCATTCCTTAAGATTGTGAGTAAACGTTGTAACATTTTCATGTCACATCAATCATTTTTGTATTTAGATTTATTTGTAATGTTTAGTACAATGCTTGTATCGTTTAGTGTTTGTAATACAAAGGTTACACATAGAGTAGTATGTGTAGTCTTTTGGGGTAGTGTAGCTGGTATTGGCATGTTAATAACAGTAATCTCAGAGATAACGATACTAGTAAATAGCTCATAATTGACTACTTCTGCCAGAATGAGTAGATAGATCATATCCTCTAAACCTTGCTTTATACAACTTCCATTTGCAGGTACAATCAGGCAAACGTAGCTGCTTACAGTCTGTCAACAGCTTGACTACCAGATCTTGCCGTTACGAATACCAGGCGTATAATACCAGGTACAGAATCGACCTGAAGATGGCTACTGAGCTAGTTGCCGAAAGCTTGTCGCTTTGTAATAAAATCCGGCTGCAAACCCGAGAAGATTTGTTGTCATTTATTCGCCGGGAAATCCTGCATTCACATATCCTTATTACGGTTTTCAAGAAGTCATTTAGTCCAATGCTGGGACCGTACCTAATAAAACTAGACATTGCATAAATAGGATAACACCTATGAAAAACCATACGCTGTATGTGGTCGTATTGCAACTCCCTCTCTTCTCCCTTAAAAACTAATTTAGATATGATCTTGTAAGCACCTCTCTGGAAATGAAGACAGAAAACATGAGAAAGGAGAAAAATTACATTTATAGGTTACTGTACACTGGCAGCGATTCGATCAGTACCGAGTTTCTTTACAATAGGTCAAATTTCATTCCACATTATCTTTTCATTAAACTAATCTATACTAATATTATAAAGCTGAAGAGTTTGTTTGTTTGAACGCGCTAATCTCAGGAACTACTGGTTCGAATTGAAAAATTCTTTTTGTGTTGAATAGACCATTTATCGAGGAAGGCTTTAAGCTATATAACATCACGCTGCGACTTATAGGAGCGAAGAAACAATGGAAAATATGGAAAAAAAAAACGGGAAAATTATTCATCTTTGAGGGCTTCTGTTGCGTGCGCTGCGAAAACGGTTCAAGATACCAAAAAAATATGTAGGAAAGGATTATTCCTCTTGAAATGATCTAAAAAAATGTCCGCGACAGTATATGTCTATCTTTTAAGATTAACTCACTAGAACCGTTTTTATGGTAATCAAATTTGGTCGAAATTAATGCATTATTACCAATTATTTGTTAGAGTTGTATCAACATAATAATATTAATCTTTATCCAAATAAATGTGTTGTTGATTAAGAGTATTTAATTGTGAACAAAATTGTCTTTGGCATCACTTAATTTCAACGAATATCTTAGAAGATATTACGCGCGGTCGGCTCCCTTCTGAACGGTTGTATGCAGCGTTATTTGTTTTTGCGATATAATATTGTCGTGTAATAATACTTTTTAAATTGTTTGGGACCAATCCTTCGTTACCAAAAACTTTCTATATTCAATTCTAGCAAAGAAATTCTTAATCCACGAGTACGAAGTCGCGGGTATAATTACCTACACATCTATTGATAACGTAATGGATCAAGAAGATGCGGTACATTACCCACAAGAGTTTCTTAATTCTTTGAACCCAAGTGGCCTTCCCCCATATTCCCTCAAGTTAAAAATAGGTGCCCCAATAATTTTACTTAGAAATCTCAAACCACCAAATTTATGTAACGGAACCCGACTTCAAATTAAATTTCTACGCAATAACGTGATCGTTGCAATAGTTTTGACTGGTCCAGCAGTTGGTCAAACAGTGCTTATACCTCGCGTCCCAATGATTCCAAATGATTTACCTTTTAATTTTAAAAGAATTCAATTTCCCGTTAAGCTATCTTTCGCCGTTACAATTAATAAATCACAGGGGCAAACATTTAAACACGTAGGAATCGATTTACGTCAAGACTGCTTTTCACACGGCCAACTATATGTCGCGTTGTCAAGATCAGGTTGCGGAGAAAACCAATATGTTCTTCTGCCACAAGAAAATAAAACTAAAATATAATTTACGCAGAAGTACTTTAAAATAATTATGTTCTTTTAAAAACTTAAAAACTAAATTTGCAAAAAATTGTTTAAAATAATAACAGAAATTGACGCGGACAAAGTCGTGGGTAACTGCTATAATTTATAAAGCTGAGGAGGTTGTTTGCAAAAATAAATATGATTCCCAAAATAACTATTCCACGCGGACGAAGTCGCGGGCACAGCTAGTTTACAATATATTGAAATGTGGCGACTTGAAGTTTAAGCTCAAATATAGAAGCCACTCAACTATGCCACTGAACTGGGCCATAATCGTAAAAAATTATGGGCATGTATGCCCCGTATTGGTAGGAGTATCAAAAATAACCTTGTAACCTGTTGTCTAGTCCTGGTGATGGCGACAGCGATTGAGATCGCCGAAATATGCATCCTTGATAGTCTGCAAGTGTGATTTAAAACATCTTTCAGTGAATGAGAGAAATACCTTAAAAATTACTACTGATCTTCATAGATGTTATTGAGTTACTTTACAAAAAACTGTAAACAGGAGTCGAAATTAATAACACCACTTCCTGTGTAGAAAAATACAGAATTCCTCTCAAATTAGTGGTAAATATACTACTAATGAAATTGAAGGAATGCTCCAGCTCAATACCTGGCTCACAGATACCAGCAGAAGTGATCAAAATTTCTACATACACTTCCACAACAGTCGTCTATATCTAAGTACCGCCAAAATAACGTGAAAAACCCAAGTATAAACATTCAAATTCACAAGGTGTCACTTATTCAGCTTGTTGTTTGCATTACCTTTGTCATGGGGTAAGACCGAGCGAAGGATTACCTTCGACTTAGCCCGTTTGTGCACTTGAATTCATCCTGTCTACTCGCCGTCAACTTCTGGTTATTCCAGTTGACGTCTGCGAGTACTGGCTGGAAAGCACTTAATAACACTAAATTGACTTGAGGTATTTGAAATGAACTTCAGAGATGAGATTGACACGCATTCTCTACAAAAGAACAAGTGGAATAATACAAATAACAGGTACATCATAACTATGTACAGAAGCGAATTTTGTTTCCTTACTATAGCCACATGGCTGAGTAAAATAATGGGAGGTTCGGTACTAGCCTCGCCCTTGAGCATACGGAGGGGTGAAGTATTCCCTAATTCTGCCTAAATCATTCGACCAAAGAGTGGCAAGTTTACTGTGTGATCTTCAGAAAAACACTGCGAAGAGAGCCTGTATGGAGCTGGCCTCCGTAGCGTCGCTCCATAGTGGGGTGACTGATTTCTATTGGCTGGTTTGCAACACGCTGAATGCAGAGTTCTGATTGTCCAGTTGGAGATGATCTTTCTAGGAGGCTCCAGAACTTTACGGGCCATGTCTCCCACGCTAACCTGCTGGCTCTGTGTCCTTGTATGAGGGATTCAACTACCAAATTATTGAAATATGCCTATACCTTCGTTATACCAAGAGCCTATGAAGTACTCTCATGAATGTTTAAAGCTGTCAAACTATTCTGAAGTGACTTGAAAAAAGTGTTAATATTACTATGCAAGTTAGGCACGTATTCGGATATTTTCGTAAAAGCTGTGATCTAATTCGATGTACGGAATAACGTATATACATAGTACCGAAATATCAACAGGTGTTCCACCCGCAAACTGATGTCTAATGAGTACCGCGACTCAATTGTACTCTAATTGCTTGTTAGAGCTAATTTAATGGCTTCAGATACATGATAATAAGAACTTATTGACAGCACTTGTCTAATACATTACAGGATCGTATTAAAAATTTATTTTCAGAAGTGGGTAATGAGTCTGGTATTAATTCAAAATGGTGCGTGTTATAACTCATCGCTGGCTACTCATTATAGCTACCGCTAATGCTAAAACTGAAGCCATAAAATGTCAGCGTGACTGACATTATTTCCTCTAAGCTATTCTTAAATACAAGCAAGATAACAAACTTTATTCTTACAATACTGTCGTACATCCAAAAGTGAAATGTTTAAAGTTACAAATGCATTCGTTGCTTCTGTTTTGCTGATTATAGTCATCTGTGAAATACCACCAGATTTTCTTATATTTTCTTGTGTATGTTTGAGTTCTGGCCTCGCTTTCGGGAGGACGCGAGTTCGAATCCCTGTCCGGGCATCCAGATTTGGGTTTTCCATGGTTTCCCCAAATCACTCCAGGCGAATGCCGGGATGCTTCCTGCCATGGCCGAATTCCTTCCAGTTCCTTGTACCCCGTCCCATCCCGACTCTAATGACCTTAGCCGTCGACGAGGCGTAAAGCCATAAGTAAAAAAAAATATTTAAAAAAATGTGTATGTTTGACATTGCATCCTGAATGACGACCGGTTATCACTAACTAACCTAACGCTGAGATTCGGATAAAGATTAACTTTTATCACCATTGTACTATATTTTGTTAAAAACAAATTCAAGAGTTATCTTCAGCAAAAACTACATTTCTGCAATTGCACCTTTGTTTATATTTTTTTTACCTCTTTATAGGATATCGACTGCCTATCTGAGAATACTCTGAAACCAAGGATTTAAACCTGTTTTGTTTTCGTTATCAGAAGATTTACCGCAATAGAAGAGCAATGAACAGTTTCAATAATCAATGCAAAATATACGTGGAGATTTGATCTCGATTATGCTGTTCTGCATCTAAAAGACACTCAATGGTTTTATCAAATCTGTTTACTGAATGGCCAAACATCCCATGGTCATCTTCAGTGCAGTTCGGATTTAACCACCCACAAACCTTCTGTGTTGTATGTCTGAGCAGCAGTTCAAAATGCTGTCCATTTCGAAGTAACGTTAACTGTTTGGATGATGAATTCTGTATAGAAGGTTAATGAACTTTTATATGGCTCAATATGTATTTGATACTTGTCTATTTCACTACTGCAGTCTGTAAGTTTAACGCTCTATAAAATAGATAATAGAATCGTCCTGGTGACCGTAGCCGGTAAATTTTTGTGGCACAATATACCCGGTTAGGTGATTCGAATTCAGTGGAGGAAACAATTTTCACTACGCGAGACCCGGCTGCTTGGATAGGATATACAGTGATGCGAAATCCTCATCTTCAGTTTTCGTATCACAGTAAATGGTAAAATTAAGTCGTAATCACTGGCATGATTCTTTTAATGGGGTGATTCTAGGGCAGGATATAGGAGCATGAAGGCAGTTAGTTTTCTTGGTTCGTCAAACTATTAGTATTGTCGCGTCTAGATAACTGTAATGAATCTTTTTAAATGCAGAGTGTTACATTGAGTTTTGTGCATGAAGATAACAGAAATAATATAGCGAAATCAATGCCGGCGGAAAGATACCAGGGAGGAACAAAGTTTTACGTATCCTATTGATAAACCAGCATCAACACTACCCTCTCTTTCAATATATGCCGTCTGGAACACAAGCCGTCTTTTGCAATGGTGTAACGTATGATGAAAATTTCTTCTATTGGGGCTTCAGGCATCTACGTTAGAAATAGTTAAGGTGTCTCGTAGAACTGCAAAAAGATCGAAGCGTGTGTAGCAATGCTTCATGTTAACAACGTAACATCCTTCGGTGTATTTTGGATATATATTAAAGAGTATAAGGTATGTGTCCATTTATTAGGATATGAGTAATAAGCAAGCAAATTAGTATGTTACAGAACAAACATTACAGTTACTTTTACTTGCTTTCAGAAAGTCTCTCTTTTCTACTCGGTATGATTTTGGAGGACATGTCCAGACAGTGCAACCAATAGTTTGTTTCTCTGCACCACAATATCGCTCTGCATATTGACTGAGGGCGCCCAACACTGTTGGTGGCAATTTGTACGTTGGATGGTGACGTTAAATGTAAAGGTCCCCTTATCTTTTTTTGTGAAGGGTGTGAAATTTACATCTATCATCCTCTTATGCGTAATTTTCGTAAAAACGTTCCTCTGGGTAAGCTACACATACAATAACAGTTCATAATAATGCTGATGGAAATTACCCCATTCAAAATTTCCCAGGGTAATATCTACGGAGGCATAATATCCACCACCATAACCGTCCACGATTGGGAAAATTAACATGGCACAAGATTTTGGCTTTTAGATTTTTATAAACAAAATTCCGTCAACGAACAACTTGTGTGAGGGGTCATCAGTGGGTGTAAATGTATGCTTTTATGTGTGTATCATTACAATAACTAACTAAAATACAAATCATTGTCTACTTATATTTATATATACATACACTGTACTTACAGGTATGGAGATAATCATCATATGGCAGTTTGGAACAGCACTTGAGACACTTTTAAGGAAATTTTTATACATTTGGCACTGTATAGCACTTTTATAGACTTGTAAATAAACACAGTAAAAGTGCTAAATGGTGCTACGTGAATAAAAAGTTATGTAAAAGTGTATAAAGTGCTGTTCCAGAATATCATGTGATGATTATCACCATACCGGCAAGTACAGAGTGTATGTAGATAATTAGTTGTATATCTTTATATATAAAGATGAATGTATGTTTGTTTGTTTGTTGGTTGGTTTGTTTGTTTGTTTGTTCTTCATAGAAATCCACAGTTTTCATCCGATCTCGATGAAACTTTGCACACTTATCCTTTGAAACAAGGAGAAAAATACTGTCTACATTTGGTTGAAAAATTATCTGTATAAATAACACATTTGTCTCATAACTTCGAAATACGGTGGTAGACAGACACATTGGATGTGGACGACTCCGTACCGAGTTTCCCCGTAGTGGCCTGGCAGCTGAGTGGCTAAAGCGCTGGCTTACGAACGTCGTGGTCTCCAGTTCAAATCTCCGTCGGGGATAAGATTTTTAAAAATTGTTTTTCATCGTAAGAGTCAGGCCTGGGTCGTAGGTTATTGGGATTGAATGTTAAACTGTATATATTAGAAAGTTAGGGGCGCAATGCGAGGCAAATCGTAGGTAGTCTTGCAATGTTGTAGGTGTACACGTTTTTACGCTATAATGATCCCTCAGGTGTTGTTCACAGTCAGTGTGTGAGTGTGAACCACAGTAATATTATTATAAATACGGAAGTAAGTCTCTGTCTTTTTGTTACGTTTTGACGACTAAATGGCTATATCGTTGTGATGTAATTTTATAAGGAAATGTGTATGAAGGGCACAAGATATTTTTTCCAGTATGATTAACAGTTGTAGTCACGAAATTTTGAGATCTTATCGAATAGTGACAGAAATATGTTGGAAATTGATTCTCTTCAAGAGGCAAGTTCGACGGTAGAATGATATAGTGATAGCTTTCCTGTCATATTATGCCGACTCGATATTGTTTGGGACCAATCCTTCGTTACCTACAACTTTCTATATTTAATTCTGGCAAAAAAATTCTTAATCCACGCGTACGAAGTCACGGGTACGAGGCTAGTTAATTAATAATTGTAATGATACACAAGTAAAACCATACATTTACAGCCAGCGATAATGCCCCTTACCAAAAGGTCGAAACGCGTCTGGGATCTAAAATAGCGTTAAAAACAACAGTTGTTTGTAGACGACGTTTTATTTATAAAAATCTATTGATCAGCAACTACGGAATATAGACTACAACTAGTTTGGTTTTCGTAAATGAATAATTTCTATTAAGAAAACTGCTGTGATACTTGGTAGAGTGGCCGAAAAGTCAGTGTTAGATGTTCACTGAATAATAATAGAAGTACAGTACGAGATCTCCAATTAACACAGAGAAAGTCTCGTTGTCCCTTTAAGACTTACAAGCAGAATGTTAGATGGCAGTTAACCTGTTAAATGGCCAGGTGGAGAGTCGCCCATACGAGAGAGTGGAAACTGTTAACACGACTGGAATATTTGCGGTCGGGACTATTTCCTGACCTGCCGCAACGAGTCGCTCAGTGTCGTAATGTAGAAAGCCAAACAAATTATACAGCCTATCCCACGTTATACGATTATTTACCACTCTCACACTCAATGTTTAAATGGGTAGTGCAAATTTCAGTTTTAAATATCAAGTGAACAATAAATGTAGAGAAAACTGATGGTCGAATGACTGGCGTCACGCATCAAGTTACGGGTAGAGTCTCAATTATATTTCTAGCGATTGTTTGGCAGGTTTACGAGCCTCATCGAAGCCATGTACAAGTTTCTGAAAATATCCGTTCTGTGCAGAAGAGATAAATTTTTTTTTAAACGAAAACCTGAGCAATAATAATGTCCAAAATACGCGGTTTCTCCTGGAATTTCCTTATTTTCTTTATTTTTTATGACATTTATTTGTCATTTCCCTCCTTTCCCCCAAATATTTCCATTTATTATTCAACATTTTAAATATATTTTCTGAGTAATTCACTCTAACCTAGACACTGAGACCACATTCATTCCTAAAGTAATTCAATTAAATTATCGTCTAACAACGTCGATCAAACCGAGCCTCAGAGGGGTCTCGCAGTTGGGAGGACGCCGGTTCAAATCCTTTGTTCTTCCGAAATCACATTCTTTCACAACGCCTTGGATGAATTCCTTCCAGTAGTTTGTGCACAGTCCTATCCCGCCTCTAATACCTAGACGAGAGCAAAACTATAGTCATTAATAGCAGCCAGTTATAATTTTTCTGTTGCACTGATTAACACTAAATGCATTTAAGGAAGTTTATAGTTTTAAGAACTTAGAAATCAGGTGTTTTTTTTTTTTCGGACCGGGCGTGATGGGTGAGCGGTAACGCTCAGGCCTCGATACGGGAGAACGCGGATTCGAAACCCCGTCCGTGCATCTAGATTCGAGTTTTCCATGGTTTCCCCAAATCACTCCAGGCTAACACCGGGAAACTTCCTTCAAAAGGCCATTGACGAATTCCTTCCCGTCCCTGACTCCGAGGCCTTTCCAGCTTTAAACAAAACAAAAAAAAAAAATAACAACAACAAAAAAAAAAGTTTTTCGATGTACGAGTAATTGCTATTTAAAATATAATTTACTTCTACTGTTCTTATTAGCTCTTCTCGCAGTTTAAAAGCTTCAGGTATTTTAAAACAGAGGGATTTTTTCTTTTCTTTTAGGTTATAGTATGTCCCAGCAAATTACTTTTAACAAAGCAGCCAGAAAGGATAAACTACCTGTCACAATCTATACAAAACTTTGACATCTGGAGGACGCAAAAATATTATTGAATCAAAATTCGTAGATTCAAATTGGCGAAAGGTATAGTCCAATATATTTCTTAAAGTGCTATTATCCGAAATTCAAGCCCTGTGGTACAAAGTTGTCAATGACACTGTATCTACAAATGGAAAATTATTTCGAATCAATATAAAATCTACAGATAGATGTGATAGATTTGGGAATACTGACACATTAATTCATAGTTTTAGTTGTGGAAAAGCTGCAGATATCTGGAACTGCGCAAAGCATGCAACGGCAACTCTTTTAGAAACTTCTGCATCTGAGGTTACATGCGAGATTCTAATACGACCAGACATCAAGACCATACCACCAGAAAAAAACTCACTGGTTTGGGTATTAGGATAAGCAGAGTACAATATTGTAATTAAAAAAACCCTCAGGATCTAGAAGATTATTTATCCACACTTAAAATAACACTTTGGAATTTAAAAAATTCAACGTGGTACAAACGCCACTTCGGAGCATATCTGGATGAACTTCTTCTCCATGAACAATTTTGATAACGAATATATTCAGCCCATTCATTTGTCCAGAGTAGTCATATGATGTTTCTGTAACGTACAGTATATATTTCTCTTGTAATGTTGTAATGTTGTAATATTGTAAGGTTTCAATAAACCTATATTAAAAAAATGGCATGTCCCAATCAGTGTAGTGATGCAATTCATTATATTCTTAGTCTAGATATAGACTTGTAACATTAACTATTGTTTGTTCTTTACAATTATTCGATGCTTTATTGTGTGCTGAATTATGATTTGTAGCAACGTCATTCGGATATTAATTACAAAAATAATTACCTGATACGAAAAAAACCATTAAATAGCTGTTGCCGGCAACCTTGTTCGCGTGCTCTGTTATTGTACATAGTACTCTCGTAAAACAACATGGTCAGGAGCTACATGATCCACATTTTCTGTGGATCAATTAACGCGAATTCTTTTCGAATGAAGGGTCTCCGCAACATTAATAGCAGCGCAGGCGGTCGGAGTGGCGTGTTGGTTACATCAGTCAACCCACCTTTGGAATTATATTCGTACTTTGCTCAGAATGTACTTGTCGCCAACTGTCCATTAATAATATAACTTCTGTTCCGTTAATTTCTGAGTGCGATGTATATTTTTTTAAGGCAATAATAGAAAATCGCAAAAATAAAACCTTAATTTAGACTGCAATTATGTTACGCCAGAATTTTAAATATGGCACCGTTGTATCTCGCCGCCTCCCGTAAGGCTTCGATTTAATAGTCACGGTCAAAAGCGGGTGTTGTGTAATATGTGGAGACGATAACTCAATCACAAAAATATGATGAATTGTCAACCTGCTTTTAGAGGATTTTCAGTTTTAAATCTTGATTGTCAAATTTCTAAATTTGTTTTGGACGTTTGAAGATAGACCACATAAATGCCAGTACAGGTAATAGTCTTGTAATCTTGGAGAGGAATAGGCAACATTCATTTCAGTCAGATTTGAGTAGTAACCTCTTATTTCTCGAGTTAGAGACTGTAACAGACCAGCCTACTGCTATGCTGTTTTTTCACTGAACAAAGCGAATTATTTTTTTCTTCTGTAACATTTATTTACTCTTTTCCAAACAAAGCATTTAATCAATAAACAAACTTTTTTAAATACAAGAAATTGAAATAAAACAAAAACAATATCATATCTTTTTCCTGACCGTCCACCAACTTATGAATGAAAGGTTTTTTTTTAGAGACATGAGGACTTCTTATCTGACAAGATTACTTGTCTAGCACCATGGACGGGTTTTTGTTTTTATTGAATCCCACAAACAAGTGCACTATGTTGAACCACAACACATTACCATATGTCCGATGTATTCACCAGCATGCTTCAGATGGTTTCCTAGTATATGAAATATTGTCACACGCTATCCAACTAACACATCTCTCCACGTCATAAATGGTGGTGGAGCGTCCTCTCACACCTCTACTCTCTTCTACGACGTGCCGGTCACGAAGATGGCCTCCCTTCCTTCTTGTCGATCAGATGTCTCCAGACACCCACCCCAGCATCCCTTGGTGACAAATCTCACTCGTCACATGGAAAGAAAGAACAAGCGCTACATTTAAGTACCGTTGCTCCAGCACCCACACACTCTGGTCCACAAACTACTGAAACACAAACGTCTTTATATGCAGATGATATTGCAGCATTTTCCAGCAATAAACACCCAGTCTATGCAATACGGAAGGTCCAAAGACATTTGGATAAACTAACCCAGTGGTGTAACCTCTGGAGGGTTAAAATAAACGAGACTAAATCTCAACCAATAATATTCACCACAAAAATAAAACTACCAGACATCAAACTGCAAATCGCAGGAATTAATATTGACTGGGTGGACCACGTCAGATACCTGGGACTGCGAAAAGATAAAAGGCAGACGTGGGGTAGACACATTGCAGCAGTTAAAAATAATTCTCGTGCTAAACTAGCCTACCTCTACCAGCTACTGAGAGGTGAAGGCCTATCCACGGAGACTAAAATCCTCCTTTACCGTGCGATCATCCAACCCACCTTTCTCTATGGGTCGGAAATATGGAGTATGGCGGCCGACTGTCACGTTAAAAAACTGCAGGCGCTGAAAAACAGAGCGCTACGCATCATCCTGGACGCTCGCAGATACCTGCCAAACAGGGAAATCAGGAGAGTACTAAGCTTCCCAGAACTAGACGAAATTATTAAAGCCAAATCAATGATCTTCTACAACAAATGTTCATATTCCATTTACCCGCTCATCGCAGCAATTGGCGATGAGTCCAATGAGATGAGGGAAGTTAAACGCCCAAAGCTCACCCTTACCAGGCAATTCAACTTATAACCTCCACTTTTCCACCAACAACCCTAACCACCCAATAGTTTGTAAATAGGTACCTCAACAGTTATAATGTAGATCCTAAAATAAATGCAGTAAATAAAATCAGATTCCCCCCCCCCCACACTAGACTGTAACTAGGCCACTGTAAAAATAAACACTCACCCTTAGTCTAAATAGGATTAACCAAAATTCAATATAGAATCCCTTGTAAATATTAAATAGTAACGAACCCTCCCTTAGCATTAGGGAATATATAAAAACCTTATATATATTCAAAATCCCTAAACATGACTTAAGCATAAAGATATTTCATAATTTCAGATTTAGACAAGTAGGGTCTCCTGGCTCACGAAACTCAGTATGGGTTCTGCCCAACCAGATGACGATGGTTGGATGTGGCCCACACACTCATTCACTCTCTTTCTAACATTAGTTCAACCCCTAACAGATGGCGCGGGTGGTGCCTCTTTGTCACGACCTTGGACTAGTGCGACTGGGCCGAAAATGGGGTGACAGGTGTTACTACAAGACTGAGATTCCGAGTTGATCCTGTCCGCAAGGCGGCCGCGATTCCCACTGATCTGTATTTCGCGTTCACTCGGCCTTCGCCTGCCAGTTGGTTCATCCTCCACACTCATCGACCCCTTCACTTAATCAAGTCCTCCAAGGGCGAGCGCTGGCCTCGATTCACCGCCTCACACGGATCTCCCCGCTGGCTGTCCATCAGCGCAGAAGACGCCCGCTGCCTCTCCTGACAGACAGCACTACTTACCGTTGCTTGGTGTTACGCAACAGCACCTCTTCTTGAGGCCGGCTTCAGATTTACCAGCCACAGGTGACTATTAACTCACACATCTCTGGTTGCATTCACGGAACAGTACGTTAACCACCTCCTGTTTCCAAACACTTCGCGTTAGAGTTCATGGCAATCAGTAAAAACTACGCCAGCGTAGAAATTATGTTGAACGAGACAAAGCAATAAACACAGTTGTTGATACCGTAAGGAAAATAGAAATACACCTACTTCATTTTTATAAATTTTGCAGTTAACAATTTCAGAGTTTTAATTAGCTGACGGATGATGGTTCTTCACTAAGAATTTAAGAGTCTTCTGAATAAAATAGCCTTCAAAAAAGTTTCTGTTTGTCGTTGATAGATGGTATTTTTATCCTGAAAGCCAAGGTGCCAAGATACTATCACAGTTTCTGGCACTAGACCAGGTTATCAGTTTTGAGAAACAAATATGAATGATATTTCATGAAACAGAGATACGTTCAAGAGATATTCCTGGTAATACAAGGATCATGGATCTAACAGTGTTGAAACAAATCGGGCTCACCTACGAACAAAGTTTTTTTTTTATTGTGGTTTGACGCCGTCGACATCGAATTAATTAGAGACGATAAAGGAATGGAGGCAAAGAATGGTAAGTAATTGATAGACTGCCTTTTAATGGAAACATCCCGGTGGTCGCCTGGAATGATTCGGGGAAACCATGGAAAACCCAAATCTGGGTGGCAGGACTGGGATTGGATCCCATGTCTTCCCGAATGCGTGGCCAGAACTATCACCCACCACATTCGGTACAAGTTGATTCCTACGGTATATAATTTTTCCGTCTGAAGGTAGAACTTTATGAACATTTGATGCTTCGTTTAGTCACTGCAAAAATGGATTAAACATATGTCAAGTTTTTTTCTCCACCTGTCTCCATAGGTCTGCAGACTTCTTTTATTTCAGTCCATACAATGTGGCTGCCCATTTTTGCAAAACAGATATTGTGGTACCTTTTTTTTTTTTTTTTTTTTTTTTACCTTTGGCTTTACGCCTCGTCGACGTCGAGGTCATTAGAGGCGGGATGAGACTGGGGTCAAGGAATGGGAAGGAATTAGTCGATGGTCAATATGATCTTCTTGAAGGAAGCCTCCCGGCATTCGCCTGAAGAGATTTGGGGAAACCATGGCAAACCCAAATCTGGATGCCCGTACGTGGATTCGAACCGGCGTCCTCCCGAATGCGAGGCCAGAACGTTAACCGCCCACCCATCTCGCGGTGATATTGCGGTAAGCCCCTCATCAAAATTGTACTTACCTTGTACGCTGCTGGCGCCGTACTGTGTTCGGCTAGATCGAATACAGGAGGCCATGCGGCAGACGTGATTGGCGTTTCTAGCATGACGTGTCAGGGATCCCTGAGTAGCGCGGTTCCCGTGCCCAGTGTTGGTGGCTGCGGACTGACACTTTGAATAGCGGAACTGTCTGCGCAACGGAGGAACTCGCGCATCACATGCAGTGGGTCACGGACGGTCCTGCGTACATTTGGTAACGTTCTCTCGCCCCGCGCCACAGTAGTCGGAGTGCACACCTGTCGACTGCATACCCCAGGAGACACTGCGGAGTTGTAAGCACTCAGTTAAGTCTCTGCATAGGTCATCCACCAGCCGTTGTACCCGTGAACTGTTATTAATTTTGTTTTGTTCCTATTATTTCCTCACTCCCTCCATATACGATAATAATGGTTGTAATGCAGCCACTAAAACATCAACCTCGTGATTTCAGAAGGCGTTGCTACAAACTTTCAAGGTGATGTGTACGACGTATTTTTGTAAACACTGAGATTTAAAATCTAATACTGAAACAACCAGCGATGGTTAAATGAAGTCCGTTTCTTAATTTGTAGAAAAATACTTTAAATATCATTAAAATCATTATTATTATTGACGAATTCTCCCAATAAATGGAACACGTTAAGCAAATGACCCAATGAAGTTTTCTTTGAGTTCTTCTTGTTGTTCCAATAGGCTTTCATTCTTTCCGAGAACTTTGGTCTGTATTGTTTTTGTTTTGGTTGTTCAGTTATAACTTCCCATTTCGCTGTGTTTGAAAGTGTCTCTTTCTAAGATGTTTGTTGCTCCTATGTTTGCACTTTTAAGATCCTTCCGAATTTTTTTCATTCAAGGTGTTGGATTTTTAAGTGAAGTTACATAATGTATTATCTTTTTTGTCAACTAACTTTCTGGTACCCTCTTAAGGTGAACAAAGAATTTCATTCGCCTTTTCTTGATCTCAATTTAAAAACTTTTCTGTTGTTTTGATTGATTGTAGTCTGTAACCATCTTTAGTGTGTCTTGCTCCTACAATTTTTCTAATAATTTTTCTTACTTTTTTAATTTCTTCAAAGTCATTTTTTCTGTTAAGTATTAACGTTTCACTTGCATGGAGGACTGTTGGTTTTATGACTGTGTTGTAGTGCCGAATTTTTTTTTTAAGAGTGGGTTTCGCAGAATCGTGTTACACTGTCGCTGTGTGACAGAAAAGCGCACAAATTTAGTAGCCTATAGCAAATCACTTTAGCTGCCCGTATGTAACATTGTATCACAAAAATTAATGTAACAATATTACCTGCTTCCTTTTTTAAATATGTTATCCTAGCTTGTAGATTTCATAGTAATTGTTCTATATTGACGCCAAATTGTGTAATACATAAATAAGGAGAAAGATGGTCAACGGGGCAGTACAGTTTTGCAAAGATAAAATGTAATATTGAAATGAAGTCAATTTGTGTTCGCTTCAAGCACAAGGTACAAAACTGTGTGCAAAACTGCGAGGTAGTGTAGGAAGATACCAGATTTAGGATAGGAGTATAAATTTTTTAACAGCATGAACTAAAATCGATTAGGGGTACGTAAATCTATATTACGGTTTTCCTAAATCACTCCAGGCGAATGCCGAAGTAGTTCCTTTACAATGGATGGCCATAACCAATTTCCTTGTCGTTCCTTGCCCCAGTCGTTTAGCGGTTCTAATCACCACAGTATAAATGCGACGTAAATTCACAATTCAAAACTAATGAGTTTTTCAGATGAGACGGCAAAAATACTGTGGAGTTATAAAATACAGTAGGTACCTCGAGTACAGACTTTTCGACATACTTTGTGTTGATACCATAAATGTATTCCCGATGATAGTTTCTGATTAACATTTGTGACTGACTAAATACATTAAGGCTGAATTTATCTAAAATACAAATCAGCATAATTTTCCGTAACTGAAATTGATCGTTCTACCGACTAGCGAGTGGTGCTTGGTGATGATGGTTTAATCCGAAGCAGTCGTTTAGAGCAACGCTAGCTCTGATGCAGTGATCATTCCCTCAGGCGGGATGCCCTCATTGGCCAAAACCAGTCTGCCGTCACCGATTTTCCTGGTCCAACGAAACTAGTTTCGCGGTGTTGGCCTCACTGCGCCTTGGGGCAGCTGGCCGTGGCCTTGCTCCCAACACTTGACACATTTGTCTGAGTCGCCCAGAGCTAAGCGATCTCCAAGGTGAAGTTTACAAACTCAGTCCCGCTGCAGTGTGGTACTATACAAATCAGATGTGTGATCAACATGTTCGAGTACTGGATGAGAGGTAATTATCGGTTCTAGCAGTGGGGAGATTCTAACCGGTTCTGTCATCCAAATCTCAGTTTTCCATGGTTCCTAAAAACTCAATGGCCATTTGTTTTCGTGTTCCTTGCTCACAATCCGATCCCGGCTCTGATAATGTCGGCGTCGACGGACAATAAACTCTTGTTACCTTTAAGAAAAGAGAAAAACATTAATTTTATAAATAAAACGCCTACTACCAACTGTTGGGGTGAATGTTTTTTCTTTCAATTTTATGATAAAAAGTCAATGCAATTGAAATTATTGTTTTATTTTCCGAACGCGTTTCGCTTCATTTGCGAAGCATCTTCAGCGGATTTTTCTTTGGTCACATATGCGTTACAATTATTCATAAAATTGATCCTATCTCAGTTGAGGAAATGGCCCACAATATCCAGATGTTTTTTCTTTCTATTCCCCAGACGCGTTCCGCTCTTATCACATGCCGGTCTGGAACAGAACTTTATACACTTTTACAGACCTGTTTACTGATGCTCCAGTTGAAAATGGTTCAAATTGTAGTCTAACAAGCCCAACTTGCTATAGTTAATCTTTTCGTGCCAGTTTATACACGTATTCTAAACACAGCTTGCTTTTTATTTCACCTGTGTTGTAATGTTTGTGATTGCATTCATGTGTAAGTTAGTATTAAAATGTTAATCATACCAACAAGTAAGGTTTTTAAAACTACATCTGCCGCAATGTTGAACAGGAACTACAATAAACAGGTCTGTAAAAGTGCCTACAGTGTTCTTCCAGAATTGCATGTGAGGATTACCACTGTATTTCCACTGATGATGCTAAACACCAAACGTCGAGACGCTTCTGGGGAATAAAAAATGTTCACTACAATGCCATTTTATTTATAAAATTATTCTTCAACAATGGCCCATAACCAGATTAACAGGGAAAATGGTAGTTGAGATTACGGAAACCGCAGGTGTTTGGTCGTTGTGGGTTTCTCTGGTTCCTAGTTACGGTGATAAAAGCAACATAACATATTATGTTATTAATGAATTAGATATGTTTACTGTTTTGTATTATTTACTTTTTAATACGACAGAAAATCGAACCTAATAAATGATATCTGTCAAAAGGTAGAATGAGAAACAGCCTTCAGTCACTAGAATACAACTTTTATTGTATTACACAATGCATTTCGGACCCTGTGGATCCATCTTCACGTGACTATGGTATTTACACTTGGTTTTAAATTTTCCTTAAGCGAGATTCGTGCCTCGTAAAGTTTGTTCCTGCGCTGAAAAATGATTTCGAGTAAGTGTCGTGAACACGTTTTACTATGAGAAAAAAGACTAGATGTGAAAACATTGTGAAAAACTTACCAGAATTGACGAAATGCTGAATAATTAGCTTCGTATATATATTTACTGCGGAGCACTGTACCAGACACGATGTCGTATAAGGTGCACATGTTTATATAAACACAACAAAACAGTTTAAAGATGATGTGTATTACAAGTTATTCAAAGATGAAAATTATTATTTGTTGTCAGAGTACATCGTGTCGGTGATCTTTTCTTGTCTCTAGTATTTAAAATTAGACTGTAAATAAATTTTTAAAAATATTAAAGTAATAGTGGCTAGTAAAGTTTACTTGTTCATTTAACATATGTTCTGGGCTTTTTATCTTGTGGAGGAATATTTCTAACTGTTCTAATTTCTAACTGTTCTAACACATTAATTTTCTTGGCATTGGACTCCATATGTAGAACTGTTAAATTATTTTGAATGTTGTTAATAACATGTTTTGTGTCGTACATGTATTATGCAATGGCTGATTTTTCGAAGTGGTTTAATCTAAAAGCGTTCATGTGTTCTTTTAAACGGGTTTGAAAACTTCTGCCAGTTTAACCGATGTAATATGCTAGGCATGATATTTTATTTACTCCACTGTTCTTGATTTTCTGTTTGTCTGTTTTTATGTCGTGTACTAATAGGTGACCTAGCTTATTATTAGTGGAGAATGCTATTGCTACGTTGGTTTTCCTAAATAAGTTAGTAAATTTTTTGTGATATGGGACCAAATGTAAATACCATAGTCACCTGAAGATGGATCCACAAGGTCCGAAATGCATTGTGTAATACAATAAAAGTTGTATTCTAGTGACTGAAGGCTGTTTCTCATACTACCTTTTGTCTGATTAATATAGTCACGTCGATATAGAGAATTATGGATAAAATTTAAAAAAATGATATCTGTGTTTGCCAAAGTTGACTGCGCACCCTTACTACACCAACGAGTGTTCGTAATCTTTTTGTCGTGTGTGTAGCAAAGACCGAGAAGGAGTTGCAGACTGCAGGGGAAAGTATTGTATAATTAAACTAAACTCCTATGGCCTTGTGGCCTGGTGACAGAGTTACGATTTGCCGCGACTTCCGCCTCTGTCGTGGCGGACCCACAGTTTACCGTCGAATCCGAACCACAGAAAGTCCTGGCATAGTTCATATGATTAAGCAGAAATGTTAAAAATTCCTTGCCTTAGCGGGATTTCAACCCAAGACCTACGATCTTGAGAGCAGATACTTTAGCCACTGAGGTACCGCAAAAGCACCTTTTGAAAAAATTTCAAAAACTCGCCATTCTTTTATCAATATATTTATTTTTGTGTCTGAGTAATAAATAATATTTGAAAGGAAATTTTGCAAGACGAGTAATGAGCTTAGTTTAAAAATACCTTAGAGCATATTTTTTTTTAAACGATAGTGCGCGGAAATTATTTGCCCTTGAGGGATTATTTTGCTTGAAATGCGTAATATTTGAAACGGAAAATGGGCACCGACTCATCGTTAGGCTGTGTAATTATGTAAAAAATGTAATCGGGCCAATCGCAACGCAGGAAGCAAGGTTTAAACCTGAACCAATTATAGCTCTTTGTGTACACCATACAAATGCAGCCAAACTGGCGGACATACGTTAATTGATGGACATTGGGTATACAATCGTGTTTGTAGTTGTCACAATCTGTAAAATCGTTTCACATTTTATGTGTGCTTGGTGGGGGAGATGAGGGGGAAGCGGTACATTAAACATATGCGAATTTGTGAATCGTTTTTTTTCTCATGTGGAAAGGAAGCGACTGTAAGACGTGTTAATTATTTATGTATTTATTTCTCGTGTCCAGCACATTACATTACAAGCTGAAACAAAACAAATACAATTAATTAATTAATATTAAGATTATGTACTATAGTACACAATTAAATGGAGTGTGACCAGAATTCCGCAATCCTGATGGCCTTATCATACCAGAAGATGTTGTGGGTCCTGCAGCTCACCACATTCACATAGTTCGTTTTCAGTTCTGTACACCCATTTTTTATATATTAGATCTTCATCGGGACACTTCAGTTAATCTATTTAGTGCCTTCCATATGGCATATGGCTGATTACACCCCGCGGCCAGTGCCTCTTTGATATTCCTCCAGTGCCCTCCAGGCAACGAATTTGGCCATAGTTGTACACGGCGTGCTCCAGGTGAAGATGTTACGGATGTAGTTGACTGTAAGAAGCTGTTTCTTGACTTTAGCCATGTGGGTTGAGGTTCGTGTCCAAACAAAGGGTGTCTGGGGTCTCTTTTCTGTTTCCTCTTCTCCATATCTGCAGCTGTTTTCCTTCGAATGTCAGGTGGTGCTATACCCATGATTTGGTATATTTTGTTGACAGGAGTTGGTTTCAGGCAACCTGTTACAATGCGGCCAGTATCATTCAGTGCTATATCAACCTGCCTAGCATGTGCAGAGTTTTGCCAAACTGGTGCTGAGTATTCTGGTTTGGCGAAAACTGTACTGCCATACTTTTAATCGAAAGAGATTACTTTGAAATAAATTTTAAAAAAAACCTTTAGTTTGATATTTGTCCTGGTGGTGGAAGAATCTGCCATTAGGATTATTCCTAATGCTGCCCAGGGTACGCCCGATCATATTAGCTTTCATATTTCCCTATAATGCACGATCTTCAAGGAGGCTCTTTCCGTGTACCCCGTAAGACATGTTGAACAGCTATGATCGCACTATGTGTGGAGATGCCCTTTGACCACGCCAATTACAGTTCCAGTGAACAGTAGGTTCACTTCGGGAAGTAAATCTCGATTGAGGAGGAGCTGAGGAAAGCGAGTTGCGAGATAGCGGTCTCACGAAACGGCAGCACGATCGATCGTCCATCTCGACCGGCCTCTGTCGCAACGCGCTGGCTGACTCGAGAGTCGAGATCCCGCAGAGCATCCCAACTGGTGTTCCCACAGCGCATGCGCTCTCATAACCCCGACTACTTTCTCCGTTACCAACTAGAGCAGTCTAATGCGCCGAGTGCAAGGGTGAACTTACCCAGCCCACAGAAACCGAAAGTAAACTGATCCATTAAGCATACACCGACCCTGGCGAGCGTATAATGTGTCGCACTAATGTTTTTCTCATCTTCCTAGCAGAGACCGGATTGCAGTTTAACATAGCGTGGAGGAGCCTGAAAATTAAATCATGCATAGACCTAATATATCTTAGAATCAAACTCGAACGGATCCTGTTTTTCAGGCAACGCTGCAAATAACTGGAAGCAGGGCCGGCGTTAGGGGGGGAGGGGGGGTAAGCGGGTCAAATGTACTCGGGACCGCCGGCTGATGGGGGGGTCCCGATCACCGGCTGCTGGGGCCCCCAGGCCTCGAAGCCAAGAATTTGCCCATTATCGCCCGGCTAGTTTGTGGAGCTAAAAAAAAAAAACTGGACTGGACTGGAAGAAAAAATCTTTACAGGAAATAACATCATGAACACTTTGACAGGATTTGCATCAGGAGCAAACCCAGGAATGCTTCGTTCCAACAGCATTTCACTTTCATTGCAGTAGAGTAATCTCGGCGTGGGAATTTTCTGCACACGCGGAACACTGATGAAATTGTAACTGGGCCAAAATATTTATTCTGTACACCGTAAACCTTCACAAAACATTACACAGGTATTTACTGAAGAAAAGATTCAAATCTCAGATGTCAAATATACAACGATCTCAAATCAAGAAAATGCTTTATCCAAAGAATATATCCTCTCACCCCACTTCTCGATGGAAACTTGCAGTTCGTGGTATCATTAATAACTTCAATATTAAAGAAGAGGTACCATGTAGTACGAAGTTGAAGCACAACACTTGTTGGTCATTGAACGGTTTATGATCTGGAGTTCTTAGGAAAAGAAGTAACATATATAAATGGGGATACAGTCATAGCTATAGATGTGACTGTGTCGAATAACATAATATTAACATGGAAATATCTTGTAAGTAACGTAGGTATAATTTAGTTACAGATCACTCCATATTTTCTTATTTGTATTGGAATACTTGCTACTGACGTTTAATGATGAAACATATAACTTCCAAACACGACTTCAACTTCCGTCCAGCACATACTGCTGAGGCACAAAAATGGTTTTCGTCTTTGAACCGTATTCATTCTGCCTTCACTCGATTCGATTGAGCACCAAGACTAATCAACAAATAGCAAGTAGGGTGCCTGGCGCAGAATGATTCTTGTACCAAGGTCTCCCTACGGATTGCATGTACAGTATAAAAGGATTCCGTATAACAACACCAAATTCACTGCATGGCTACACAAGTAAGCCAAGAGGTGTCCAACTTACTGGGATCAATGCAATAACTAAATAATACACTTGCATCCAGTTAGTATCTTCGTTCGGGGTTCAGATTATGTAACTTTTTTTCCATTTGGTATTTTCGTTACATGAGTTGTAATAAACCAACTAGCATTCGGATGGAATAAGTTATTGTGGCGCCGCAATACTGGAGTTGAATGGTCATGACTGGTCCCGTCATCGATATACCGTTTTAGTTAAATTTGGCTAATAATTCTGATTTTGAGATTGGTTAGAGCAGTTCATAAAGTGTATCAAATACATTAAATTCCTTGCCACTATAGAAGTCAGGCTACCAACAACTTAAACCGACTTCCATAACCGATTGCTGATTTAGACTGTAAAAGAAATCCACCCCGTTCCAAAAAGTAAAAAAAAAGAAAACAAAAAGTAAAATATAAATCGGGAAAATTTCGTGACATGTCAAATTCCTAGATTCTCCAATTTCATTCTTTGGGTTGGGTGAAAGACAAACGGGAAATACTCATTTGTGTGAAGTGCGGAGTCATTTTGGCAGTCAATGTTTTAAAAAAACAAATGCCATGTAGACAATTACCACGTGCATTATTTATCCTTCGAAAGTTTGCGGATAAATCACCCAGCTGGACTTGATCCGACAACCCGCGACTCCTGCTCCTACTCTACCGGGTTTGGCTAATCCCTGACCAGTAACGTGTACAAGCCATTCATTACATTAAATAATCATCGTTGCAGAAGAACGAAACACAAACGTTCGTTGAGCACTTTTTCGTGGGTCAAAAGAGTTCGTGAGCCATTAAGTGATTGTGAAGACAGACCCTCCGTTGTTGCGAAGCGGTCTTGGTCAACAACTTCCCTCCCAGTGGCTGTAGTTATTCAACAGGAACACGGCTGATGGTTCGGCCCTGCTTTGTTCGACTCTCCTTGGCACCGATGTGACGCTCAACTTGCAGCTGTCACGTCTAATGTCCATCATTCGTTACAGCTCACTCGTCAGGCACAAGCAACAGTGTCGCAAAACCTCCACCTGTGCTCTCATGGTGGGATGCACGGATTTGGTAATTCATAAACTCTTTGACCTGTTTATTTATTATCATGTTCGATTCAGCCAAGAAACGCTTTTTTCATTAGTACTCCTTGATTATTTGGCTCACCAGTACCAGTTCTTCTTCCGATAATGCCATACCCGTTCTCCTTGTTTGATTTATGCCCTGTTTACGTCGTTGCCAAGAGCCTAGAGCAGTGGTTCCCAAATAGTGGTACGCGTACCTCCAGGGGTACGTGAGGTTGCTCCAGGGGGTACGCGAGGTTCTCGCCTGACTGAGGTATTCAATAAGACAATTGAAAAAAAAAAAAAAACAATTACGCAAACATTACTACCGCCAAAATATATTTTAAGACAGTCAAACGGTGTGTGTGTGAATTACATTTCTGTAATGCTGTGGCTGTGCGAAGCACTAGACTGGAATGAACGCAGAAGCAAATGTAGCTATAAGGGGGTACGAGAGGTTCAGCTCTTTCTTGAAGTGGTACTCGGGAAAAACTATTTGGGAACCATTGGCCTAGAGTGTAATCTGGGACGTTTATTTTCATTTTATTTTACGTATCTGTATGCTTAGTCTGCGATTGATTTAAAAAGTTATTAAAAATTATCTACATGAAATAAGACTACTACAGTGAAAGATTTCAGAGCGAACCCAGTCCTTCAGCTTATTCTCCAGAAAGATACCAGGTTTAATCCCCTCAACCACGGACTAATCACCATAAATACTGTGCTAACTGCGAAGATGTTTGAGATTTAACCTAGAACGCTGGTGACGTCTCGAATGATGCTACCGAGCGTGGTGGGTGAACGGTTAACGTTCTGGCCTCGCATTCGGGAGGACTCAGGTTCGATTCCCCGTCCGGGCATCCAGATTTGGGTTTTCTATGGTTTCCCTAAATCACTCCAGGCGAATGCCGGGATGCTTCCTTCAAAAAGGCAATTGCCGAACTCCTTCCCGTTCCTTGTCCCCAGTCCCATCCCGCCTCTTAAAAACCTTAGCCGTCGACAAGGCGTAAAGCAATAAGTAAAAAAAAAAAAAAATAAAAAAAAAAAAGATGGAAATCCGTTCTACCACCATGGCTTTAACGAGATGCTACCGCAAAGTCTTATAGACCTCGGAGAGTGATGCAAGTGTAATTGAAGCATAAAACATAACTATGTTCATTAGTATCATATCTTCAATAGGGAAATGGAAACTACTACGTAATACGAAGACTGATTTAAATCGTATAGTTAACTGGTTCCCTGTTCGGCATTTCTATTCTTATGATTTGTAGTCACTGTTCTAGAACCAATGTTCCTAACGGTGGAATAGTCCGCGATTGATATTTTCCACTGCCGATGGTCGCCAATTGAAACTTAATATAGTAACCGCGGGCTCCTCGCATTGTTCGTTACTCGTATCCAGGTCGTTATACGTGTCGAAACTGCGGTTAGTAACCGGCCTCTGTAGACCACTATAAATGGATGCAGGCCTGAATCGGCCCATTAGGGTACATCGTGATCGTCTTACGCAACACTGATCGTCATAATGGGCACCAGCTGGCCATCGGCTCTGGCCCCGAATCTAAAGTAGCTGTAATCGATACATCGCACTCTTCGAAATTTCAGAGGGGAAACAGCTAATCAAATATTTCGTAGATATAATTTTGATAATAGTCTACATCTTTGTGGTCTGTGCTTCTCTGAAATACCAGTTCCACCTCCTTCCCTACATAAACAAGTATTCGGCACCATATACAAACTCTTACACAGCTGTAGGGGAAAAAAGGTTATTGTACACTTAAATTCTTCTTTTTCATTCGATTTTTGACTTCTTTGGAGTACAGAACCACTGGTTTCTTCTCCTCTCAGATTTTTTGATTTTTTTTCACTAAGATTTCTCCTTGTTTCTTCGGAACAGGTGGTCTTGGCCTTTGTACATTGTTACTGGAAGGCCTTGAACCTATCAATTTTAATTTGAAACACTCTACGATTCTCTATTTGATCTGGATGGGTCCCAACTTTTTCCATACGTTTCCTCGTCTCGTCAACCCATTTTCTGGTCAGCTTTAATTTATCGATGTAGTTGAAAATTCTTTTTTTCAATCTACTCTCACCTACTCTCACCTAATATCATAAAGTGTCCATAAATTTCAACCTTCTTTTGTGCATTGCGTCTGTTGTTTTCTCTGTTTAGTTAATTAGATCCTCTTTTTTCCTTTTTTCCCCACGGTACCGCTTTAAATTATTATAGCAATTACTTGCGATTTATTAAACAACATAGTATCTGTGCTAAATTATTATTTTTTGTCAACTGACATTTAGGAAGAGACATACAGGAAAGCAGGAATTTTAAATAACATGAGAGAAGTTTTGTGTGTCGCAAGGGCCTATCCAGGATCAGAAACAAGGGGGGGAGGGGGGGGGGGGAGCAAGATTTGAACTAGGGAGGAGCAACTCGTATTGGTGTTTAGGAAGTGGGGTGGGGGACTGAAACATGACGATTTATTACAAAATTAAACCTAAACCTATTGAGGAAACTATTTTTATTATTGATTAACATAATAATCCAACCACTTAATCTAAGGACCTACTAAGTAGTGAAGATCGTAACTGAATTATAGTTTTTTATGTAAAAATTAATAATCTCCGATTCTCAGAAAATTTTTCTCTAAGATTGTTTGTCAATATCTCACGGTATTCTTTCGCGAAATTTCGATGCACACTCATTAGGCATAATGCAGTCAACCTTTCCTTTCCCATAGTGCTCCTCAGCCAGTTCTTCACTCGTCAAAGCGTACTGAAGCCAACTTGATTTTTCTTCTGGGGGGGGGGTGTAGCAGCCTCCCCCCCCTGCCCCTCACTGGATGTGTCGTATGATGTTTAATAGATACCAGAATGACAAACATGATGCTTAAGGTATAATACAAAGAACTCCCATGTGGGTATGAAGCAATGGAGTTAAAACAAAATTATAAAAAGCATAGAAAATAAAGGCAATCTCTTCTGTACAGCGAGACTATTACATCGCGGGTAGCTAATAATTTATGAATGTTTCGCCGAATTGCCGGTTGTCTGGGTACGTAGTCGGTGCCGTGTGTTAGCAGGCAGTTAGGAGTGAGTAACGCCACAGCCAGAGGCATTGAGATGTGGGTCGCCAAATTGTAGTGGTCAGCTGAGTTGTGTGTCAAGGAAGAGATCCGCCAGCTCGGGCCAAGGGACGGTTTATAAGCAGAAGAACAGTCCATATGCTTTTCTATTTTAGCACGAAAGAATTTTAAACCTTTTTTGGGATGGAGACTGACGTATATAGAGACGTTGTTCGCAGATTGTACAGAAGATTCTTTTCTTTTACGATACTCTTTAATGAGGAGAAAGTAATGTACACGAAGAAAATTTTATCTTTGAGAATACCCATTACATTTGGTACCAGATCGTGCCAGATACATCGTCATTATTGTGACGATGTCAGCATCGATGTCAGCAACGGATCTTTAAAAACGTAATACCACACAGGATAACGAACCCAAAAGTGCAAATTGGCGCTCAATCATGAACATTCGCTGCAGTTAGTTTTTTTACGTAAATTTTGAAACCACTCAATCAATTAATAAGTTATGTACCAACCCAACAAACAGCATTTACGGTCTTCACCGTAGTTAATACTAATTAACCCCTACCTCCTTTTACACTCCATGCCTGTAATAGTCGTGGTTTAGACTGATTTAAACATCTTTGAGCATTTTCAGTTTACAGTAATGATTTTAAACTTAAATTTGATTATAATTTAAATGGATTTCCTTCTTTTTGTTTCACACAAAACAAATAAATTGACATTACACTAATGAGGGACACCTTTGCTCTCAAACCCTCGGGACCGCGCGAAAACATTTTTAGAATAACAAATGAACATAAAAAAAATACAGTGGTGTGTGTCATTTCCATGCAGAACTCCTCACTTGTCTGCTAGCGCCATTAAAGAGCCTACTGTTGTGTTATTCTTGATCAGGTCATACAGATCGTACCCTTCTAAATGCAAATTTTCTAAACAAAGATGTTATGCTGAAGATATTGCCACCGAAAACAAAAAAAAATATTACCAACCCCTTGATGTTTACTTCTTTCGGCAATATAAGCTCTATACCAGAAGGTTTACTGATTTTGTGAGACTACAATGTGCCAAATCACGAGTGAAGATACATGATAGTTATTCGCCATAAAACTTCACTCTGTGATTTCCAATCAATTTACTGCACCTACGTATAAGCCTATGTTTCAATATGATTGGCGAAAGCCAGGCTACGACATTGACATACCAACATCATGCTTTGAAAATGTAATTAGTGTGGTTTTTGATACTGGACTGCGTGAATGCGAAAGTGATTTGGAATGTTATAACGTGGCTTTAGAGAGGTGTGCACATTGTTATCTTCCACTTTGTTTTATCCACCTCATCGAAATACCTCATCTGCATTTTGAGGACTAATATAAGCACTATAAGGTGTATGGTACTGCTGTATATGCGTGTTTTGCGTTATATTAAGTACTTTAAGCAGAGATTGTTTGGCACTGTTGATTGAAAATGTAATGATACACTGACGTCACTGAATTACGTATAATTTCCTACATGTGGTATTGATATCTTGTTAGTTTCTTCCTCTCTATTAAAATATTACTTGAGGTAGAATGCAACGTTTTGCGTGGAAATGACACACACCACTTTTGTTTTTCATCGCTTGTTATTCCAAGCATTTTTCGTTCGGTCCCTTGTAAGTTATACGCCTCGCGAATAGGTGATAGTCCACTTACTAACAGCATTCCAGACTTACGCACTAGCTATCGAAACTATACGAGAAGTTGTTTACCAAGTCCGTTATTGTAATGGAATTAATTATTAATCTGCTTCAAATACAGAGGATTTTGGGAAGATGATGCGAATATTTCAGTAAGCAAATTTTAGAACGAACACCTCAGAATTCGGTCCTTAGAAGCTGTAAATCATGTGTCCATTCCGTATATTATTCAATAATTGTCTCACTTAGATTTTCAGATAACTGATTCGACTTATTAAGCAAAAGGTAGAAAATTTCACTGTTTTTTAAAACTTTTTGTCTTTGTATCTCTCCTGTCCCAGAAGGTATCTACTTTGATAATAGACGGAGATGGTAGCAAAAAACCAGAAAATGTGGAAATTTCACGAAAATTTAGTAAATTTATTTGTCAGTACGACGTAAAACAATCGGCATATCTAGCATTGGTAAAGGCTGAGAACTTTTCTGACAGAGTATTACTATCACTATTTTTTTTAATTTAGAAAAAAGACTTTCCGCATAGGTAGAAACATTTTATTATGAAAAATTGATCTAGAAATCATGAACTATTTTCTAAACCTATCGACCGCCTCAATTTTTAGAACTGAATCAATTTTATGAATAATTGTAACGCCAATGAAATTGTTGTTTTATTTTCCGAACGCGTTTCGCCTCATTTGCTAAGCATCTTAAGCGGTTCTGTATTTTTCTACAGAACCGCTGAAGATGCTTCGTAAATGAAGCGAAAAACGTTCGGAAAATAAATCAACAATTTCAATTGCATTGGCTTTACAATTATTCATAAAATTGATTCTATCTCAATTGAGGAAATGGCCCACAATATCCAGATGTTTAGAACTGAAGTTTATGCTTTGGCATAAACAATTCAAGGTTTTGAAATGTGGAAGTGTAAAAATTACGGGGGCTCACAAGGTGCAACAAATAATGGGTAAGGAGAAGGGACATCAGTACACATTTTAAAAGATGCATAATTAAATAAATTGGGTTTAACTACTAATTCCATATCTAATTATTAGCTCAGAATACTCGACAATACCAAGCTATTTTATTTGAGAAAGTGTTACAAATGACTTAGTCAGCGCGTTTCGCCGAAACTGTCGGAGCTAACAGAGTCTCGTTACTCGCACTGTGTACACAGCAGTTACTCTGTTTTCATGAATCATGCTGAGTTGTAAGAACTCTTTTTAAGGCCCGCGGTCCTCAGAAGTTACGGTCATGGCTGAGACCGCAAGTGTAATACCGAGCGCCAAAGTGCTGCGGGCTGAAAGACGAGCAGCAAGAAACGATAGATGAATGTTATGACTTTGCTGTAAGCAGTTCTTATCGTTAGGAAGGTGCATATTACGGTCGATATGGCCATTGGAGAGTTTTTACTTTAAGGGGACCACACCCTTCCTATCTAACCCATGTTAATTTAGGCAAGTATTTGACCGATTTCTGAAAAAACTATTTGATGTAGGACCTTAATATATGTTACATGATGCTTTTTTTTTTTTTTTTAATCTGCTTATCGTCTCTCCAACAGCGAGGTCTTTAGAGACGGGAAAGGATGGGGGGCAAGGAATGGAAAGGAATTCGGCGATGGCCTTTTGAAGGAAGCATCCCGGCATTTGCCTGGTGTGATTTGGTACATGATGCTAATAGATTCAACTGTACTAAAATCTACTTTATCCTTGTGATAGTTTTTAAGAAATACTTTTTTTAATTTATTAACAAAAATATTAAGTTTTTTTCTGCAGAAAATATTTTTTGTGAACTTCCTAATGGGGGAATATTAATGAATGTAGTACCAGAGGTAGCTTTTTATGTTATGCAGAGTCTCTGAAAATTTCATTCATTTATCTGTGATAGTTTCTGATATAATGGGGCATATGTACTGAAAATTTTAGTTTGCGGGAAATTGGCTTTAAAGAAAACAACTGCTCGCAAACGCACTCAAACAAAACTAACAGCTTGTTTCAAGGTGTGTTCTTTAAAAATATCAGAATCAAGAGAATACTTACCGTTGCCCTCCAAAGATAGCCAGCACACTCAGGAGTCAGAAAAAATATCCCTACTGTGCAATATAAGGGTTATAACGGCCTAAAATATATGCAGAAAATTGGGCGTGGCACCGAAATGCACGTGGTAGGTAAATGCTATTTAAATACCCGATTTTTTTTTTCTGCGAAATCCTTTTCGGGATACTTAAAGAATACCTTTATCTATCGAAATATGATGAAAAACGAAAATCGATTTTTTTCGACCTGAACCACGGTGTGGTCCCCTTAAGCAATGATTATTAAATCTGCAAAACTCGTTGCTCCAGCCCACTGTGGTAGTAACAGAGGTAGATGTTCTCCCTCATAGTCTCGACAAGGAATTTGTCGTCATCGTGTTATCAACACCAATTTACCGACCCACGTTACAATACAAAATACATTTGACAAAAGCTTGATTGTTCCAGCTAGATCGTATCAAATGTTCAGCCTTAAAGAAAATCGTCTTGATTAAAGGGACTTCAGATCAATCACCTGCGTTCAAACCCCATGCCGATAAGCTAATTGGCAAGGGAATATATTGCGCAATCTGAAAAATATTGTGCCGTCTGTGGGTGATATTGCGCAATATCCTCTTAGTCGGTCTCGAGACACGGGCACGATCACTAGTCTCCGCTTGTATTTTGTTGCTACAATGTTTTTTTAGTTGTTGGTTTTTTTCTTCTGAAAATGAGTGCAAAAGTTTATAATTAAGTGCGTAGAATTGTGTAAGACATTACCACTATCGTGGAACGTCAAAAAGCGTTTGAATATAAAAACAGACAGGAAAAAATAAGTCTTACGAGATACTGCTGCACAAATATAAAGAGAAACATGCTGTTGCTACGAGGGAATATTTTAGAAAGAAGATCGATTCTTTGAGGACCAGTTACAGAGAAAAAGTGAAACGAATTAAATATTAAAAAAAAAAAGAGTTGTGAAGTAGTGGAGACTACATCATAGTAGGCCTACTTCGCCCAGGTCAGTTTTCTTGAAGCCAAGGATGTGGTGATCTCAGTACATACAATGGATTCACTGGAAGAGCAGAGAAAATCACTGAATTAACTAAGTTTTAAAATTTATTATTAGCCATGATAATAATAACAAATATTGAGTTAATACACATGTGACCTTATAAAGAGCTAATACAATGCAAAATTTACTCACGCAATGCTAACAAAATTGATCTTTCCAACGAACTTTTCCCTCATTGTTAAAATTCAAGATTGAAAAAGCGTCGTCACAGACAAAAACAAACGGTCCAAGCTTATTAGTGTATGGTAAAACTTCTTGAGAGGGGATTAATAATAAATCCAAATTTTGAATAGTTAAAGACACGAACATTCGATCCCACGTCAACCATTAAAAACTTGTAATTCGGGTTTACTACTCCCAATAGAACAATACTGAAAAAAACATTTATACCTATAATAAAGGACTTCAGATCCCGGTTGTTTCTTGATAGCAACATGTTTCCCTTCTATAATACCAAGACAATTCGATGACAATTCCGTAATGTGTGAATATTTCCGCTCCATATACAAATTCTTTATCCACTTTTTTTTTCACGGACCACAGTAAAGTAATGACAACAGTTGCTACGTCCTGCTCGTCCGTCATTTCGAAGTCAACTAAACCATTGTGTAATAATTATTGAGCAGTCTAGGGAGAACATCAATAATATTGCGCATTATTATTGATAGTAATATTGACCGTCTAGGGGCTGCTTAAGAAATATTTCTCTATTCTGCCCAAAGAAGTTCCGGCTCACTGACCGTGACTATTGTAATATTTTAATGATGATTATCTGAGGTGAGTTTAAGATACCGCTTTAGCAGCTCAATTGATTTTCTGACTGGGCCTTTCTTCTGCAGCGAGATGTTGGTCAGCTTTTCCACCCTACATTCTCTATTACGTGTAGTCTACACTAATTAACAAATAGCTAATTGTATGTCATATTTTTATAATAGCATTCGTGCGCAGAGACGAAACGCATCTGCAGGTGGTCACCATCTCTGCACGTGACTGCACATTATCATCGACAATAGCGGCATAAACGTGAGTACCTCTATCTTATGTATGACAACTTGAAGATTGGTAGGAGGCGTGCTAGGACTGGCTACAGATATAGGACTTTCGCCAGTTACGAATTGTTGTATGTGTATAAATTATTGAAGAGTGTTGTTAAGTCTAGAACGTTTTCAGTGTTGTGTAAATCAATTCGAAAGGAAGGAGAGTTTAAAACCCGATACCTTCTCCTTCGCCAAACTCTGCAGCCAATGATGAAAATGTCCTCATCACCGCGGCTTCAACGAGCTGACGCCATAACGACCATAATGGCGGTACACTGTGTCCACAAATGAAGTTGTATCTGCTGTATAAGATAGGAAAATTGTTGCACTTTATACGTAACTGAATGGTTATTCAGCAGCACCAGGATTAAACTGCCGCCGAAGTTGGCTTTGCAGTGAATACCATTGAGGATTGGACGTGTTATTTTCTTAGGACTATGCAGTGCTGAATTATTTGGTAGATGTAACAGTCTGCAGCGTATTTGAAATTTGGTCACGTTTTGAAAATGGATTACAGGATCGGTTTTATCTCACTTGAAAAATCTTTGGTTGAGTAACTTTGGATGTATACCGATATACTGTACCTTGTAGCTTAATTCATTATTCACTGCCACTGCAGAACATAATACGAGTACAGTTTTAAAGCGTTAAAAGCATTGACCTTTCTTTCTTCTCTTTTCGATCATTGTTTACGTGGACTGATTCATAAGTCTCTGGTTCCATTGTCACTATGTGCACCGGTGGTGCTCAAAAGAATTTAATTTTTGAACGTATTGATACACCATTACATGAAGCCTATTAAGAGGTGATTAAAGCTGACGCAATCGATTACACACAGCTAAAAGCTCTTTTCTTCTGCCTTCGGTCTGGCAGGCACCGCCGATTCTGTCTTTAGTTTCACGGTCAGGATTTTATCTGCTCCAAGATTGTTTCCTCCGCACCTGCTACCATTCAACTGTGTTCGGTGTCAAATTCTTCTATCGACAATTTCATCTAATTGTAATTTTGCTTGCGATCTACTAACTGCGTATGGCTTCATCTTGGAACGAACACTATCATAGAATAAACAGCACTTGGTCCTGTCATGACAGATAAAATCATGGCATAGCTCGGTAGATACTTTCTAAACCGTTTTATTATTATTGATTTTTATTGCGATGCGACTAACTCCCCCCTAGTCATCTAATTACCCCTTTTTTTAAATTGCAGTGCTAAATTCCTTCGCCATTCACTTTTCCGATTTACAAATTTTAAGTTTAAATTCCTTAAGCGTTTTTGGTAAATTATTCATCAATTCACTTGGTAATTTGTTTCCTACAATCTTCGAAATTTCTAGGTTGGCTTCTGATATCCGTCTCAATTTCTCCGTCTCAAGACATAACATTACAAAAGATCTTAGGTTGTTACCTAGTAGCCGCTTCAGTATTTCTGCTTCTAAAAGGAAACCTCAGTGCATAGAACTGTTGCGGACTGTCGTTTACTTGCAAGAACAGCAACTGGTAAAGTGAAAAAGGAATTAATGCGTATGGTAACCGAGAAAATCAGTAATCGGTCAGAGGAAGACATCGGACAGGAAGAGGCAAATCTCATATTTTTTCATTCTGTGGAAATTTCGGGTCACATCCCAAACACAGCTCACAATTAATCTTGCAATTAACCTGACAAATGCTTCTTTGTTGAAATGATAAGATTGACATCTAGACCTTGGCATTAGTGAAATACGTCACCAGTCAGGCAGGAATATTACAGATAATTTACGGAAGAAACACATCCGATATCTATTACTCTGACGAAAACTAAATGTGCGTTGGCTCATCATAGAACTGAAAATGTGCATAAGTCTTGATTAGAGATAGTGTCAAATTTGTTTGAGTTGTGGATTTCTTAGGACAACATTGCAATAAAAGAGGTAGACATAGTAATCCATATAAAATGACTTGTTCAACTGAAATCATGTTTAGGAATTATAATAATTTAATGTGACAGGAATCTGGTGATAGAGTTACAACATTCCTTTGGGAGGACGCGGGTTCGAATCCCCATCCAGATTTTGGATTTTCATGGTTACTCCAGATCACTGTGTGTATATATCGGAATTTTTCCTTCAAAAGGCCTTGGCTAAATCCCTTACCGTTCCTTCTCTCGGTCCTTTCCTGCTTCTAATGCGATACCCCCTGCTTTCACCTGGAATCATGGAATCATTACCCGGAAGCGTTCTATGGCACTTGCGATACATATGTCAAGGTTTGAAGAGTTTATAAGGAACTCCGACCCTTGAGCAGTTTCTCTCTTTGGCTCAGCTTTAGTTTTCTTTTGCTGCTTGGTATTGTCAGCTGCGGCGTCAGTGGAAGCAACAATTTATACAAAGGCAGCTTTTGGATGAGGTAAGAATACTGATCTGTTCACCCAGAGGACTGACATCCATCCATTCCTAAAGGAACTTTTTGTTTTTTTTTGTTTATGGATTTACGCCTTGTCGACGTCGAGATAATTAGAGGCGAGAAAGGATTGGGGACAAGGATCAGGAAGGAATTCGACCATGACCTTTTCGAGGAAGCATCCCTCGTTTGCCTGGAGAGATTTTGGGAAACCATGGAAAACCAAAATCTGGATGCCCGAACGGGGATTCGAACCCGAGTCTTTCCTAACGCGAGGACGGAGCGTCAACCGCTCACCCAACGCTCGGTATGAAACAATGAAAGTCTGAATATCATCAGATATGTTTTATTGTGTACATACACTTTGAGAAAAGGTTAAAGTGGAGCAATGGAAAATTGTAACGATCACAGCTCAAAACTAAGATTTATGTGATATTTATTTGCTTGGATGAAAAAGAGACAGTTTGCTCAAGGCAAGCATATCTTCGCGTCTCCGATATAGCAAGGTAATAGCCTTGCGATATGTTTCTCAAAGGGGCTGAGTCAAATGCACTTTCATCTCCCAAAAATTAACGCCAAGTGTTGTAACTTCCCTCTGATCTCAGAATACATAAACGCCTGATCACCTTCCTTTCCCTTTTTACCTACATCCCACCGAAGTGAACAATACTCTGTTGGCCCTGCCAAATTCAAAGGCTATCCTTGTGCTATAAAACCAAGAAATATTTCACTTACCGAGCAAGCCAGTTCGCGTTATTGGCTTTAGAGAAAACCCTCGCAGTTATCTCCTATCAAACCGTGGCCTGTTGGGTTGGACGCTGTCTGATCAACAGCGTGCACCTACCGCATTGCACAATTCGGGTCAGTCGATTAAAACTCCCCGAGGGGCAAAGGATTACTGCTTCAAGGGAGCGTCCATAAACTACGTGGCTCCATTCAGGCATCTTTTGAACCCACCTCCTCCCCCTCCTCCTCCCCCCTCCTCCTCCCCCCTCCTCCTTCCCCTCCCTCCTCCACGTGCCTTACGTGGCTTTTGCCTCGACAACCCCGCTCCCCCTGAAGGCGCATTCCCACGGCGCGTGGTGTGATAGTACGCGCCTTTCATCTTTTACCGCCTGGCGGTGGGTCGAGGCGCGCCGTCCATGCTAGCATATGCGGCAAAGATGAGAGGCGTTCCCTAGCATGCGCCGAGGGACGCGCCGTGGGAACGCACCTTAAGGCAAATAGTTTTATTTCCCGATTACTTCCAGAAGATATTTTGCACTGTTTTCTACTGACACGTTAAAATTATTGCGTAAATAATGAATACAACCGATATTTGTGTTATGTACTTTTTTATAATTATAAATATTCTGAATGAAATGTTGACACTAGCCACTCCTACTAATGATCATTTATTGGGAAAGAACGCTTTTTCAGGTACAGTCAGGGAACATTTTCTTCTTGAGGTTTTAACAAAACAATCCTTACCTCATTCATCATTGTTCATTCACTGATAAAAAAAATAACAGAGTATATCTGTTGAATAAAAAACTACGAAGAACTGCATACTTTTTTATGTTATTCTTTTCTCATCTTTCTGTCTATATTACCAGGGAATGATTCTTTTAAAACATTTTCGATAAGTCTCGTAAAGTTTATTGTACAGCGCCACTTCACACCACTCTTTGAACTTGAACTTCAGCGAACACTACAATTAAAGGTGCACTGAAATTCACTTGACAGAAAAAATTAGAATTATTATATCAAAGAGTGGTGTCATCATACGCTGATGGTTCTTATCAAAACAACTTTATTTCAGACCTTCAAAACAATATGAACTGTCACTGCCTTTGAAAAGGCTGGGTGACATCTGCAAGGGAATTTAAGTCTGGATAATGTTTTTCTAATCGTAATGCACGATCGCGAATCGATTAGTTCAAATGCGCCGGCCGCGTGCAATTAAACGCTATGACTTCAAGTCACATGCATGAGCGGCGCTGTCAGTTTATAGAATATCTAAATTACGTACGAAGATAATTAAATGACGTAAATAAATATCCAGATGCTGTTGTGTATTATTTACCTTATTTTCACTGTGACAAATAATATGAATGAAAAGCTATGTGGCTTGGACCGGACCTCCCCCTCTTTCCTCATATAAAGCAGCGTAGCTTTCTACCCAACACCTCCCCCCCCCCCCCCGGTTTTAGACCGATCCACGTAGTTTAGGGACGCTCCCCAAGCATGTGGCCACATCGTATAGTCGAGTGGAGTGGGGGAGTGTTTGGTCCGTTTCAAGTTGAAAGACAGTTTAAGGGCCTTCAATAATTACTGTGAAAACCATGTTTCAAATCGAACTCATGCTGCCACTGAGCCACCAGATCCTGTTATGAGGTGTAAGTAGATCAAAACGACAAGTGCGACAGTCGTGACGCAACTTTCAGTGCTGTCTCCCACTGGACCATCACGCGTTCCGTGTCACTGGATAAGAGAGGACAGCGACAGAAGACGACAGGCAGCTTGGTAATGTAATCAGTCAACGCTCTCTAAATAGCGCCAGACAACACGATTTCTACTCGGCTAAGTACAGCAGAAGAAGCTAAACAACATTGTAGTTGCAAAAAAGTTGGTTATGATATACACAACAAACAATAACGCACGCGTGTAGAAAAGGAAGTTCAATAGTCACTCTATTGATTTGAAAACTTGCCAAGAAAATTGATGACACTTTGGGTGCAACGATTGTAGGGACGTTACCGATCGGTCAAAGATGTTATAGAACATAGGGAGTGAACAGGTGATCGGATTACACATAACGGCGGAAAAACTTCTAAATTTAGTGCGTTGTTTTCTATTATTATATTCATTATAAAATTATTTTTACCTATGTCTTTAGTGAATTTAACATTTGTCAGTTTTTGTGAAACGTTCCCTTTAAATCACGATGCAGCGAAACAAAAAAGTAATTATTATTGAAATGTTCATTATAAAATTGAACAGTATATTTAGTGGTATAAATGTTTGGTTAGAAGAATAATTATGTTTTACTATCATTTGTACTCCATTATAAGTTGTTGATCCATGAAATGACGCTTTGCACAGCCTGTCTCCACCGATTTCGATCTGCTACTTCCCGGTATAATTGGGCTGTCATCAGATTTGCTTTCTGCTCAGTCTTGTATAACCATCGTGTTGCACATCGTCCACGTTGGCCTACTTTTTTCTGGATAGTATCTTTTTTTAAAGTTATTTCCTTATCACTGAACAATACGCCCAAGAATATGTTGGGGACAGCCTCTTTTTCGGATTCAATTCTTTTAGAATAACGGTAGTGGATCTTTCTTACATCGGCGATATTGAAAATCCTCCCATATGCCTGCATCTGAAAGGTTTCTATTCTGGTACCAGCCCTCTTATGATGTAACTAATCCTTTTTACAGTTACCACTTAGATCATATACGTTTTTTGTAAATGGACGTAAGATCTCCCACCAACTGTATAACACAATATAAGATTAAATTGTTTGAAAATCTAAAAATAAAGCTTGAAAAATAATCTCGTTTATAAGCGTTTGCAAAATTCGAATTTAATATTATTTAGATTACTCTTCCCTTTTTATTGGTATCGACTCAAATGCTTCTGCTGCTTGTGTTACGGCATTATTCACACTAGATGTCCGCTCGGTTTGTAGCTGCCAGCGCGACTTCTGCTGCCAAATGCCGGAAATGCAGTGCCGATAACCGATCCTGGACGTAAGCTCGAGCCTAACATCGGGGCGACAAAGCCACGATGGTACTCGCTCCGTACAATCGGTACAGCAACGAACTGCATCGCAGTCTTGAAATCGCTAAAACAAGGAATGAAGTAACTGAAAAATTAAAGAGTGGATTCTTCTTGTTATTTTCTACATTCTGTTATGTCATTATATAAGCTTGTACATGTTTACTTTCGGAAAATTGGGATACTTAAAAGAGACTGGGCCCAACTCTATGTTAATGAAAAAGTAAAATTCGGCAGATCGCACCACATTTCATCATTTCTGTAGCGATGTTCGGGAATTTCATAAAAAGCAGAACAATCTTTCTCCTGATCATATGAATGATCTTTTTGTTATTTACAATCACATATGAGAGTGATATCAGGTACGTCATTAAAGTGAGTTCAATGTTGAACATTAATAGGTACAGATCCTTACAAGACGTTACATATATTTGAAGCTTCCGTATAATTCATAATGCATTAAATGTGGATTCAGGGTATACTTTGCGGATGTCGTAACTACAGAAAACTTATTTAGGTTATTGTTTTCGTTGCACTGTGTTCTGATCTCATGATTTTTAATACTTCCGTTATATATGCTTATCAAACACATGCACATTACACTTCATGTCTACGGCGATTCAATTGATAGAACTTATACAAAATGCTGGTAGTAGTCACCGATATACTGTAGATTTGATAATGTCCCTGCTATCCAATACTGTTCAGATGTACTATAGTCGTTACACAATTCGGGCGAGGAAACATTATGCGCTCTTCATACTTGCTGAGCCTTCATTTGACCACCGAGTCTTCGTTTGTCCACCAAGCCTTCGTTTGACCATCGAACCTTCGTTTGACCATCGAACCTTCGTTTGTCCGCCGAGCCTTCGTTTGTCCGCCGACCCTTCGTTTGTCCGCCGAGCCTTCGTTTGACCACCGAGCCCTCGTTTGTCCGCCGACCCTTCGTTTGTCCGCCGACCCTTCGTTTGTCCGCCGAGCCTTCGTTTGACAACCGACCCTTCATTTGACCACCGAGCCTTCGTTTGACCACCGAGCCTTCGTTTGTCCGCCGACCCTTCGTTTGTCCGCCGACCCTTCGTTTGTCCGCCGAGCCTTCGTTTGACCACCGAGCCTTCGTTTGTCCGCCGAGCCTTCGTTTGTCCGCCGAGCCTTCGTTTGTCCACCTAGCCTTCGTTTGTCCGCCGAGCCTTCATTTGTCCACCTAGCTTGGGGAAGCTCCAGCGGTCACAGCTCGCCCAGGTAGAGAGGACAGGTCACAGGAATATTACCGAGACACTAATTCACACGATTACCAACCCAATTAACAATTCTTACAGTATTAACAATTTATATACGCACTTCATGCATTAACATTAACAGTTAAATGTCCTTATTTCCGATTTTTTTTCACTTATAATATTAGTCTTATTTGTTTTTATAAAACTTAAGTCCATACGATATAAGTTTTTTTTTAACAATACCATAAAGTCTCTGACTTGATAGCCAATGATAATCTCTGCGACACGTTGACAAGAGATGCAATCTCTCTCCTCAAAGGAATTTATCAAATATAGATAAATAAACCTTACTTTAAACTAAAATACAACAATTATAATTATTAATCTTATAGTACCCCATGATTCACAGGATGTAACCGGTAAATGTTAACTCTACTACATTCTCTCGCAAAATATTCCTTCACACCATGCATAGATGATCCATGTTTCTGTGCCAAAGAGATGCAATCGAAAAACGAAAACCTCAAGAAGGCTAAGTTTAGCAAGTCTTCCAGGTAATACTTGAATTTGGTACTAGATCTGTTGCTAATACTATTGTTCGTGAACGTACTACCGAGCGTGGTGGGTGAGCGGTTAAACGCTCTGGCCTCGCATTCGAGAGGACGGCGGTTCGAATCCCCATCCGGGCATCCAGATTTCGGTTTTCCATGGTTTTCCCAAATCACTCCAGGTGAATGCCGGAATGCTTCCTTCAAAAAGATCATGGGCGATTCCTTCCAGTTCCTTGTCCCCAGTCCCATCCCGCCTCTAATGACAAATAAAATCAACGTACCAAGACAGACAACTTCGCGTCAAACCGGTCTGTTATCATGAATTGCGTCTTATCGCTGTTAACAGACAAGCCCAGGATCCTGGTTTCATTATCATCTCTCTTTATCAATTCATTTATTTCGGCTTCCTGACTGGTGTCGTCATAAAATTTAAAATTATTTATTGCTCAACCAGCGATTTTGTTCCCACCGTTCCAAAATTTAGATTTTTCACTATTATATATAATAATTCCTGCATTTCATTATTCCTAATATATGAACAGTTTCAATTCTGGCGTAAATTTCTAGCACACGGTTTCATTTTTTTTTAACTGCGTCGTAACTGGTTATGGCAAACCATGAAAAACGTAAAAAGTGAAAGAATCGTTGGGTTATTTCTCGCTAGGACGTGTAATAAGTCGCGTTTCCAAGGCGACGCAGTGTGCACAGAGAAAGCGAGTGCTATTTTTCGGCGAGCGGAAGCCGCGAGCCCGTTCGTCAAGCCACCCGCTGCGCTGTTGACAATAACAGCAGGGACAGCCAACCTACAGACAATAGTGACCCGCCACTCGGATATTCTTGTATCCTGTTGCATGGAATGCTGCTCGGAGGTGGAGTGGAGACGAGACACTTCTGGACTGTATGTCGAGGTGAGAAGAGGGACCGCGAGACCACCGCCATCCTCTGTGGGCCTGAGGTTCAATTCCCGTCCCCGGCAGTGAACAGTGCGCGGACACAGTAATGTGCCTATAAAAGTGAGACTTATTGCAACATATCAAGAGCCCGGAAAATACCCCTGACAAGCTACCCTGATTAGCTAGATACTTGTTTGAAATATTCAACTGAGCTAACCATCCGTAAAACTTCACATGTCAGATTTGTGTCTTTAGTTTGGTCAATAAAGTCATGTCTTTTGTGAACCCATTTTCTTTATGGTCTTGTAACCCCTGAGACATGTCATGCACAAGGCTCGATATCAATATGTTGGTAGAGAAAAGCTCATGTAGTTTTAATTGCTGACGCCATACAGGGTGTCTAACAAGTTTTAAAGTAGAGTCCCCACCAAAAGAGCATATTACAGACGTGATTGATAATAGATGGGAAAGCCAAGTTAAAATGAACCCTTGAAAAGCAGTTAGGGATTATTAAAACTGAGAGACTATGTTTAGAGATTTATGGTTTGGAATTCCCCGTGGGAAGTAGTCCGGTTTGTTACGGTTGGTGGCCGGTGGCAAGAAATCCGCAGCTGGTAGCGAGCCGGCGTGTGGCATCTTCTTGTCGGGTTTTCCGTCGCGCACCGTCGGACGAGCCAATTGTGTGTGAACAAGTAGCACGGGCTACTGGTAGCGCACTCGATTGCGCCATACAAATGCTACCTGAGTCTTGAAAATTTAACTATATCGAATTTTTCAGTATCCACTGTTAAGGCATGCAGATCAGCATTCAAAATAAAGACACTGAAATCCAAGTTGTTAAACAGCGCTGCTTCACCTTTCGCCATGACACAAGAAAACCAAACACCATTGCTTTTTCTGTCATAATCTCTGAGTGCGTTGTGTGTTCAGCATGAGGGTTGCACGTGATCACTGTAGTTCTTCCTCGCATTTACGAGTTTCAAGTATTCGACAAATAAAGCAGACGCATTGTTGTCGTGCGAAACAGTTTACCGACGTGGGTTCGAATTCTCGTCCAGCCATCTAGCTTTTGGCTTTCTCTCTCTCTCCTTTTTTTTTTTTTTTTTTACTGCTTAACGTCTTTTAACATCGAGGTCTTTAGAGACGGGATAGGATGGGAGGCAAGGAATGGGGAGGAATTCGGTCATGGTCTTTTTGAAGGAAGCATCCCGGCATTTGCTTGGAGTGATTTGGGAAACCATGGAAAACCCAAATTTGGATGCCCGGACGGGTATTCGAACTTGCGTCCTCCCGAATGCCAGGCCAGAACGCTAACCGTTACATCACCACTCTCGGTCCCTCTTCTTCTTCACCATCTTTTTCCAACATTCTGGGGTCGTGTACCTTCGATTAATTTTGCTTATCGTTGTCATAGTTTTACAGCCATATGCCCTTGCTGACGCCAAGCGTTTTATATCTACTGCCATGTACTAATAGGGGAAGCAGAATGTTGCCATTTGTCTGTGAAACATGTAACTTTTGTTCAGCGTTTGATAATTGTATTCTTTGTGAAATGTGTAGTTCATGAGACACAGATAGGATACCGTTCCGGCATTCGTCTTTATGGCTGCGAAAACGCCTAAAAACCGCACTCAGGACAGGCGGTACGCGGGGAGCAGGGCTCGTGCCTGGCCCGTTGTACCTCCCCGATCCAGGTGTGTTGCGTCTCAGCGCAAAGAGCAACACTGGCGGATCCATATATCGGCTTTTGATCACTGCAGGTGAATTCTAGGATAATTCCTTTAAAGGACCATGTGCGAGTTCCTCCCATTCCTTGCACCTTCCCAACTTTGGGGGCGTCTTGATTACGTGAGGTGTTTTTCTGGAATTCCGAACCCCTCCCCCCAATGTTGAGATCTGCCCCCCCCCCCACTCTATAAAATGACTTGAGATTTTGATGGCGTCCTCCCCCCCCCCCCCTACGAATTGATCTCTTAACTTTCTGAGACTTTTTTTTTTAGGTCTAATGCTTCCAACAGCGGTTATACTCTCCCTAAGGTCGGTTTTTTTGACCAAATCCCTCCCTCCCCCCGTAAAGTCGACCTTCGCGTCATTTGTAGACTTTTTTGTTTTAATTCTACAGTCCTACTAGAATTTCAAATCCTCACGTGAGATTTCCGTTGACCTCCCTTCCCCTTGGTGAGGTTTAATGAGATTTCGCCGCATCCCCCCCCCCATTTCGCCTCACGTAATTAATGGACACACCATTTAATGATCTCGACGTCGCCAGCCACAATATATATATATATATATATATATATATATATATATATATATATATATATATATATATATATATTAACGAGATTGTTGAGCTTTAGAGTTACGAGTGGTGTGAGCAGTGTTCAGAAAAGAGGAAAACCGAATAGTTTAAGTAAACGGGATAGCCGGAAGGTCGCTGTTTTTTAAGGTCTTCCTCACTAATCGCTTCCCAGAGTAAGAGCTATTATGTGTCAGTTATGATCCTGACAAAATGGAAAACTGAAGAGAACTGAGACTATTGCTACCTAAATGTCCTGAGTGAATTGTCCTTTCTTATTCAGTGACCGCTTCCCGAAACGATCTTTAAAGTGAGACCGGCAGAAATTTCGCAGTCAATTATGTCAGTTTCACGGCTTTCACCGAACAATGAAGTCGCATTTGCAAAGTCTGGTTTCAATGCTCCATCTAGCCTCCGCGCAATTGTTACCCTTTTGATAGATTCAAACTGATGAAATCAGTCGGAATCGTGTGCTCTTTCTTTACACGGGATCGCTAAGTGTAGCAGGGGTAGTTTTAAGTAAGAATTGGGTTCATCTGGATATAATTGAAGTAATAACGTCAACTGAATGCGCAAATACGTGTCGGTTCTCACAGTAATCGTAACAGATAAAAGCTTATCGTCCATCGGTCAGTCAGTCAGTCAGTTGGCTCAGATAGTAACGGCACCATGAAGATATCCGGCATCTGTCACGGCGTTAGGCTTTCTGGTGGAAGAAATAAGCAAGAGGTTGTACGGTTCTAAGCGCCATGCTGCTAAGGGGACATCCATTAATTACGTGAGGTGAAATAGGGGGGGGGGGTGTCCGGCGAAATCTCACCAGATCTCACCAGGGGGGAGGGACGGGTCTACGGAAATCTCACGTGAGATTTTGCGAAAAATTTGGGGACAGTAGAGCCAAAAAAAAGGTCTACAATTTGCGCCAAAGTCGATTTTAGGAGGGTATTTCGTCAAAAAAGTTAGGGTGTGACCTAAAAAAAAAGTTTCCAGGGCGATTTGTAGGGGGGGTTCTCACGGACCAAATCTCACCAGAACGGGGGGGGAGGGGGGTCCGGCCAGATCTCACGAAATCTCACCAGGGGGGAGGGGGGTCCAGAAATACGGAAAAACACCTCACGTAATTTGTGGATGCCCCCTAACCAGAATCATGCGTTGAATCTCAAACCTTTTCCCAATGAGTGCTGAGTGAGTGAAAATTTATTACAGTGATTCGTTCATCAAATAGGGACGATAAATTCAGCAGCTCATCTCCGGAGGCTTCCACAGGTCGGAACCGGAATTCATCCACTACCTCCCTTCATTATCATATAGACAACGCAAATCAACACCACTCAGTTAATAACAGGACAACCTCCATATCGGAACACTCTTTTTTTACTCATTGCTTTACGACTCTGAAGGTCATTAACAAGAGGGGAAGGACTGGTGGTAAGGCATGGGAAGGAATTCGGCCAGGGGGTTCTGAAGAAATCATACCGGCATTCACCCGGAGTGATTTGGTTAAACCATGGAAAACCAAAATCTGTATGGTCGGACGGGGATTCGAACCCACGTCCTCTCGAATGCGAGGCCAGAACGTTAACGCTCACCGCGGTGGTCTCGGGTCAGAGCTGCTTATTTACTACAGCTTATCCTATTTCTGACTGCTGATAGTCCTCGTGTTGAGTTGGTAGCAATAGAAATCCTTGTTCACCTCGAAAATCAAATAAGAACGACGGAATAGAGAAATTATCCATTTGGGTAGTGGATCATTCGGAACCTGTATCTTGTATTACTACGACAAATAAAATTTCTAACTTTCGTCAGAAATATTAGTTACTTGTACGAAAACTTCGTGTGCTCCAATAGCATTGCAATCTGTAGTGAGGGCAGAGCACTTTACCTGTCTCAAGCACCTCAGTTTGGCATCGTTAGTTCCGAGAAGAAACCCTGCCTCCAATGTTGGTCTGGGGAGACGTTCCGGACGTTCAGCGTTAGAGCCAAATCGATTGGCTGCGTCAGGATATCTATCCCGGTCACCAATATCGTATTCAGTCGCTCTGAGAACAGATCTACGGGTGGTTATACCTAATTTTACAAACTAGATTTTATTCATCCAACGACCTCGCTCTGTTGGCTGCATGATGGTGTCCGACGTTGATACGAGGTTAGCTGGTTCGAATCCTGGTGGTGGAAAAAATTTTCATCATAACGACTAGGCTGGCAGGGTAGGAGAGGTGGCGGTGCTCAATTCCTAATAACCAGATCGTGCACCAATGTCCTGGGTTAAATCACAAACCTCTCCGCGGTGCGTATGAGAGAGGACATTCGACACTGTTCATGTCGACGTTAAGCTTGGCGATCTCCAATAGTCCAATGTATTTAACGCTCTGGCCTCGCATTCGGGAGTACGCGGGTTCGAATCCTCCTCCGGGCAACCAGAGTTGGGTTTTCCATGGTTTCCCCTAATCATTCCAGGAGAATACCGGAATGCTGCCTTCAAAAAGGTCATTGCCAAATTCCTTCCCGTTCTTTCTCCCCAGTCCCATCCTGCCTCTAGCCATAAGTAAAAAAAAAAAAAAAAAAAAAAAAAAAAAAAAAAAAAGCCGAATGTATCTTTCGGAAGAGTAGGCCTGAATGCGCTGGATTCTGATTTCACCCTTTCCTTTCATTCATCCCTCATCCATAACACAAATAACACTGTACACGCATACTACCACACTTACAACAGTACTTACGAACACTGGGGAAGGCAATTGGAAAACACCGCAATTCATTCAGGCTAGGCGTTCATAGAAGAACAAGAATTTTATTTAACTGTTTGTGAAGTGAACTACACTTAATGGTTTCTTGAGGTTTATTACAATGTACACAAAACAACTGGTAAACAATAAACAAATGTGGTTACAGTTATCGGATGACCGTCGAGAAATTTAGCCTGGTCCTGATCCGGGGTGGAGAGAGACGGCTTCTACTTCTCGCGAACTTCCGGTGGTCTTCTGTAGTTGACGCTGGTTCCGCGGTTAGGCCGGAACTGACGGTTGAGCTGCCGGCTACGCTTATATAGGCGGCCTGGCGCAGGAATACAGTTGTGTGGTAGTACGGCGACCTCTGTAAGAAAAGGTCCCACTTAGCCTCTAGATGATTCTATTTATTTTCCTGGTTTGTTTTGATGCCTCTGCGCCTGTTTGGAGTCGTATATGTGTCCCGGCGTGTAGGCGCGTTGTGTGTGAGGTCTGCCTGGCAGGGGCCTTTACTGGCAGACTGAACATACCTCCCTCCCGGGGGGGGGGGGGGAAGCGATGTCTGCGACGTCTGCGAGGTCGTCTGCCGCCGCGCCCTGAAGCAGACTATGAAGGCTACCTCCGGGGGAGTACGGAGCTGTTCCCCTGGCGATGCGTGCCGACCTGCGTCGTGGTGCAGGTTGTGATGGAGGTACCTGTGGAGCTAACGGCATCGGTTCGTCGGCGTCGATGGCCGGGGGCTGTACGGGGGGCGCTGAAGATGGTCCCCGCAGGTGGTCGAGAGGCTGCGGCGTCGGTGAAGGGTGTAACTGTCTCTGAGCAACGGTTAGACGGCAGGAGTGGTGGAGGGGGCGGGGAAGGAGAGGAAGAAGTGGATGGCCGTGCCGTGGTGGAAGAGGACGGTGCCGTGGGGTAGCGGGGACGTAGTTGGTTTCGATGGCGTCGCACTACCCGGCCATCTAGGCTGACGTCGAACATTTGGCGGCCCCGGGGCCGCTGGATGATCCCCGGAAGCCAACCGGCCCGGGAGCCAAACCCGCGGGCCCAGACTAGGGAGCCCGGGGTGAAACGGAATGGCCCCGAAGGTACCTGTACTTTGGGAGGGGGTAAGAGGAGATGAAGGAGAGTGCGAGGTTGGCGGCCATGCAGCAATTCCGCCGGGCTTTTAGCCCCCACTGGAGTGGTTCGATAGGAACTGAGGAAGAGTGTCAATGCCTCTTCGAGTTTGTGACTTGTGGTGTATTTGGTCATTTGGGTTTTGAATGTTCTGACTAGCCGTTCCGCCTCCCCGTTAGATTGGGGGTGGAAGGGCGTGGTGAGGAGGTGTTGGATATTGTTGGCGGTACAGAAGGATAGGAATTCCCGACTTCGAAATTGCGGTCCGTTATCTGTGACGATGGCGAATGGTAATCCTTCAATGGAAAAGATTTTCGTGAGGGCTGAAATGGTGACCTCTGTGGTGATTGTGGAGCAACGGACTACATATGGGAAGTGGGAAAAGGCATCCGTCACTCCCTCTACTACTGAGAGCTGGTGGCGGATGGAGTAGTAGAAGTGGAGGTCTTGATGATGGCGTGGAGGGGAGCGTGTTTGCCAACCGTGTTGGATGTGGTGTCTGATGACACGGAGGAGGGGGTCCTCCATTGTGGCTGCCGCGACTTTTGAGGCCGTGACTGGAAATGTCTTCAGTGCTTCTTGTATGTCATCGTCGATCTGGAACACAAGAAGTTCCGAATTGTCGAAGGCAAGGTCTGGTCCCTGCGGTAGTCTGGATAAGGCGTCTGCATTGGCATGCCTGGAGGTGGTACGGAAATGCATGGTATATCTGAACTGGGACAGGAATAGTGCCCAACGCTGGATGCGGTGGGATGTTTGGGTAGGCAGACGTGTGGACGGATCAAATAGTGATAGGAGTGGCTTGTAGTCGGTAATGAGGTGAAAAGAAATCCCACATAAAAGGGAATAGAATTTGGAGCAGGCAAAAACAATAGCTAGCGCCTCTTTCTCGATTTGAGAATATTTAAGCTGGGCAGCCGATAGGGCTTTGGAGATGTAAGCTACGGGGCGTTCCGTGCCATCTGGTAATTTATGAGACAGAACTGCCCCCACACCGTAATCGGATGCATCTGTGGCCAGTATCAAGGGGAGGTTTGTAGTATATGGCATGAGTTATGCTGCGGACTTGAGCTGCTGTTTAAGGGTGTGGAATGCGGTCTCGCAAGCTGGGGTCCAACGGAACGGAATATTCTTGCGACAGAGGTGGTACAGGGGTGCTGCCACTAGTGCTGCCGAGGGTATAAATTTTCTGTAGTATGAAATCTTGCCTAAAAAAGATTTCAACTGATGTAGATCCTGAGGCCGAGGTAAGTTGGAAATAGCGTCCACATAGGAAAATGCTGGGGAAATGCCTTCCTGAGCGATGATGTGACCCAGGTAGGAAATGGATTGTTGAAAAAATTGACACTTGGAAAGGTTGCATTTCAGACCTGCCGCACGGAGGTGGAGGAAGAGTAGGCGGAGGTTGGTCATGTGTTTGGCAGCGGAGGGTCCCGTGATGACTATGTCGTCGAGATAATTGATGCATCCCGGAATATCCTGGAGAAGTTGTTCCAGATACCGTTGAAAAATCGCTGGAGCACTGGCCAAGCCGAACATGAGCCGGTTGAGTTGGAAAAGGCCAGAGGACGTGTTGATGACTGTGTATTGTCGGGACTGGATATACAAAGGGATTTGAAGGTATGCTTCTGCCAGGTCAATTTTTGTAAAGTAGGTACCTCCTGCTAGTTTACGGAAGAGGTCGTCCGGTCTCGGAAGTGGATAGTCGTCTACCAGCAGATGCGGGTTGACTGTGGTTTTAAAGTCACCACAGAGACGTAAGCGGCGTCCTGGCTTCTGAACTATGACCAACGGCGTGGCCCAGGGGCTGAACCGCACCGGCTGGAGGATCCCTTCGTCTTGGAGACGTTGAAGTTCTTCCTGAAGTGGTTGTTGAAGCGCTACGGGTACCTGGCGTGCCCGGAAGTATCGAGGCCGTACGTCCGGCCGGAGTTGGAGTGATGCTTCGAAGTCCTTTGCACAGCCGACGCCTGGTGAGAACAGGTCCTGAAACTCGGTGCAAAGAGCGTCCACTTCAGGAAAAGGAACATGCTGAGATACGAGGTGTATGTTATCCTCAATTGAAAATCCGAATAAGCGGAAGGCGTCCAGTCCAAATAAGTCTGCTGTGAAAGAACTGTTAACTACTAAAAAGGGGACTGAACGATGTACAGACTTATACATAACGTTTGCTGTGAATTGTCCCAGGAGTGCTATTTCCTGTTTGTTGTATGTCAGGAGGCGCTTAGGGGCCGGCGAGAGGGGGGGCGAGCCAATTTGCACATAAGTAGTATAATTAAGCAATGAGACTGCTGCTCCTGTGTCGACTTGTAGGCACAGAGGCTTGCCATTGACCGTAACGTTAATAAAAAGTTTGGATGCTGTGGAAGTGTCTACCTGATTGATATCCATAGGTGCGCCGCTCAACCCGTCTTGGTAAGACCCTGGGCGGCGAGAGCCGGGATTGGCATTGGTGGTGTTGGTGCGGCAGACGGACGCCAGGTGTCCTTCCTTGCCGCAACGTGAGCATTCAGCCCAACGATCCGGACAATTTTCCCTCTCATGTACTGAATAACAGGCGGGGCAGGAGGGCAGGCGGAGCGGGCTGCGGCGTCGGCGCTGCGGGATCCGCTGCTGCTGCCGAGACTTGGTGCCCCGGCCGGAACGGGTCGGTTCGATGTTCTTCTGAGGAAGCGGTCCCCGGTTGTGGTGTCGGGAAGAGCGCGACTGGGAGCTCTGGATGGCGGCGACGTCTCCGTGTCCTCTACGTCGGTTCGGATTGCGGCCACATCCGCCCAGGACTCCAGGCGGCGATCTGCGGCCGTAGATATTTCGAATTTGTAGGCAAGTTCGATGACCCGCTCCAGGTGATGGGTCCTCTAACTTGAAGGCGTCATGCCGGAATGCGGCATCTGGTGCAGCCTGTATGATGTCATCACGCACCATGTCGTCGGCGTAGGATTCGTGGGAACAACGAGTTTGAAACTTACATTTTCTGCTAAGGCCTTGGAGTTCGGCCGCCCACTGGCGATACGTTTGATCGGGCTTCTTCCGGCATTGATAGAATTCGACGCGGGCCGCGACGACATGGTACCGGCGTCTGTAGTATGCATTCAGTGTCGTACCGATGGTCGTGAAGGTGAGGGTGTCGGGGTCTTGTGGCTGAAGTTTGGTGAGCAAGACATACATCTTCTATTGGTTCCAGGAAAGGAAATATGCACGCTGGTCTTCTTCTTTGGATATGTGATGAATTGCGAAGTGTTGTCTTATGCGCTTCTCGTAGGTCTCCCATTCCTCGACGTCGTCGTTGAATGCTGGGAACGGAGGTGGGGCCGTGGGGTGGCGGAAATTCCTGACTTCCGCAATCAGTTGTCTCTGAGATTCTGCGAATTGCTGCTGCATTGCTGCGAACTGATGTAGAAGTCCTTGGAGGAACTGTTGCCATTCCGTAGGTGCTGCTGGCGTAGTCATGATGGTCGAGTGTTCTTATCCCAACCTTGTCGCCACTGAAGTGAACTACACTTAATGGTTTCTTGAGGTTTATTACAATGTAAACAACTGGTAAACAATAAACAAATGTGGTTACAGTTATCAGATGACCGTCGAGAAATTTAGCCTGGTCCTGATCCGGGGTAGAGAGACGGCTTCTACTTCTCGCGAACTTCCGGTGGTCTTCTGTAGTTGACGCTGGTTCCGCGGTTAGGCCGAAACTGTCGGTTGAGCACACACACACACACCCGAGCATTTTCTGCAAAATTACTTTATTTTGCAGTTTTGGTGAAGTTTTTGTCTTTTGACATTTCCTTCAATGTTACAAGATGCGTATCATTACTGTTGGTGTGTCTTTGTTTTCGCTCTGAGATATTTTAATTGTCTGTCACTATTGACAGGGGCCTTTTGTGCTTGTCAAACGTGGTCGAGTACTGTCCCAAATTGGCTATGATGGGATTCAGTGATTTTCTGGCGGCTCTGTAGAATGTTCTTGTTACTTTGAGGATTCGCTCCGAGAGTAATGGTATCCCTGCGGCTTCATGCAAGGGGGCTGTAGGGAACCGGCATGGCACATGTAGTGCACGCCGAAGTGCGTGGTTTTGCATTATTTGCAGCCGTTTGATGCTAGTCTTGGAAGCATACCCCCACACTGGGCATGCATACTCAAGGATTGGGCGTACGAGACTGCAATAGATGTTGACGCCGGTGCTGGCTGACAAGGCACTGTCCCTGTTCAGCAGGGGGTAGAGTTCTTGAAGCCTAGTTGCCACTTTCCTTCTTACCTCTTGCGTGTGTCTTTGCCACGTCAGGCGAGAGTCAAGGACTACGCCGAGGTATTTAACTGTAGGTGACCATACGATATCTTCCCCGTTGAGGTACAGATTTGGTGTATGGTTTCTCTCCCGATCACGCTTCCCCAGGCGTCTCGTGAATAATATTGCCTGCGTCTTGGCGGTGTTAAGCAAGATCCTCCATCTCCTGGCCCAAGCTTCTGTTTGTTTGAAGGACCTCCTGGAGCCTCCTAATTGCTGCGACCTTGCACCTGTGTGCGGTGAAGAATGCCGTGTCGTCGGCGTAGAGGGCTGTGCGAACTGTGGCAGGGGCTGGTATGTCGTCAGTGTATAGGTTGTATAACACTGGGCCGAGTACCGACCCCTGTGGTACACCGGCGTTGATGGGTCTACGAGATGAGATGCCGCTGCCGACTCGTACTTGGAAGGATCTCCCAGAAATGTAGCTTTTGATGAGCTTTACCAGTGGGCCGGGGATGCCCTGTGTGTAAAGCTTGAATAACAGCCCACTGTGCCAAAACTGAATCGAACGCACGGGCCACGTCCAGAAGAACTAGCGGGCAATAACCTCTGTGGTTATAGGCCGCGGTCGCACGCTCGACGATTCTCATGATTTGCTGTGTTGCAGAGTGACCCCTTTGGAATCCAAATTGATAATCAGGGATTATATGCTCCCTGTTAATGTGGGCCTCCAGTCTCTTGAGTACAAGTCGTTCTAGTACCTTACTAATTGACGAAAGCAAACAGATTGGTCGATAATTTTGGGGGAAGAGGGTGTTTTTTCCCCGGCTTTGGTACTGCAACCACCGTGGCCCGTTTCCAACAGCGAGGGAAGAGCTTGGCTGCTTATGATAATGTTGAATATATCAGTGATGTGGTCGACGACTTGTTGGGGAAGATTTTTCAATAGTTGGTTACTAATATTGTCGATCCTAGGAGCCTTCCTAGGATGAAGCCGGTTTATAATGCTGCGAACTTCTTCAGGTGTTATTTCGTCTATGGTGTAGTCTTCATCATCAACTGAGAGGAATCTGGTCAGTCGACGACGGATGTCCGCAATTTCATCCTCATCATAGTCCTGGGCGGATCTGAATTGCCGCTCAAAATGATCTGCCAGTGCATTTGCTTTGTCCTGGTCGCTAAACCACTATGCCCCTTTCACCGTGCAGCGGTGGTATTTTTGTTTTCCTCTTGGTGAAACGCCTTGTTTCTTTCCATAAGGTACCGTCACTAATTTGGAGGGTGGCTAAGCGTGCGGACCATTCTCTGTTGCGGTGATCTGGATCGCCGCCTTCAGCTCTCGCTGCAGCCGATTGAGTAGGCGTCTGGTGTCGGGACGTCTGGTTAGGTGCCATTCTCTGGCAACTCTGTTTTTGTGTCGGATCTGCGCCAATAGGTGTGGAGGTAGTTGGCGCGATTGACTTCTGTCGACCGCTGGAGGCGTGGCTCTGTTTGCAGTGTCTAAGATTGGTTTTTGTGACCTGTTTGATGGCTGACTCAAGGTTCATGGCGTCAATAGGTCGCAGTCTTATCATGGATTCCGCTACATCTGCTCGGAAGCTGTCCCAGTTGGTTGATTTGTAATTGGGATGATTTATAGTGGCTGGTCTCCAGGGGCCGAGGTCGATTTCAATTATGACCGGCGAGTGGTCTGAGGATAGCCTGTTCATCGTGGTGGTGGAGACGTAACCAGTGATTCCTCGTGTCATAACGATGTCCAGGACGTCCGGTCTACCACCATTCCCAGGATGATGTGTAGGCTGCTCTGGTCCCCAGACTAGTAGGTTGTGCCGACGTGCAATTCTGTGTAGTTGCTGCCCTGCAGTGTTTGGTCACTCTGGAGTTCCAGTCAGTGTGTTTAGAATTTAAGTCTCCCCCTATGAGGAGTTTGCCTCGAAAGTTTAATATTTGGGTGAAGTCATCTTCGATTAGTCTTCTGCTCGGTGGTCTGTAGGCAGAGACCACCGTGACTGGCCCGCTACTGGTTTGCACCTCGATAGCCTTTGTTTCCAGCTGCTCTGTCTGGGGCGAAAGAAGCTCATGATGAGGGATGCCGTGTTTGATGTAAATTGCAACACCGCCTCCGGCTGTTGGTCGATCTTGCCGGTAGCAGCAGTAGTTGGTAACTGTGGCTCTGAGGCCATGTTTGAGATGTGTCTCAGACACGAGGCATATGTCTATATCCTCGTCTAGTAGAAATTGTCTGAACTCACCAATTTGTGAGTGGGATGCCGTCAGCATTCCAAATGCACATGGTTAGTCCTTGTATATGCGTTCTAGCCATTGTGGGGAGAAAGGTTGCCAGGGTTGTCGGTTGTTAGGGCCGTCTTAACTGCGGTTGCTATGTCCGCGGCTAGTTGGTCGAATTTAGTGAGAAGCGTTGTCACCATGTTGAAAAGGTTGCCTACTATTGTTAGCATTTGGTCCATCGTCCCTCCATTCGCAGAATCAGAAGAATTTCTGTTGTGGTTACAATTTTGGCATTGTTGGCCAGGTTTGGGATGGCTGCTCTTGTTGGCTGCAGGTTTTTTGTTTCCCTTGGGTTGACTTTGACCAGTGACGGCTTCAGCAAAGGAGGTGATTTCCGAGTGGTCGATTGGCATTTGTGCCTCACTCTTCTTGCTTCCTTTTTGCTGGCCTTTGCCATTCTTCTGAGGTGGGTTCTGGGCGTTATTCTTATCTTCTCGTTGGCGCCTGTGTTGGTTGGTAGCTGATGATTCCTGGGCAGGTGTTTCTTCCGCCTTCTTCTCTGCGTTCGTCTTCTTCTGCTCCTTGTTTGTCTGGGTAGAGGTGACACCCCGTTGTCTATCTCGGGCGCGTTTGAACGCTGGACACCCTTATAGCTCGCGACATGGCTGCCTTTGCAGTTAGCGCATGTCGGGGCGTTTTCACCCTTCCTCATGGTGCAAGCGTTGGACAGGTGCGCCCCTGCGCATTTGACGCACACTGGGGGCATGTTGCAATGTCTCGCAACATGCCCAGGGCCTGACAATTATAACATTGAACTGGGCCATTGGAGGACCTCAATTTTTCTACTTTAATCCGTAGGGACATCAGTACTTCCAGTTCAAACACTTTCCTGTTTTGAGGCCGATCTGGAAGCACCACAAGGAAGAGAGGCATTACTTCAGAGCCGCCAGGTCTCTTTAGTTGTGTTACTGTTCTTATGTCGAGTCCCAGCTCCTCTAATTCTTCCTTGATATCTTCCGGTGGCATGTTCGAGGGCATGCCACGGACGACGATCTTCAGTAACTTTTCCGCCGCGGACGGGAATGTATAATAAGGTATTTTCCTCCGCTGCAGCACTGCGGTGACGTCCAGGTAATCTTCAGTGTTGGATAATGTCAGTTTGACTTTATCTCCACCGGCGGACTTGGCTTGGAAAGGCCGCCCGTTCAGTGTTCCTTTCACCATCTGGTACAGTTCCTTGTATGTGTTGGGGTACTGTACCACGATGGGCGGGATCTGCTGTTTGGAGCTCTGCTGCTGCTGCTGTTGTTGTTGCTGCGGCTGCTGATGCGGCTGCTGTTGTTGCTGCTGCGGCTTCTGTTGTTGCTGCTGTTGCTGCTGTGGCTGCTGGTGTTGCTGCCGTAGCTGCTGTTGTTGCTGCTGGAGCTTCTGCTGTGGCTGTGTTTGTTGCTGCTGCTGTTGTTGTTGATGATGCTGCTCTGGTTCTTCCTGGATCAGCACGTCATATGGGTTGCTGAGTTCAATTCTGCCAGGGTCTAGAGTAGGCGGAGGTTTACAGGTGTGACGCGCCTCCGTGAACCCTGCACCGTCTGTTTGGTCCCCAGCTGAACTTCTTTTTCTGTTCTTGTTCGTGGATTTACCGCGAAACGGGAAAGTGGCGGATGGTTCCGGGAAACTGAAGGCACCGATGACTTTTTTCTTTCCCGCCTTCTTGTCTTTGCTGGTCGTGGCGAGCTGCGACACAGGGATGCTGAGTTTACTATGGCTGGCTCTCTTCTCACTTCTCGACATCTTTGCTTTACCACCGAGGAGCGGTGAGGTGCATCGCTTATTTGCGCGGGAGTCAAGTCCGTGGGCAGGCCCGGTTGTCGATTGCGTTGTGTGAATGGTCCCAGTAGTATCCATATTCGAATCCGAGTTCGGTTGCCAGGTTGTCGTACCATCTTGCGTAGCCGTCCTATTCATATCCGTTGCCAAGTCCGTTTCCGTTAGCCGGGTCGTCAACGTGGCCGCTACTGCCGCCGGCAAAGCCGAGTGCGGTGGGGCACTCGGCCCGCCTGGCGCGACAGCGCGGCGAGCACTTTCCTCATCGCACATCCTGACTCAGCGAATGCCAACTCGGAACTCGGAACTGTCGGTTGAGCTGCCGGCTACGCTTATATAGGCGGCCTGGCGCAGGAATACAGTTGTGTGGTAGTACGGCGACCTCTGTAAGAAAAGGTCCCACTTAGCCTCTAGATGATTCTATTTATTTTCCTGGTTTGTTTTGATGCCTCTGCGCCTGTTTGGAGTCGTATATGTGTCCCGGCGTGCAGGCGCGTTGTGTGTGAGGTCTGCCTGGCAGGGGCCTTTACTGGCAGACTGAACAGTTTGCATTATAACTGCTGCAAAGAGAACACAGAAACATACAATTATTGTAAATGCGAACAAATTGTTTCCCCCCCCCAATATCGTTTATTTTTCAAACAATTCGTATCCTAACATAACCCTGTCTAGTCGTCTAGTTTAACGAGTTTTCGAGATAACGATCGCATTCTTAAACTGAAGTTGCTTGCAGGAAGCTAAAGACACACAAATGACGATCGACTGAGTTGTTAAATGGCTACTGATGCGTTTTGTACGTTGCTTTTGGTGAAAAAAGTGGTATGTGTTGCAACCGCGTAGTAACAGCTGTAACGACGACCCCTATTACTTGATGAAGCGGGATAGAGCTCTTACGTGTAATGGATTTCTCAGATACGGAAAGTTTGTGTTTTCGACAGTAATGAGAACTTGGAAATGTATGTAAGGGCCCATCCATAAATTACGTCAAACGAATTTAATGATTGTTGGATCCCTCCTTCCTCCCATAGTGTGACGCCACATATTTTTCCATTTTAAAATTAGAAATTATTAAATTAAAACAGCAATTCCAAAATTATTTACGTATTTGTATTTAAAATATTTTTTATAAAATCAATAATAAATCTAACATTTTCGAAAATTAAAAACAAACACACAAGAAATCAAATGAATGATACAAAATTTAATCATCTTGTGTCCATGGACTTTGAATCTATTGTTTTATATTATTATATGACTGACACAGAAGTCACTAAGTGACTCTCGTTTTGGATAATATTAGGAACACTCGATTTGTCAACATCTTTATCATCCACCATATAGCATCGTCATCGTTTATCCAACAAAGAGCTTCCCTGTCACATCTAGCAGTAATTCTTTGAGATCGAATCTTCGTGATGGGCAGAACCTCTTGTTGCGTCTTATGTGATTGCTTGTGTCGGTTGGTGGCTTTGTATGATGAATGACATAGACCACAGATGCCACACGATCGTTTAAATAAGTATGCGGAAGTCGTATTTTGTCAAAGTCTCAAGGGCGGTATTCGCGTTTCTACGTATGTCAAGGGCGGCCGACGGGCGACACTGTAGGTACAGCCAGCGTGAACTCGCGCGGTCGCCACGTGACGTCACCAAGCTTATGCTTCGCTCCCCCCCCCCCCTTTTGTAACACTTTTTTGACCCTCTCGCCCCCTTAAGGTGTGATGTAACTTATGGATGGGTCCTAAAATTCGGGAAACTACGCTCTACTCCAGTCGCATTCTACATCAGAGAGGTACAGTGGCAGTCGATGTCTGGAGGACTGTGTGGGGCTTACCAAGGTGAGACGCGTATCCGCCGTTACCTACTGCAGCTGTGGACTGGAGATAACGAGTCGGTACGGCCGTGACCTTTCACTGTACTCGAAGTCCTGCGTTTGAAGCCAGCTCGTCTAGCTATCACTTCCCTCCTTTTAGTCTGCAGTTGTCGACTGTACCTGCACCATTTCAATACCCTCACACGTGCGCCTTTAAAGTTCGATTACAATGAACCTTTCAAGGCCTTGGCACAGTTTCAGGATGACTTGCAACATTCCCTTAGCCTGAGCTTACACGGCTTTCGCGCAGTCAGAAAATGAATACATAGTAAATATTTTTTTGATGCACCTTTCTGCCAAAGTTGTCTAACTGCAATTCAAGAGATGCGGGCAATTTTCTAAACACTCTAACCATAAATTTCAGCAATGGTAAAAATGTTTTTGGTAGTAACATAGATGAAGAAGTTCCATCTTCATGAATCCAAATTAAGCTGAACTTCCCACGTCCCAGACAGGAAAACCAGGTTTGATGAAGCCACAAAAAGGAGATACGCGCGTCCGCTACATTCCATTGTCAGTGCGCGAAATTATTACCATTATCACGAGGGTCATCCCATAAATTCCTGACTTGATACTCCGACACGTGTCTTTAAAAAAAAAATCGTTGTGCACTATTTATTAATATATTTCCCTTAACGATCTGCTACATCCTCTGACGACTTTCCATTTATATTATGACGACCTCAAAATTAATTTGTTAATGACGTCAAAAATGAGACGATACCACATATGACGTCATCATGTGAATTTCAATTGGTGCAAGACAGACACTTTTTAAGGTTTTGATATAAATAGAAATTTGAGGGTAAGAGACTGAGTAGGGATTTAGCAGAACCATCTAAACCCCACTCTCATAGAAATCATCCTTGGCAATAAAAGTCTTGTGACTGCGAGCATTGCCGTGATGAAACAACACTTTTTTTGACATCTTATCTCTTATCGTTGATATTCGCTTGCAATTTCTTGTCAGTTTAGCGCAATAAGATCCAGCGATAGTTTCGCCCTATTTAAAGGAGAAGGTGATCCTGTTTCTCAAGGGTTACGTACAGAATTGGCGCAGCAGAGGTATTCTAGCTGAATGCTGCCACTTTCCCTGGCCGTTTTTGGGTGGAGGAGGAGATTGACTACATAGAGGAACCTCACCCATCAAGAACCAACACATAGTTCCAGTAGATACAATCCGACAAAATCAATTCTTATAAAAATAAGACAGGTCTCGTGGCCATTATGTGCACCATGTTTTATACGTAAAAGCCAAGATTTACCTCACTTTTTCGGATTTGACAAGTATATATTATTCCCTCAATTTCAGTAAAAATTATGACGTGCATAATGGCCAAGTTATCAGATTATTTTTGTTCTGAATAAAAGATCTATGACACCTAGAGAAACCATTCTGTTTCACAAAGTGAAGTGACTACACACTGCAAAGTGTAGACTTGGCTAAGAAGAAGATCTCATAACTTTTTGTCACTACACGAACACGAGACTTGGCCTATTTTTACAAGAATTGTATTTGTAGGATCTCATTTCTTTTTATAAGTTTATCATTTATTCTGAATCGTCACTCAGATGTAATGATTTCAGAATTGAAGACATCAATATACGTTACCAACAATAATATTTAATTAAATTGGGATGGGGTGCAAGCCCCGGTAGCAATTTGCCTACACACCCTTCTTCTCCGTTTTCTGCACCCACCTACATTTGTCCTCTGCAAATTTCAGCTTTACATTTTTTCAACGTATTTAGTAACTTATTCCAATCCCTGACACCCTAACCCAAAAAAGAGAATCTTCCTACACCTTGGGGCCTGAAATCGAGTGCCAGGATGTGGTCATGGTCATTTTTTCCCTTCCCTGCATTGCTTTTCATTCTTACACAAATATCTTTCCGCGCCTCATCACCAATATACGACATGTACACTCCTATGACCCTCTTCACCCTCCTCCTGTCTTCCTAAAAATCTCATTCCAGCTCTTTTGCCCCATTCTCTGAAAACAATGGGTGTGCGCCGTAGCCGACCTATGCAAATTGCCGTTGGTTTAACTACCACCATAAATAAATTACTAGTAACTTCCAAACTAAGCATAAGAACAAAGTAAAAGTTTAAGATATTAGTTGAACTTGCTGATCTCTATGCATTAAAAAATTCTCAGGCATATAGCTTCATCCGGAGCAATTAAATTAAACCGCAAATATGTGCCAGAATTGTTCATGTTTTGGATTGTAATTCAATAAATACGGGGAAAAACTTCAATATTAAACTTTTCTTATGATTTATGGATGAAACTTGTATGTGTACCATATTAATTGTTTCTAGGATTACTGAAAGTACAGTGGAATTTTGAAGTCGGGGGGTCGTGGTCGAAATAAAATTTTGAATTTCAATAACTTCCAAAGTAATGAAAATGAAAGAAGTAAAATTTAACACATTAGTTAAATTTAGTAAGCCCACTCTACAATGAAAATATGAGGTATATAAAATTATTAGGGTTGAAAGCGATTTCACGTTTAAGGGCAGATATATGGAAATTTACGAGTTTCAGACTTTTCTTATAATATGTGGGTAAAATGTTATCTGTGTTCTAAATTTCAGCTTTCTACGGCTATGGGGGCATCCATAAATTACGTGAGGTGTTCTTCCGGATTTCCGGAAACCCCCCCCCCCTTCCCTCTGGTGAGACTTCGTGAGATCTGGTCCGTGAAAACCCCCCCCCCCCCTAGAAATCGCCCTCGCAAGTTTTTGAGACCCCTTTTTTTTAGGTCTCACCCTTCCAAAGCCGGTTACACCCCCACTTTCCTCCCCTAAGATCGACTTTCGTTTGTTTTGTAGACCTTTTTTTTAGCTATACTGTCCAACAAAAATTTCCAAAACCTCACGTGAGATTTCCGTTGACCCCCCCTCCCCCTTGGTGAGATTTCTCCGGACCCCCCCCCCCTCCTCATGTAACTTATGGACGCCTCCTATGGGAAGTACCATAGAGTTTTGATGCTCCTTAGTGAGTGACAAAATCACTGAAATTTTCCATCCGAATAACATCCGAACTAAAAACAGTAACGAAATAAAATTTATTTCGTTTGCTAAGATTGCTGATATCTACGCATAACACAAATTTGACACATGTAGCATGAATAAGACCGAAGAAATTGAGGTTCTAAAATGACCCGAATCGTTTCGAGATAAGGGTAGGCAGAGCCGCCGTTGACTCGAGTTGGCGGGTGCACAGCCGTGCACCCAAATTACGCGAACTCAAAAACAGTTCCAGTTAAGATAGTTACGAATACCACAGCCAGTGGCTTAGCTAGGTCAACAAGGGCCCCGGTGCAAAAAATATTTCGGGCCCTCAGGCCAGATGGGCGACCTTTTTTTTTGCTTTGTATTGCTGGTAAGGGCCCCCTGAGCTGAGGATAGGGCCCTTGAGTTATGCTTAGGGCCCCCTGAGCAGTGAGGGACTGTCTCTCAGGGGCTCCCTTAGACGGCTGTAGAGCTAAAAAAAAGGTCGCCAGTTTTCCATGAAGGCTTGTGGGGCCCTCTGAACTGTTCTTGGGGGCCCCCGGAGGTTCGCTTTGGGGCCCCCAGAGGTGTGCTTGGGGGCCCCGTGAGCGTAGGGGCCCCGGTGCACTGCACCGCCTAGCCCCATAGTACCTACGCCCCTGACCACAGCCGACACACCCTTCCTGCCGCTGTTCACAGTCCTCTACGACGTGTTCTCGTACACTCTGTCGCTTTAGTTTGGTCAGGCAGTGTTAAGTCGGTCGCGAAGGAGGAGTAATCGTCCTGGCGCATTCGTATCGGTCTGCCCCGGCAGACACGCTGCACTTACAACGCAGGTTTCCCCTTACGTAACGGACTCGAGAGAAAAACTAGAGCTCTCCGCGGCTCCGACGTCGGCCACCAGACACTCAAAAACAGGGTCCCGCGGCGCACAGTGGCGTCGGCGTGTATTTTATCATTTGTATATTTTGCTTGACCTCCGCTGCGGTGTCGACGGCTCTGTAAACATAGATTCTCATATTTCTGTCGAATCTGACCTGACAGATCACGAGACACCAGCACCTGTCCATAGACGTCCGGTGTCTAAGATTGGGTTGAGTTGTGCACTTCCTGTGATAGAACCGGATTTGTAGGATCTGGAGCATTTACTGTATCGGAGGTCTATTGCGTTACCACCTGTCTGCGAACCATTATTTTCCGCATAATAAGTATATTTTTATTTGTAAAATGTGTACTGTATGAGACGGAGATTGGAGACCGTCCCAGCATTCGCCTTAATTATTGCGAGAAATCGCGTAACAACCGCAGACATACACACCAGTCTGATTCGGTGCTCGTACACACAGGATCTGGGAGCTATCGGTCATGAGCCCGGGCAATCGCGTTCAGCCGTCATGATTGCTGTGTTTAGGCGATTCCCTTAATAATCAAGGCTAATGCTGGGGCGGTCCGCAATCTTCGCCTCATAAACTACATATTTAACAAACAAAAATACAGTTCTCATACACAGAACATAGTTACACGCTTGGCTGATAGATGGCAACACTTCACTTCCTCCAGTAGTGAGGCACTCAAGTCACAGGCGGAAGACGCGGGCACTTAAAACCCTGCCGCTATGCGACTGAGCTATCCCCTCGTGAATCTCCCGGCCCAAGAAGACACAACATAAAAAAAATCATAATCATGACGGCTGGTACGCGGAGGCCTCACTCTATGCTAGTCCCGTTGTACCTTCCCCATACACCGTGTTGGTGCTTTAAGGGATGTCCATTAATTACGTGGGGCAAAACTGGGGGAAGGGGGGATCCGGGAAAATCTCACCTAATCTCATTTAAAGGACGGCGGGAAATCAATAAAAATCTCACGTCAGCTTTTTATATCATTTTTCTTCTCTTAATTCACAGAAAAAATGTAGTACATACAAGACATCAGTATTAATACATTTAGTTGCATGAAATATGAGATAAATCTCACGTGATGGAAATGGAGGGATCGCACCACATCTTACCAAATCTGACCAAGAGTGAGGTCGGTTTCAAATTAAAAAAAAAACTCACGTAATTAATGGACGTCCCCTTACGCGCACAGCCACTGTGGCAGATGGTTTCCTATATTATAATTAAGTTTCCTTTGATTTCTTTCATCGCTGGTGCTTTATTGCTTGTTGACATAGAGGTCAGGGAAAACAGTTCAACCTTGATCAGATCTTTTCCTGAGTATGGTGGGGAAAAATAGGGCCCACATATGGGAACTGTCTGGGGTGCAACTAGAATTTTTTGGCGAAAATTACCGCAGAACAGAAGCAATAACTGGAATGGTAAAGGGATCTTGTTTGACAGGTAACTGGAAGAGAGTGCTTGGGGTGTATTAGAGACGAGAACTGATATTAATGCAAGAATTACTAGTACTAGCACTTCATTTCAGGCATAATTTACTTTTTTGGGTAAGTGAGTCAGGGAACGATGTAAATTTCCGAGTATAAGTTTCACCATCTAATTAGTATGGCAATGGTAAGCCAAATATAAGCTTCACCATTATCCAAGACAGTCCTCGAAGATCTACGTTGATTATTAGTATTGCCACATTAATCGTAGATGACGGCGGGTTTTTTGATGACTTAGGCTCGTTTTGTCATCACTCAACACGTGCGATCCATCAGCTTACACATTTTTTAACTAATATAGTTAATTACGTAACCACCAATAAACGGATGGTATTGCTACTAGGTCACAAATGTAAATGTTCTGATCAAATATCAATGGATTTAATAACCTTAGCTCCTTGACTCACTCATATAATACCCAGACAAACTTGTTTTGTGCCAATCTCTTCATCTCTAGATACCCCTTACAACCCACGTTCTCAATTATCTGCTTCATATATTCTAATCTCTGTCTTCCTTTACAAATCTTACCTTCGACTGTTCCCTCCACTAACAAATTAACCAATCCAGCATGTCTCAAAATATGACCTAAAAGCCTGTCTCTTCTTTCTGTAAGCTTCTTCCACAAACTTCTTTCCTCACCCATTATTTACAAAACTCGTTCATTTCTTACTTTGTCTGTTCACTTAATTTTCAGCATTATTCTGTAGCACCGCATTTCAATTGCTTGATTTTTCTTGCTTTCCGGTATTCCCAAAGTCCATGTCTCGCTACCATAAAGTGATGTGCTCTACACATAGAGTTTTAAAAAGTTCTTTCTAATTCCTAGATCAAAATTTGAAACAGTGATTTCTCTTTTTCATGAGGGCTCTCTTTGCCAGTGCTATTCTGCTTTTAACATCATTCTTGCTTCGGCCATCGGTTGTAATTTTGCTTCCCAAATAGCATAATTCACTTATTTCTCCAATTGCTATCATTTCTGCTACATTAAAGTTCCCTTCCAGTGAAGCACAAACCACGCGTCTTTATCTACGCGGTGCAATACATCCGCCTCACTCGCTCGCCCAGCTGTTGCGGGCCAAAGATATTGCAATACAAAATTCTTAAAGACTGTAAACTGTCCCGATTACAAAATCTGTCCCGATTACTATCTGTGGAAAACCGGAAATTATACATACCAGATTATTACAAATATTTAAGATACCTATAATTAAATTAACCCGTTATACTGTGAGCGATATTTATAATGGCAGAATTTGCTTCGATATTTTGGTGTGATTTAACTGGTTGATACACAGCATAGATATGCCGGTTACGCCATGTAGTCGATCTGTTCAAGCGTGTTTCGAAGTCAGTAGATACATCCGCGAGCAACTGCTTTAGAAAAGTACGGCCGGTTGTAGCCGCATTGTAAGCGGACCAGAGATAGTGTTGAGGTAGCAACAGCCAGCCTCCGCTGACGCAACAGGTGGCGTCCAGGATGCTGCCGCTCGCTTCTGCCGCTGTTGCGCCACCAGTCTCACGACCGTTGCTTGCGGAACACACGCTGACAGGGAATCACGACCTTCATTCACTACACCGATCCACAGTGGTTGTACCTTTAGTTTATCCGCCATCAAACACTTAACATTAATTTCAAATTATTTATCGGAAAGTATGATTTTTGAAGTGAAACTTCTTTGGCTGTGGTAGGAAGAAATTTTTTAGCGTTACGCGGTTAGTGCTCATGCGCTGCAACGTTCTGTGCATGCATAGGACTTTGATAATCACGTGACGTTGTCGGTCACGATATTTCCATTAAGAGGAGTCGCTTTTATTAAGCAGAGAGGCGTGTACCAATATTTTTAATAGCTACTTTTGTTTATTAAGTGTTTTTTGTTTATTTCTATTCGTTCAACGTTAGTAATTTTGTGATATTCTCTGATCGCAGTTTCGATGAAAGCTTTCGTTTTCATGCAAAAATATTTGCATTTGTCTTTGCAACAGAGGGAATCTGTTATTTAAGCTTTTAAATGTTATTTAAGTAATGAGCCAGAAATCTGTGTTCAACCCATCATTTTTGCCGGGTTTAGAAGACTAACGAAAACTAACTGTAAGCACGGCTATCAGATATTTTTGTCCAAGTTGTTCGGGTGTAGTTTACATAGTTAAACAAGTCATGACTAACATGGAGTTTGTAAAAATAACTAAATTCCTCGTGCTTTATGCAAGAATATTCTTGTATGGCTTCATTTTAAACTGACGTCAGTCTCCGCTGAATTTAAATTTTGTGAAATAACGACATTCTCTAGATTCCTAGTTCACATAACATACATTATCACAATTAATTTCATCACACACCTGCAAATGGAACTGGAAAAAACGAGCGCAATAATACATTCACTGAATCGCGGTATAAACTTGACCCAGATGTTCTCCGACATAAAAGTTCTAAACACAAAATACAGACTAAATCTAGATGAAATACTCTATAATCTAGTGAAGTGTACTTTAAATTTTTAATAATTTTCATTTGTTTACAAGAAAAACTTGGAAAAGTTTCCTATTTACTGTTCAAATGCAATATAGTATCATCATTTGTCCACTGAAGTGCGAAAGAAGCATAAAAATTACACAAAAAATACAGTGCATTGAAATTTCACTTTTTGCGCGTGTACACACTGATACACGTACCAGTATTTTTTTGTTAGGGCTTTACGCCTCTACCGAGTAATTAAAGCTTTTTTATGCTTTTATGCTTCGTAAACAACGAAGTCATTATAGGCGGGAAAGGACTGGAGGCTGGGAACGGGAATGGATTTAGCCATGACCTTTCGAAGGAAACATCATGTTATCCGCCAAGAGCGATTTCAGGAAACTACAAAAAAAAAAAAAAAAAAAAAAAAAAAAATCGAAAACTTGATGACCGGGCGGTGATTCGACCCCGCATCCTCCTGAATGCGAGGCCAGAGCGTTACCGATCACCAGCACGATCGGTGAAGTCATCAGAGATGCGAGAGGATTGGGGACTAGTAGCGGGAGGTGGTTTGCCAGTGGCCTTTTCAGGGAACAATACCGGCATTAGCCTGAAGTGATTTCGCGATACCATGGCAAACCGAAGTGTGGTGAATTGAGCCACCGAGTTACCGTTCACCCGTCGGGCATGAAAACTATCTAAATTACGTAAACGAAGTTACATTTTTATTATGATTATTTTCCTAATGTATTAGCCTTTCGGACATGTGTTTTCAGTTTACAACTCTTACGACGTTGCATCTTCTGCCGTAAAACTATTTTACCAACATTTTAATAATTACTCATCCAGCAAGTGACCTTTCGATTCACCCCATTATTTTCCATTACTTTCAAATGCCTTGGAGAGTTACACTGATAAAGTATTAATTTTTTGTTCGCCTGTGACATATTGCCCTAACAGAGATCCACATGAATCGCCTCCCCTAGGACTTTGTCATTGGTTTATAAACCTACTTCTTTCTTCGTAGACTTAGTGGTTACATTTCAAGCTATCCGTCAACTTTCCTAGCACTGAGTTTAAACTAATTTTCTCAAATCTGGTCTTATATCAGCATGGTTCCCACTATTTACTTTGGATTGGAAACAGGGAGACGTAATGTACATAAAATCACGTACTGAGTCGCTGCACAAGTGTAAGAGACCTTAGACTTCTTTTGACATATAATTTTAGCCGAGAAAAATACTTCCGCTGCATTTAAACTTAGGCATCCAAGTTTCTGGGCTTATTGGCACTCACTTCAAGAGTTACTATTAATCCTCAGAAGTTACAGATTTTTACCATATCTGAAGTGTACTTGAATACTGCAGAATTCTATGTTCACCAAATCAACTTCAAAATCTTCAGTACATGCTGTTTGGCGTACTCGTTGACGCATGAGATTTCACCATATAGATAATATGTTGGATCTTTGAAGCCTAACTTAAATGTTCTTTTTATATATCTATAAAAAGGAAACCGGGTATGTTTGTCCCAAAAAAACTCAAAAACTAATGTGCAGATTTCGATGGGGTTTTCACAGTTTTAAATATTAGAATCTCAACTGAATTGTTTGGTATGTCTTATCCTTCAACGTGACAGCATGCCGGTGCGGTAAATGAAAATTTGAACGTACTGCCTGAAATACCAAAGATGAAATATGATGCCTGCGTCATACATCGTAACAAAAATAATAGCCATATTATCGCATGTAACGTTTCCTTTTTTGAATTTTGGTTTGTAGTCTTTGCCGTATCTAATGCGAATAGGAAACTATGTGGAAGACATGTAAATTAATTTTAGTAATGTAATAAAAAATTCATTCGATATCTTCTTTGGTTCTGGAAGTTACTATCGGAGGCCGCACTGCTACAATCTCTCCTAGTTTGAAAGTAAAATTATATTCGCTATTGACAGTAAGTAAAGCATATTTTATGGGTTTGAATATTAAAGCAAACTGTTTAAAACCTTATTTCCTCAGTTTAAGGCCTATTCGAGTAATGTTAATGGTGGTGATGTTCAGGAATATAATCATGCAATTAGTGTATTAACAGACAGAAGTAATATTCGCGAACCTGCAGGCCGCCTGGGCATTGGAAACCTAATTAAAATCATTGTAGCAGATATTTTAAAGTATTTTTTAAAGGAATATTACCAATAACTAATACGCAAAAAAAAAAATACTTCGATAAATTACAAACACTGTCATGGAGGTATTTGTGGCAGTAATTTCTATGTATAATCGGTCCCTTATATTTGATAAATTAATTTTCGTTTTGTCTTTGCTTTTGAAGTTTTCTCGCGAAATTTGTCATGTATGGTCCATTGTGTACAATGACAATAATAATTCTTACTGAAGCTGAAAATAGCTTTTCTGTGGAGGACAGGAAATATGTTTCTCAGTCGTAAACGAACCGACCGACCAGCCGGACTCGAGCATGCGCTGCGCGCAATCATTCGCGCAGATATAAACTGTGAAACAATTCAAAAGGGGTTGTCTGAAGAGCTTTGCCTGCTATCAGAATTAATTTCAGTATTTTCTTAGAAACTTTCTCGCTGGAAGTTTTTACGTAAACAAATAAAACTGAAGTTAGTCAGCGACAACATTTTGTTGTGTCCCGTCGAAGAACTTGCGCAACAGAGAGCTGAAAAGACTCAGAAACTGAACAAGTGGGTATCGATTTTTTACAATTCGGGAACTCGGGATAGGAAAAGTTCAGGAGAAATAAATTGAAGAACACAAGAGGTTATGAGAAACACAATTGTGACTCACGAAGCCGACAAACTCTCACTGAGAATATTCAAAAATTACGAGAGGTACCTATTCCCAGGAGTAATGAACCAACTAGTAGCAGTTCTCTCTGCCAAAGATCCATAAACTCTGAAAGAAGCTGAGTACTACAACGGCGACTACAGTAGCTGAATACACGTTGTCTTTCCGCTGTACTCTTGCGCTCCGTACTCGTGGTGACTGTCGGAGAAGTCGATCGGAGAAGCCTGGAGAAGTAGTCCCCTCCCTTGGAGGCGGGTCTCTTTTTATAGCCGCGCGTGACGCACTCCGCTGCCCTGCGCGTCCTTCCAGAAGCTTACGCCCGTATTTCGTCACCCACGCGCCACGCAGCCCTCTATCTGATGCAACCTTGTCCTCACACACGTTCACTGTTAGCTCTCTTTGCTACCCATTGCACCATATTAACACTTGGGCGTTACTAACACTCAGGCGTTACTTTTATTACTTCGTAACAATGTTTACATTACACAGCCGAAACAACTAAGCGCTTCGTGTAACATTTTTTTTTTTTTTTTTTATTGACATGCTTCGATATTTAATGAATAGAACGTATTCGGTATGAGTCTGTTAACTTTCAGGAAGGCGCATAATTTTTTTTTTAGTTATTTCTTATTATTTTTATTGTTTTTTCTTTCGGTTGAAGTGAAAAAGTATTTTGATTTCTAATTTTAATGGAAATAAATTACCATTTTTTAAAAAACAGTCACACAAATATTTGGAATTATAAAGCACATCACCTTGTTCCGCATGTTAAGTATTATGTTTTAGAAATTTTTTCTCACTCATTACTGAAAGTTGATTTTTTGGCTGATTCGCAACACTGTTCGGATACTCCGTGACCTTCACAGGACTAATTTCGTGACTGCCACTATAATAACTGATATAACTGGGAAAGAACACATCACGGCGTCCTCTTTCTGCATAGAATCATTTCTGCTGTTACAGAATGCTCCGAGATTCTCTGCAACCTTGAATTTCCGTTGGCTTAGGTGGAATGATTTTTCGGGAGAAACCACACCGGCTGGTTGATATCTATCTGTCTTATGAACGATTTCAATGTAAGATAGTTTTCACCTTTGGAAGAAAATAGAAACAATACGAGGAGCCTGTTGTGAGTTAAGTAAACAATTGGGTCTTGTATTGCAAGAAAGCCAGTTAAAATACCCGTCCGTCAATCAGAATTGATCTTTTTCATTGTTTCCCGAAATCGCTCCAGGCGAATGACGGGTGTTTCCTTCAAATGGACGTGACAAAAATTTCTTACCGTTTATTTTTCCCATTTCTTGCTCTAACGATTTAGACGTCGACGAGGCTTAACCTCATTATTAAAAAATAAGGACACTCAAGGTCCTGCCTTTTGTGAGGTCCCATTTCATCAGACATTTAAATAATAATAATAGTAATAATTTTACAACTTAAGCAACATATGAATGTATTTTTTATAATAAAAGGCCGTACAGTATAGTAGTCTGTGTAAAAAATGAGTAAATTTAAGTTTTTAAATGTTTTGTTTTGTTGAAGTTGGTAGGCTGTTTTGTGTTGTTTTGTTTTTAGCCAAGGAGAAGCAGATGATTGTTATATATAAGATTTTATATTGTATCAACGAAAACTGTAAATATTTGAATTAATTAAGTTGTGTTAATAAATAGTAGTTGTTGTAAAACAACAAATACTTTGATTTTATAGAGAAGAGTAGGTATAACTAAATTTAATATGCGAGGTGATAGCCAAAAAAACGTGTAAGACGATATCCTAGGGCCACAAATTTATCGTCCAGTACGTGCTATCAATTATAGAAGAGATTGCAAAAGAACCTGGAAGTATTGGTAAGACCAATCAGGATTTCTTTTATTATCGTCTTACAAAGAGGATACCTCGCAGAAATGACGAGACCTGCCAGGATTCATGTTTGAAAGTAAAGGACCTCGCACTTTGCACACAAAACCTTTCGTTAGCTTAGTGACACATAGGTTGTTAATGAAGGGAAAACTGATTTAGCATTTCGCATATCTCTGACCTCGCATATCTCTGTCATTAGGAGACAGCGGTCCCGTGTGAAGACACAGCGGTTCTCTTTGTGCCGATAAATGTCAGAAGGCCAGGGTTGGTTCCATCATCCACGCACATTTCAGCAGAACGAAAGTGTGTCACCGAGCGCGCAGGCACCCGCTGAGCTGCGAGAACGGGTCTCTGCATTCTACAACGCCCACCAACACGGGGAATCAAAGCACTCTTTTTGTAGCGAGAGTAACCGGCAGCTCGTCTCTGAAGCTTTTTACAAAACCAATTCAACATTCTACAATAAGAGTTATTTAATGTCTCGTAAATCTTTAAATTACTTCACAAAACATTTAAGGGGACCACCCCCTGCCTAACTAACGCCATGTTAATTTAAGTAAGTATTTGGCCCATTTGTGAAAAAAAAAAACTATTTGATGTAGGACGTTAATATTTTTACTGAATGTTACATGATGCTAGTCAAGTCAACTGTGTTAATATCTCCTTTAAACGTTTTATAGTTTTTAAGAAATACTTTTTTAAATTTATTAATAAAAATATTAAGTTTTTTTTGAAGATTTTATTTTTTGGTGAACATCCTAATAGGGGAATTTAATGCTTGTAGTACCAGAGGTGGTTTTTTTTTATTATTATGCAGAGTCTCTGAAAATTTCATTCAATTATTTTTGATAGTTTCTGATATAATGGGGCATATGTACTGAAAATTTTAGTTTGCGGGAAATTGGCTTTAAAGAAAACAACTACTCACAAACGCACTCGAGCAAAACTAACAGCGTGTTTCAAAGTGTGTTGTTCATAAATAGCAGAAACAAGAGAATACCGACTGTTGCCCTCCAAGAATAGCAAACACACTCAGGAAGAAAATAAATCCTTAATCAGGGTGGCCACAAGGTAATGATTTAAAAATTCCCTGATATTTCCAGGTTTTCCAGAGAAATTTGCCAAATTTTTCCCTGATTTAGAAACTTTATTTGCATGGTTAAGATATTTGCATGGTTAAGATATTTAAAGTTTTAATTATATTTTGATTCTAAATAATTAATCTGGTATAAAACTCAAAAAATTAGAAAAAGAAACATGTGTAACCCGAGAACATTTAATTCATGTTTAAGAATGTTTATTTGAAAATTTTATAACTAATTTACTAATCTTATGAAGCATAATTAAAAATGAGTAGCACAAAAATAAGATAGATCAAATGACTAATATGAACTTAATCTAATTAGTAATCTTTCAATGTTTGGTGGATAAAGTAATTGAAGATTTTTAAATTGTTCATCAGTAACTTGACTCAGTCAACAGCTTAGCGTTTTTATGCCATTTTTCATTTGCTATACTTTTCTTTTCAAATCTTCTGGTTCAGTTATTGTAGCTTTTCTTTGTTCATTTTCAATTTTTTCTGTTGCCGAGTTAACACTTTCGCGTAAGTTTCCGCGAGTCTACGCAAGATAACATGAACACGAGTTTGTATAAACCATGCAATCGTGTTGGTTCACTTTGTGTGGTTGCTTGCCTGTGCCGCTCGCCTTGGCCAGCGGTTTATTTGGAGCAAGTCAAAGGCACGAGCACACTGTTTATACTGTCACATCGATTCAGCCTTTGAAAGAGCTCTGAATGACGCAAAAACTTTTATAAATCCTACCTATTTTAGGAGCTTTACGTATTATTTTGTTCCTGCTTTAATTCGCCTTATATCATTAATACAAAAAAGTTAGTAAAGCCACCTATAATTAACCGCTATTCACATTTTTTGCTGGCATTGGTATAATTGAATCTAGGCTTCTTGTTTTTGATATTAAAGGTCTCAAATTTTTTTCAGAAGAAGTTCAAAACCAGCTTGTGACATTCTACAGGACTTCGAAGACTCTCCACAAATTCAATTTTTTGGAACATCTGTTTCACACTTTGCTTGAAATTTTAAAACTGTTTAGTGAAACATAAAAACATCTTTATATACTTACTCCTCTACAATTGCTGTTTTATTCAATAAAAAATATAACTTCTGAGTTTACATGATTTAGATGTCATAACCTTTTTTAAAAATATAATTTCAAATGCTGAGTTCCAGAGAGAGTTCATGTTAGCGCTCGCACACGAACATCTTGTCGTCGTATCTCGATGAGGTGCAAGACAAGATGCTAGTGTAAATGGCGGTATTTGCTGGCTAATTTTATGTCAAAAATATATAAGCTGAATTATTTAATGCAAAAGTTCAATATTAAAATAAATTATTAAAAAATTATCAAATTTGGGTTGTTGGCAATTAAATTCCCTGATAATTTTTTTAAATTACTTGGATTCCCTGATATTCCATGATATTTCAAGGTGGCTTTAAATTCCCTGATAATTCCATATTTTACAGGTTTTCCAGGTCTGTGGCACCCTGTTAAGGTGCAATGTATGGGATATGAAGGTCTAAATATATGCAGAAAGTGGGCGTGCACCGAAAACGCATGTAGTAGGAAAATGTTAATTAAATGCCCGAAATTTTATTTTCAGCGAAATCCTTTTCAGGATACTTAGGAAATACCTTTATCTATCGAAATATGATGAAAACCGAAAAATCGATTTTTTTTTTTTCGAATCTAAACCACGGGGTGGTCCCCTTAAATGACTCTGAAACATTATTTACAAAAAAATGCGAAGATTCTCAGTTTGCATTTAACAACAAAAACTGTAAGAACTACAACCATACTAGTCCAACAATTATGGAAGTGTATATGATCTTGGTTTGAGGAGTGTTTCCAAATTTCTATAGGCCCATAAGGGTCAAGATGTGAAAAATTGTGTGGTACACAAGGTGGGTTGACGAAATGACTGGAGCAAGTTCTAAAGAGGACATCAAGCCTTATAACGGAGTATTGAGTGTCAACACAAAAGTATTAGGTAATTTTCTGGTCGAGTATGATGGTACGATCTAAATGAAGCTTTTGTTACAGCGTTCTCACAGAAGTGGTTGAAATTGGCTTCAGGTCTGATCTTGTAAACCGGTAATGTGGTTTCCAACTCAGTGATGTTTTTATAACGATTATTGACATTTTTTCGCGTATGGCTTTACGCCTTGTCGATGTCGAGGTCATTAGAGGCGAGAAAGGTCTGAGGGGTAGACACGAGAAGGAATTCGGTCATGGCTTTTTGAAGTAAACATCGAGGCTTTCCCCTAGAGTGGTTTGGAGAATCCTTGGAAAACTTAAATCTGGATGTCCGGACGGGGATTCGAACCCACGTGCTCCCGAATGCGTTACCGCTCACCCACCACGCTTGGTCCGGTTATTGAGGCTGCTCGTCGTTAACGTTCCTCTTTGTTCTCCGCTTAGTGCTAATGACGTCGGAGACTGCTACTACGTTGTTTCCATATCAGTCTGTCTTGGCAAGCTATAAACTTCTGGTTTTACGATTTGATCTTTCTTCATCTGAAGATGACAATAGAGAGTATAATCATTAAAACATTATGTCTAAACAACGTTTTTAACTCTGAATATATCAATGAAGTCAATTTCTCGGCAATAAGAGACCAGTCAAAATTAAGTCAGAATATTACTGAAGAATGCTATTACTCTCACAAATCACACACTGATCGAGTGGACATATATATTAAATAGAAATGTCGAAAGCCAAAAATTAGCTCAACTATTTAGTAAAAAGTGTTATACAATGACAGAAAATCTCTCATTTTATGGCCTTAAGTCGCAGACACTCAAGACAAAAAAGGTTTTAAAGTATTCTCAATAAATTCTTCCAACTTTGGTTTTAACAGTAGCGAGTGATAAGGCCTTTTGTTTAGAATGGAAGGCATCTGTTTATGTATTCCTATACCGTAAATTATTACAACTGTAAAGAGCTGCCTTAAGTAAACATTCAGAACAACCATTTTAATATTTATTGTGCTTTTTTAAGTCGTAATTACTTCCTTACGACCGAGCATGTTGGGTGAGCGATAACGCTCTGGCCTCGCATTCGGGAGAATTCGGGTTTGAATCCCCACCCGGGCATCCAGATTAGGGTTTTCCAAGGTTTCCCAAATCACTCAGGTGAATGCCTGGATTCTTGCTTTAAAATATCATGGCCAAATTCCTCCCCATTCCATGCCCCCCATCTTTTCCAGTCTCTAATGACCTCGACGTCGACGAGGCTTAAGCCAAAATGAAAAAATAAAATAAAAAACTAATTGGCCGTCATTGGGGACTGCCGACCGAAACTTAAAACTATGAATATCGTACGAGCAACACGTCATAATTATAGCTACAGATATACTAAATAGTAATAATTCCTTGTGGTCATAATAACCTGGTGACATGATTTCTATTGGCTGCGCATTCCGCCCCTGTCTTAGCCGCCTTCACTAAACCCCGTAGTGCTACCAGGTGCAGGGGACTAACAGTTTGACGTGAAATACGAAAGACGGAAGCGTTCTGGCGTACTTCACATTACACAGCAAGCTGTGCCAGAGGTGAAAGTCGGGTTAAGTGTCTATGAAAATCCCAGCTGAAACAAGAATTCGAACCGGGAACCTTTCGTTTCCCAGGCAGAGACCCTAATCACTGAGCCACCAGGCCTCGACAGAGATCATGTTAACATTAGCATGTTGATGACTTGAACTTACAAGGGGAGGGCGCGACCTTGGAATTTTATTTTGGGATGAGACTTTGCGTAATAATTGTACCCCTTTAGGATGTTTACCTCCTGCAATCGTAAGACGCAACGCTCAATAGATTCGGAGAAAACGGCCTTTAAAAATTCAAGCGCAGCTTATACTGTATACTAGTGAAATTGCGGTCAGACTAGCAGCGCAACAGCCCAGTCAGTAACGAGCCTGCATAATGCGTGGGCGCTCTGGGTTCGAATCACGATTTAATCTATTTTTTTTCAATTTTTTAAAAATTGTTATATCAACTACCCTTTAATTTAAAATACTATAAAACTATAATAGTTACAATATTTTATTGTTTAAAATACAATATTATGAATGGTTATAGTAATATTACTAGGCGCGTCCAGAAAGTAAGTTCCGTTTCAATTTATCTCCGCTGCAGCGCTGCGATTGCAGTTCCGCACATGCGCTGTAGACGATGTGTATCAAGGGGAAGAAAGTGCGCCATTTGGAGATCGCTGTCAGTTACGTACGCTTTGTTGTGCTTGTTTGAAATGTCGGCGTTGATTGAAAATCCCGCCGCCTGTGAAATCAGGTCTGTGATTCGGTTTCTGAATGCGAGGAAAGTGAAACCAAGTGAAATTTATCGGCAAATTTGCGATGTTTACGGACCAAATGCGATGAGTGATTCGATGGTGAGAAGATGGGTCCAACAGTTCAATGGCGGGCGTAGTGATGTGCACGATGAAGAACGAAGTGGGCGTCCACCTTTGGTTACAGAAGAACTGGTTCACGCGATTGATGACAAGATCCAGGAAAACCGTAGGTTTACAATTAGTGCTCTCGCTATGGACTTCCCCCAAATTTCACGTTCACTGATGCATGAAATTGTTACCAAACAACTGAAATTCCGTAAACTTTGATCACGTTGGGTACCAAAGATTCTCACTGAGCAACACAAAACACGACGGATGGGTAGTGCACTTGAGTTTTTGACCCGTTATGCTGAAAGCGGCGAAGAATTTCTGAGACGGATAGTCACAGGAGATGAAACGTGGGTTTCTTAAGACACCCCTGAGAGTAAGCGGCAATCAATGGAATGGAAGCACACTTCATCCCCACCAAAGGTTAAGCCGAAGCAAATCATGACACCTCGGAAAATGCTATGCACAGTGTTCTGGGACTGGAAAGGCATCCTACTCATTGACTTCTTACCGCGTGGTCAAACAATCAAAGCAGATGCTTATTGCGAGACACTTCGGAAATTGCGCCGTGCAATTCAGAATAAGCGCCGGGGACTGCTGTCAAAAGGTGTTGTTTTGCTTCACGACAACGCACGACCACACACTGCAAACGTGACGAAAAACCTCGTACAGGGATTTGGCTGGGACGTGTTTCACCATCCTCCGTACAGCCCTGACCTCGCTCCTAGCGACTTTCATCTGTTCTTACATCTCAAGTCTTTCCTTGGCGGTCATCACTTCACCAATGACGACGAGCTGAAAGAAACTGTTTCCAACTGGTTGAAGACACAGGCGGCAGATTTCTATGAAGAAGGTATACAAAACCTGGTGCCATGCTATGACAAATGCCTGCAAAATTTCGGCAGTTATGTGGAAAAGTAGTTTAAGAGTTGTAGAATTTTGTGCAATAAAAATTTCTTATGCATCTGTGTACAATTTCATTTTATTACCAAACGGAACTTACTTTCTGGACGCGCCTCGTATTTATTCATAAGTAAAAAAACTTTCATTGTGTTTTTTTATTATTGATTTTTTTTTATTACAAATGTGAGGTGGGATGAGAATTATCATAAAAACATTTAAAACAATAAATTTTTTAGCATCGAGCACAATTAATGAAAGCGAAATTTTTGCTAGAACAACAGTAATATCGGAAATAAAACTTATAACACTGTTAATAAAATAACTTAAAATTTAATTATATTTAAAGAATATTATAACTATTATAGTTTTAAAGTATTTTAAGTAAGTTATAGGGTTGTTAATATACTCACATTACGATTTAAAATTTGAAATTCAAATTAAATAATTAATAACTTATTTAATTGTAAAAACAGAAAAATAATAATAATAAAAAAATAGACGGAATCGAGATTCGAACCCAGAGTGCCCACGCATGACGCAGGCTCGTTACTGACTAGGCTGTTGCGCTGCTAGCCTGGCCGGAATTTCACTAGTATATAAGGTGGGCTTGAATTTTTAAAGGCCGTTTTCTCCGAATCTTTTGAGCGTTGCGTCTTACGATTGCAAGAGGTAAACATCCTAAAGGGGTACAATTATTACGCAAAGTCTCATCCCAAATAAAATCCCAAGGTCGTGCCCTCCCCTTGTTAGATTTTACTCATCCAAAAATCTCCCAACTTCAAAAACAAAAATCTAACTTAGTCCTCCTCAACCGGAAGGTTGGTCTAATCTTTCCGAAAGAGATGTACCAAGCTATTGTTACAGAGGCAGGAAGACCAATCCCTTTCCTCAGGGACCTACAGTTTAACGTGGAATCAGAAACATGGAATGTCCCGGCGTAGCTCATATAATCAAATAAAACTCCTCAAAATTCTTGCTCACCACGGGAATTGAACCTTCAATCGGAGAGAGATTTTTTTTTAAAGTATATGTGTGGTAAGTTCTATCAAAAACTTTCAAACAATCTTCTGATAGACTTACCGCTATTCCTACGCTATACGATAGTAGTATCGGTGAAAAATTGGGTCGAAAATTATGAGCTGAAAATTTTCACACCAATGGTAGGTAAATTAATTGAGATATTGATAAGCAACCACATGAGCAATGTCTGTAAGGAAAGAAATTGGTTTTCAAATCAACAACATGGCTGTTGGCAAGGATATTCATGTGAATCTCAGTGTATTATGTGAAAGATTTTTCTGATGAAATGGACAAGGGAAGCCATTGATAATGTAGCGCTAGACCTTTCTAAGGTATTTGACAAAGTGAGCCAAAAAATGGAGATCAATAAGATAAAAATCATTGGAATGGATCAAAAAGTGATTTGCTGGCTAGAAGAATTCTTAAAAGATAAAAGCAAAGAGTTAGGATAGGAAATGCAGTAGCAAAGGAAGTGAGTGAATATGGTAATGCCACAGGGTAGTGTGTTCGGAGCTTTATTCAAATGATTGTTTGTGGTGATGGCTTTCATCCAGAAATTAGTTTGTTTGCAGATGACATAACGCTACATAATAGAATCAAAACGAGAGAAGATTATGAATAGCTTCAGAGTTCTGGATAGGTCAACATGGGATGAAGATAAATGCAAAGAACACTCACCTTATTAGAAACAAAGATAAAAAAGTAAGGATTGGTTATAACGTGGAGAAGGAATTGTTTGTTGAAGATTTAAAGTGTAAACACAGTCAGCTCGGTAGGTCACAATAGGCAGGTAGTAGGAAAGGGCTTCAAAAAAAAATTTATAATAAGAGTATGCACCAGAGAAGTGAGATAATTGGGTTACAAAACATTTGGACTGACCATTAGTTATGTTGTATAGGATCCACATTTTGGATATCGAATACAGGAGTCCGGGGGTAGCAAGGAAGAGCAGCTGGATTTGTCTCTGGAAATTACTGTAGAACACAATCAGTAACTGATATGATAAAGGATTTGAAGTGGAATTCATTGGAAGGTAGGAAGAGAGTAAAGACATCTGGGAATGTATAAAGTGATGAGGCGTCGAAAGATATTGGTGGAAGATTAAAGAGTAGTGCATGGAAGCTAAAAGGTGACCATGACCACAAGCTGGCACACGATTTTAGGTATAAGGATGTGGGAAAATTTTCTTTCGTAGGTAAGGAATTCAAAAGATCTACCACAAACGCTGAAAGAATTTAAAATTAAAATTCGTAGAGGGCAAAGGTAAGCTGGTATAAGTATATGGGCATAAGAAAGGGGGAAAATGAATGTGCAGGGAAATTGCTACCGAGCGTGCGCTCCATTGCGATTAAATTAAACTAAATTTCCACCTTATTTATCTTACAAAAATGAACTTTTTCTGATCGCAAAACTAGTCCATACATAAATAATAATAAAAAAAACAACTGTTTACGGTTACTTCCACTCAAAAAAAAAAAAAAAAAAAAAAAAAAAAAAAAAAAAAAAAAAAAAAAAAAAAAACCTAGATTTTTTTATTTTCACATTATTCTATTTATCATCAAACATCGTCTTGACAGCCTGTGCATCATTTTTGATAAACTTTACTAGCATTTTTTTTTTCATATATATTGACTGTTCCTTTAAGTTTCTTAGAAGAAAATTCTAAATGGTTCTTTCGGATACCTCCCTCTATATGTAACAGAGAGATGAAAATATTTTTACGTGTATACCGTCGAGTGTGGTATCATCAAACAAATATTTGTAAACGTAGTTAAGGCATTTTTATTTACTTGGAAAAGCTTGGGTTTGTTGATATCAGTCATGTTAGTACACTCCGTGCTTCGAATTCCATGTTTAACTTTAGGTGCGAACAAAATAGAGTCGGAATAGTCAGCAACTTGAAATTCTGTTAAGAACTTAGTCATATAAATGAGATACATCAAGAGAACACACATTAAACATTTACTAAACATTTATAAATACAGACAACCAAACTGATTTAAGCTAAGGAACTTTATGATCTGTGTACCTGAACGGACTTGAGACTTTTTGTTTCATCTTCTTATAATAATGCTCTTCTGGACTGGTAGCATTGTTCCTCTCTCCTCATATAACGCTGTTTTAACTTAAGAATTTCTTTCTGTGCAGTCGAGTTTAAACGTCTCGTTAGGATGGGGGAAACCCAACAGATTTTCAGCGAGAGCAGCAAAAGTTACTTTCGCCCAAGGACGGGTCACGGGTCGAACTCTCTCACCCGGCTTACCACACCGCCTCGTTTCAGGTCTAGCCGACCGTGGTGGATTAGCGGTAACGCTCGGGTCTTGCATTCGGTAGGACGCGGGTTCAAATTACCCATCCGGACATCCGGAATTCAGGTTTTCCGTGATTTCCCGAAATTCCTCCAAGTGAATGCCGGAATGTTTAATTAAAAAAAAAAAAAGGCCGTGGCCGAACTCCTTCCCTATCCTACTTCTAATGACTTCTTCGACGTTGACGAAACTCAGTACACACACCAGCAATAGCGGATGAAGATAATTTATTTTATTCCATGAATTTATTAAGAGTAGGTGTCTGCAAAATAAATTTTCGTGTAGTTTCTATGGATTCCGCTGCGTTTAAAGACATCCTTCGAATTAACACGCTTGTTTAAATTCAGTGAGCAAATAAAAGGAAAGTGATATTACAGTTTCTATCGACCAATTTTTATAGCAGATGAATCTACTGTGTAGTGGACTGTAATTATACAAAATCTAAAAAATAGGATGAGATATATAATATAGATTTCGTTTTATCTTTCCAGTTTCGATATGAGCAAGCGAAACAATAGAAACAAAATTAAAATTGCAAAATCAATTATGATTATAATTGATTTATGTAGTAACTTAATTTATTTATGTAGTACTATAACGAAATAAACGTTTCTTTGTAACATCTTCAACGTCTTCAGAGATTAATTCGATACTGAATACAGCATTTGCATCAGGAGTACCAACCGTATTGCTGTATTGTAGTCAAACATAAATACTACAGTATTTATAATACCGTCAAGTAATGTTTTTAGACTTTAACGCTGGATTTATTTAATTTATTTTAAGTCCTTCTAGAAAGTGAAGGAATTTAAAGAAAGGACTTACTTTTAGACTTCTTTCGTTGACTTCCCGTGGTTAGGAACTGTGAATATCCCTCGTAACATACGGAAGAGAGGAACTTCGCTCGTTAAACTCCCGAGAAATGCAAGTTGGCGAGTAAGTGCTATCATACTTCATACTTCCCATCATTAATTTGATGGATGTTTCCTATTGCCAAAAGCCTCTTTAATCACTTTCTTCACATCTCCATTGTTCTCTGGAATCTCTTGGAAGGGAAAAAGAAATTCTGAGTGCGTGCGAAACGAAAGGGACTACAGGACTCTCCGAGATGACGCCAAGAGATGACTGGGCCCGTCTACCTGGGGAATGGGCAAAAAAGTTTCCTCAGCTTTTGCCACGGAAAGCGTGCAGTTCCCAGTACTCTCAGGTCCTCGAGTAGCGCTTGAAGACGCTAGCGGAACAGACTGAGAATCTCTTCGCGTCAGCTTTCTTTTGTCATTAAAGCCGACATTTGAATATTTCGTTGAGTCACGAATCTCCACGACATCATATTTCATTCCACATCTTTAATTAACACAGTTACAAGTGCGCATTCTTTCAAAGCCCGGTCCTCGTCGAAGATTAGTAACTTGATCTATTTTTTCAAGGCATTAGGAAGAAGTTAGGTTCAGATCTCATTTAGATTCATGTTTTCCATCGAATCTGGTAAAGTGGTCCGCCAGCGCATTTGAATTTGCCCGCCAATAGCAGCGGTCTGGATATGATAGCTCAAAACCTCGGCAAAGGTCTCATTGATGTTATTTACTTTTTGATTATTATTAAAAACACCTCTACAAAGGTCTCATTAATGGTTTTTACTTTTTATTGTAATTCAACTGTATTACTTATATCTTTGTTATATTTAAATATCTATTGTAACTACAAGTATTATGTGGCCCTCAGGATAAGGTAGGATCGAAATTGTGGACCATCTCCAAAATTGGTTGGGCAGCCTTGCTACAGGTGAATGCCGAAACGGTTCCTTCGAAAAGGATAATAGCCGAATAACTTCTCATTCCTCTTCACTAAAACCTCGACAATGTCGACAGGGACATAAAGCAAAAGCGAAGAAAAAAATCAGTTTTTCACAATTTCTCGATATCATTCTAGGCAAATACCGTGATAGTTCCTGCAAAATGTCATTGATAACTTCCTTCCAGTTTCTGGTCCCAGTCTTATCCTGGCTCTAATGATCCGGAACCCAACGAGCAGTAATTTTTTTTAAATGTCTCTCTAGGTAACTTATTTACATTCTATATCCAAAGTAAGACGACTCCTGTTTTCTAATCACGCTTTCCAAAGGCATATTTGATCAGATGCTGTACGGAACCATTACCCTAGTAACTGATCCCGTACATGGAAAAAGTAAAGGATTTGCCGGCTTCGTTAGCGTAAATGCTAGTGTATGTAATGAACGCGTCTTGTGACCGCTAGTTACATTCATAAACTTTAGTTTATTCAGAAAAGTAGGATATTTTATTTCGCATGTGGGCGCTAGGACAGGCTGTCAGCGACAGGTCTCAAGAATGAATTTCGGAAGGACGCAGGTTTGAATCCCAGTCCGGGCATCCAGATTTGGGTTTTCCATGGTTTCCCCAAATCACTCCAGGCGAATGACGGGATGCTTCTTTTAAAAAGGCCATGGCCGAATTCCAAAAAAAAAAAAAAAAAAAAAAAAAAAGAATAACAGCTGGAGCGGTTCCTAGAATTTACGGCGAGGGTAGAGAGGATTTTGCTGTGATGAAGCGACTGTGGGAAGAAGTGTGAATGCCCCTAAGGAGGGGAGAGTTGTGTTGGCCAATGAGAAAAACAGAGTCATCTGCTGGAATTTTCTGTTTTTTATATGGTACGGCGGACGAGAGGGGTATTCTGTGTCGGCCAGCGGAAAGTCCGAGCGATTTGGCTTCTGCTGCACCGTCTGTTTGATAGCTGCCCTGCTGCTGCTTGAATCTGGACGCCAGTAATTTTTGTTTGAGCAAATGAGCTCAGGCAAAGGGCGTATTCTGCGTAACTGTGCCACACTGGTCTACAGCATAGCAGACAAGGCAACAAGATAAGGTTGCGTGCACGTCATCGAATGTAACTGCAGACGGCTACAAATGGTAATCATATCCAGCCAATTAAGGACTCAGTGCTAGCCGATTTTTAAGTTCACAGCACAGCCCAACTACGTCCCTGAAAGATAACACTCTCATATAAGTAAACATTCAGACTGTTGAATTTTAATTGATGGAAAATAAAATGCCCTGGCGTTCACAGAAAAGCTCATTTATTTTTAACTTTATATATATATATATATATATATATATATATATATATATATATATATATATATATATATATATATATAAAGCTTGTAAAAAATTTCATGTCAGTCATTTAAATAAAAACATTGGTGATTCCTCATATAAAGTATACACGCCAGTTCTTCCTTTCAAGTTAAAATTCAATTACAATAAGAATATTAATTATATTTACAATCTGGTTGTAAAGCAAGAACGTTACAAGATGTTAGCTCCGCTTGCCCGTGGTCTCCGGTTAGAATCTTACTGAAGACATGTGTGTTTAGCGTAAATGTAATGTGTTTTGTTTCTTCTCCATCTGAATTATCAGATAAATACTGAAAGACATACTAATAAATTCATCATGATCATTTAAAAACACAGTGAAGGATGCTAGCTGAATGGCTATAAGGTCGAGGGCCATTAATTTTTTAAAGTAAGGAATTTCTCTTTAACTCGATTGATATGATCATGGAGTTACTGAGTAGGGGAGACTGGGTACGGTTGTGACAATTTTCATTTGATCGCTCATAATTTTCTTAGTATGCCAGTTATCTGGAAAAAGGTGATTTTTATAGTAAAATGTACATTTTCCTACATATAAATACTAAAGTTTTGTCACAGCAAGTTAAGTCACAGCAACAAATTAGAAAAAAAAAGAAAAAAATGTCCAAACCGACCACAACCCAGGGGCGGTTGTGACAGTGCTTGGGGTCGGTAGTGACAGGTTCAAAAATACAACAAAATGGTCTAAAATCACTTTTATTTCAAATATTATCAAACATAATGTAACATAATCTTCTTCTGGATACATTTCATTTTTACATGACAATAGAAATTAATCTGGGAACACCTTAGTGGCTTATAACTAATAAGGCATTGTAGCATCAATAGTTATTATAAAAGTCTTGATATAGATCATTTTTATAATACCTGGTATATCGTAGATTGTCATTGTGATCTCCGCATCTATTCGTCACAAGTAGTTTTTTCAGATTTTTTAAGGGTCCGAAGAGAGGTCGATCCAAGGACTGCAGGTTGTACGAGAAGTGTGGAGGAAACGAAAACATAGTGGTTGCATTTTATTTACAAAAATCCATTGTATTAATGTGGATAAGCGAGGAATGGTTATCCAGCACTAGCAAGACTCTATGCGTTGGAGAAGCATTAGGAAATTTCTTAAAAAGTTCCAGAAATCCTATGAACAATCTACCTTGCATCCATCCTGAAGAATTTGCAGTCCGAATTGATCCCTACCAAAATGATCGTGATAACTAACCCGTGGAAATAAAGGTGGGATAGTATTTTCCAAGGTATTTTGTGCAAAAGTAACCATGACTGATGTGCCTCGTACAGCTTTCGGTCTTCCTCAACCGTTTTCTGGGCATAAAAAACAAAAAATTTACTGTCACAACCGTCCCCAGAAAATGTGTCACAACCGTACCCAACGCACTCCTTCGCAAAACAACAGTCGCCATGACAATACAAAATAAACTACATCCAAAGTAATCGCTGCTATTTAACTACTAATGTATAACTTATAACGAGGAAAAACACTCATTACTCTATCTGTACACATACAATAACAATTAGTAAAAGAAATTAAATAAAAATAGTTACTTTTGACTATTAAAAAGTAATGTAGGCCTCTACGATTGTTAATGTCACGCGATGGCTGACGTGATACCGTGAAACACGTTCAATCAGGCACGCCGCTCCTCTCTACCCCCTCCCCATCCCGGTATTCCTTATAGTTTGGCTAATATGACGACTGTCACAACCGTAACCTGGCACAACCGTAAACAGTCTCCCCTACTCGTGAAGAGAATCGTGACCCACCAGGCTGCAATAGTTGGTTGTGTGCCCTACACTTAAATCGAGTAAGCAAATATGGTCTGGGCTGAATGTACAGTCAGGCAATACATAAATTCTCTCACGTTATGCGTTCTGCAACATATGGCTGCTCTGACCGTCCTGATAGAATTTCTCCGTGGTTCTCCTACATAACTTCTCACGATTGTAGCAGAATTTCTCAGAGAGCATGACAGTAGAGGCTTAGATGTGAAATTCATTATAATAATTAGACGACCAGGTTTTAAATCCAGATGAGGCCGATAGTTTTTCCCGAACGTTACATACAAGGAAGGACATCCACGCCTGTTTAGGCTGCTGCAAAAGTATGCGGAAAAAGAGAGGATGGGGCGTTATGTCGCAGAGAGAAAACGTTAAAGGAGCGCGGTTCTGACAAGACTTTCTCCAACAATCCACGCAAAATAAACTGTTATACCCATCCAATGGCATGTAACTTGTTGGTCTGTTTCTAATAGCTCATTAACCTTTATTACACCAAAGTCCTATGAGCTCGTAAGTAACCACGATATTAACAAGTAATCAACAAAGTCTCCTAAGAAAACTACATCTTACTAGAGCACAAATCTTGACATTGTTCATCTAGATAAGGTAAAGGCTCGTGTGATCGTAATAAGCTGGTGACAAGGTTTTATTCTGCTGCGTTTTTCCGCCCCTTACCGCTCAATCATTAATAAAGGAGCGTCTATAACCTAAGTAACTCAGTCTATGGGAGGAGGAGTTGGTTAGGGGGCATCCATTAATTACGTGAGGTGAAACAGAAGGGGGGAGGGGTCCAGCGAAATCTCACCAAGGGGAGGGGGGGGGGGTGGTCTACGGAAATATCACGTGAGGTTTTGTGAAAAAATTATGGGACTGTAGAGCTAAAAAAAGTCTACAAATTGCATGACGGTTCATTATAGGGGGTTTTTCGTCTAAAAGTAGGAGTGTAACCGGATTTTGAAGGGTGAGACCTTAAAAAAGTCTCCAAAAGTTTCGAGGGCGAGTTGTAAGGGGGGGGGGGGGGTTCTCACGGACCAGATCTCACCAGAGGTGCGGGGTGGGCGGTCCGGCCAGATAGATCTCAAGAAATCACACCAGAAAGGGGGGGGGTCCGGAAATCCGGAAAAACACCTCACGTAATTTATGGATGCCCCCTTAAAGAGCTTCGTTGAACTACGTGGGGGCAGGAGGGTTCCGAGCCAAGCCACGTAAATTTTCATTCATATTATTTGTCACAGCTAAAATAAAGTACAGAACACACTACAACATGTGAATAATTATTTCAGTTATTTAATTATCTCCGTATGTAATTTCGGCAGTCTGATAAGAGAAAAAGTCCAAACTGTTCTCTGGAATCAATACGGCAAAAAGCTCCACGCGGTGGGGAAAGGAAAAAGGGGGGGGGGGAATTGAGGCAAATGATGCGTCGGGCGAGAGGGGAGTTCACAGGAAGCTGCTACGTAATTTATGGACGCTCCCTAAGGATGGTGTACTAATAACAGTTCCATCCATAACGTTATCGGGATATAACAGAAAGTAAGTGTGACTGCTAACCAGACGTAACCGATAAATTATTATGTGTAAACTGTAATCAAATGAGATTCAGTACAGACCCTTCAATAATTAGTAACGAGCAAAAGGAAGTCGTTACTAGTTGTGGTTCTGAAGGAGACTCTAATAATCAAAGCAAAAATTGAGTATTACTATGTCTTGGGAAAACGAAATTTTAGTTTTATTTCTCAGTATACTGAAATCAGTAAGCTTAGATTCATTCAGACGTCTATTGCGAAAGAAGATACCCTGTAATAACATCAGTCAGATACGCAAACAATATGGAGTACATTGTCCTACGGCACTTTCCAGACAAGCATATCCTAGGTACTAGGGATGGCCGGAAAATAACGTCGCAGTTACATTCACAACGTGATCGAAATGTCACAGTGACAAAAAGTAACTGTGACTGAAGATGGACGTGACCAGAACGTGACTGAATAACGTTCACGTGATTATAACATTTAAAGTGCAAACTGGGAACAGGGAAAATCACGACCTATCCGAAAGTAGCTGTGACAGAAAAGAAAACGTTATTCAGTGGTAGTCACGTGATAACGTTAAGCACCACATGTTACTCTTGTATCAGCAGTTAGCCGTTGTGGTCGTTTTTGTAGTTACAAGCGTTTCGTGTGATATTTTATATCATGTTTAAGCGTCAAAAAACCAGTGCGCTGTGGAGTTATTTTTCAAGTGATGACGGAGAGTATGCCACTTGTGACATTTGTAGGAAAAAATGTTCCTACAAATCATCCACAACGAATTTGAGAAAACATTTGGAACGCATACATCCTACAATAAATGTACAGCAGAGAAGTAGTACTGCAAGCAATGTTCGTTCTGCTGTACATAGTGTGGAGGCGCAGCCAATTGTTTTGCCTGATTATCTACCTCCCCGGCAATCTATATTTACTGCTCCTCAGCAACCTGCTGGACCTTCAGTTAGTGCTACAACCAGCAAACAAGCGGATATAACTACGTTTGTGACTCAAAAACTGTCAGTTTCAAGGAAGAAGAGGATAGACCAATGCCTTCTTGGTCTGTTTTACTATGATTTTCAGCCGTTTTCGGTGGTTGAAAACAGAGGTTTTAGAGAATTTGTGGAGGAACTGAATCCACATACCAGCTGCCAGAGAGGAAACTCATTTCTAAAGCTCTTTTACCTGCTGCATATGAACAGTGTAGAATGCAGGTAATGGAAAAACTTAAGTGTGTGAGGAAAGTCACAATTACAACTGACTGCTGGACATCAGCAGCCAATGATGGGTACATGGCAGTTACTGCCCATTTTGTGTCAGATGAACTTGATTTTCAGTCTGTTTTGCTGGAATGTTCATCCCTTCTGTTAGCTCACACCAGCAAAAACCTTGCCAAAGAACTTAAAGCAGTGACAGAGAAGTTTTCTCTGTCTGACAAAGTTAATGTGGTAGTGACCGACAATGCACCAAACATTAAAGGTGCAATTTTGAATGAACTGCAGTGGAAACATCTTGGTTGTTTTGCACACACCCTCAATCTTATTGTGCAAGATGCATTGAAAACTATCAAAGACTTGAGTGATAAAATTAAATTAATAGTGACTCATTTTAGAAGATCCCCTGCTGCCACCCAGAAGTTGTTAACCTTTCAAGAAAATGCAGGGATCAAAAATCCAAGAAAGTTGATACAGGATTTGCCTACACGTTGGAATTCAACATTTTATATGTACAGAAGATTTTTTGAATTACAGGATGCTGTAAGAACCACAAGTGCATTAATGAACACAGAACTTCCAACATTAACATCAGAAGAATGGCGCATTTGTGGGGAAATGCCAACTGTGTTGCAACCTTTCGAGGAAGTCTCAAGAAAACTTAGTGGTGAAAAATATGTCACTGGCAGCCAAATAATTGTTATGTGCAGAGGGCTTCAGTCAGTCTGTAAAAAGATGGCTAAAGATCCTTTTCATCCTACAGTAGCACAAGTTGTGCAAAACTTGTTGAATGGTGTTGTTTGCAGATTTCAGAATGTGGAATTTAGTAAAACTGTTGCGCTGTGCACGTTTCTGGACCCGAGATACAAACTTTTTGCATTCCAAAGCCAGACTGCTGCAGAAGCAATTAAAAAACATGCGATAGAACTGACTACAAAATTCTATAATCAGAAGCGTGTACACATGACGGAGGAAAGGGTGATTCAGTCTGCGGCTTCTGCTTCACAAAGTGGATACTCTATCTGGGAAGATTTTGATTCTGCTGTTGCCTCTTCTCAGCCAAAGGGCTCATCAATGTCAGGAGCAATAGCAGAAGTCGAACGTTTTTTGGCAGAATCTCTTCTCCCAAGGGATGAGGATCCATTGGTTTGGTGGCGAAAATATCAGCATGTTTATCCAGCATTGGCAGCAGTTGTTAAAGAACGCTTTGGTGTTGTTGCCACATTCAGTCCCTTGTGAGAGAATATTCTCAAAGGCTGGAATTATTATTGGTGAAAGACGCAGCAGACTTACCACAACTAAATTGCAACAGCTCGTATTTTTGAATATAAATAAATGATATGTGTTTACTGGAGTTTTATCAGTTGATAGGAAACACTCATTTTGCACAAGATCTTTTTATTTTTTAAAAAATTATTTTACTTTTGTTGTATTTGTTTGTTCTTGGGTTACATGTAATTTATTTGAAATAAAATTTATAAATTTACAAGTTTAATGAACTAGATGGGCATTAGTCAATAATATTTTCAGTATTCATTTCTGTTCCATTCCTGTTTTTCCTACAGTGTGCAGGTGCTAACATATAATGAAGGATTGTATCTCTTTACAAAAAAATTCATGAATTTGATAATTTGTGGGTATCTTTAGTACTGTAATCAAGTGGAAGCTTTTTGTAAATGTTGCTTATTTTTAGAATTTAAAACATAATAGACCTAGTCTACGAGTGATTTATCATGTTTGTATGAGGATATTTTTTTTTTTTTACAAAAGGAATGAAGAGAATAATAATTGCTGTGCTCTAATTCACATTGAATTTTCAGTGTTTTTGATGACCATGTGTATCCAGCACAATTTTTCTAGTGTGAGGTATCATATGACCAGTACTTATTAGTTAGCTACTGACATTGGTATAGATGTAGTATAGTTTTACAACAGTGCTTCTGTATTGCTCCCAATAAGTAAATGGAGTCAATTCTGTTGTTTACAAGCAACAATATTATGGGAAGCCAGCCTTCACTTATTTGCAGATGATTTGTGTACTTCATCATTCTTTCCAGAACACGCTATGCACTTTACAATCAGAAGCTGTCTGGTTATATTTTCAAGTTGGCTGATTGATGTACCATCTCTGCACTTGTTTAGGCCTACTGCCAAAAAGTATAATGCCATTTGTTTTACTTAGAACTATTTTACTTAAGTGTTCGACAGTTTTTTTTTTAAAAAAAGGTTTTTTAAATCTGTATTTTTTTTATATTCTGTTTCTTTCAAGTTTAACCAACTAATCCTAACACTTGAACATAATGATTACTATAGACATGCGCGGATACCTCCCATCAATTTCCTTAAGTACATTTGTAATATTCCTTCTAAGCTAGTTTTTATTCCCTCCTCCATGTATATTAGTCTAGTTTCAGTTACCTGTGGTTTGTTTTCCCATAGTCCAAATCTCTTTTCACAACAATTATGGTTTAGTTTTTGCATTTTTAAAAGAAGTTAGCTTTGGAATCTTGCATTATGTAGACTCATCTCCCTACTCTGAAAATGGGAACAAACTGGAATTCTTCTGTAATGGGTTTGTACAGCATTAACAATTAATATCAGAATCCGATATAACAACATTGTTCCCCCCCCCCCCATCTTAATTGCAACTCCAGGGTATCTCCAATGCACATCACTATCTTCCCAAGAGTTTTCTGGAACATTTACTCTAAAACTACATACATCTTGCATCATATCATCAAACTTCTACTGTGACTTGACCAGACATTGAACTTATAGCTATAATTCTTTTATTTTACTCTTATTTACAGTATGAAGATTTTTTCATACTGTCAGAAAATGGGACTATTTAAACCATCTGTATTGACTATAGTTTTCTAAAATATATACGTATCTGCATAAACTTTATATACTTTTAGTAAGATGCACCTCTTGAACTTTGAGTCTAAAGTTTAAGAACTTTTTTTAAAAAAAAATTACTGAATTATTTTTATGACAACACTGTTGTGTAAAGTTTAGGAACTGCAGAATCATTTGCTCTGAGTGTTACATGTTGCAAGGACTGATGAAACAAAGTTAATTGGTGGTGTTTACCTAACACTTGTTATTAGTTTCAGGCAGATAAATGTTAATAGGTGAGTGTTTGTTACATTTGCTAGGTATTTGTACGCAAGAAAAATATCTGATCATCTTCAAGAGATGTAACCTGGAGTTAGGCATTATGACAGACTAATGAATGTAAGTTTTTAGCACTGTGGTCGTTTTTATAGAATGATAATCACAGGCAGTGATTATTTGCTTTGAATGCTTGTGCTCATATTTTTGTTTCTAAAGATTTCAAAACTTCTGATAGTTAATTAAATGTTAAAGCATAGCATCATGATACAGTTAATAACACCATAGTTGCACCACCAGACAGTATGGGTTTGACTGCAAAAGTATTGTCAATTTGTTTTTATATGACTGTACAGTGACAGACTTAATAGGAAGCACACAAGGGAAAAGAATTTAGAATGCATGTGAGATTTTGTTTTCTTTCTTCGTAATCAGCATTGCAGAAATTACTTATTTCTATACTTCAAGAGCAGTTTGTGGACCTTTTTAGTTGCAATTTTGAGGTAGCAACATTATAACTGCAATGTCAGAAAAATGAGAAAATATAGTTACGTACAACTCGTCTCACAAAATTATTTTGGTGATATTAAATTAACTCATATGAGATTGGTCAGAATAATAGTTTTGTTTTTTTTTGCGGAAAAATAAACACACACACAATTTGATCAAATTTTCATAGATCCCTTGGTCAACATAAAAACTCTGGGTCTAAGGTATTTTGTTCTGCAGAGAGTTGTGAGGGTAAAAGATATTAAGCCACATATTATTTATTTTCATATTAGAGCAACACTATTTTTAGTAATAAAAATTCTGACGTTAAGAGACACCTATGAGCAGTATCTTTTTTTATTATTATTATTATTATTACAATATTCCATTTAACGCAAATTATAAAGCTCACACTATGCCGTCAGAACGAATTTTATTCGTATTTCTCCCCTAATCTGTTACATTTTCTGTCAGGGTGATTTCATATATGTTGCCATCTGGTGGCACGTACTAGTACTATTCCTCAGACGTGACAGTCACAGTTTAGCCTCATTTGCATATAAAGCGTGACTGTTCGTCGTTATATTTCACCGTCCCAGTGATTTGCAACAGGTAAGCCATCTGGTGGAAGATTTTGGCACTACTGTCTCGACGTGACTGAGTCACAGTTAAAAGTCACTGTGACTTTCATGTCGCTGTGACAGATATCACAGTGACAGAAAAGTAGCAGTTTATCCCATCCCTACTAGGTACTAAATAATTAACTTACACGGTTATATCTAAACACACTTGTTGTTCAGTAGAAAAACCACACTTCCCATTGAGGAAGCATGGCCTTCCCTCGAACGTTTACTCCAGTGGTGGTCGCCTGTTATACATAAGAAACAGTCAGATCCGCGCACGAATACTAAACCTGATGACCATCCACCTAGGGACCCCAACGTTTTAGTTTCAGCGTGGTGTTCCACCAAGAAACACCAGGCAAGGTTACCCGTAAAACGTTGAAAAACACCTGTATGGTAATTGTCTTACCATACAAGTGATAATAAGACATAGGTTAGGTTAGAATTATCGGAATGTCTCGGTTGCCCGAAACTGTCCGATAGGGTCCCCAAACAATGAAGTGAGCACACCACCCATTAGTCACTGTAGGAGCAGATTAAACTGGTGGGAGACGCATTGCTATAAGGTGTTTCAGCGTTTGAATACGAAACTTAAATGGAGATCAGGTCATTATTTCAGTGTTACCACCATACATTTTCTTCTCTGTAACAAAAATACGGCGAAATTTTTACGCTGGTCGCTCTTTCTTCTGTCTTGAAGTATTTTTTGCATACCAGTAACGGTAGTGACATCTTGTACCGCGCTGGAAAACTACGGACGACTGAGACAATGGCAGAACTGGGTGACGAGACACACCCCAAGCTCTTTGTGTTGTGCTGCTAGCAGATATTTCTTCTTCACGAACCTTGACCGGTGAACACCATCGTAATAGCTTCTCTACCTCAAACACCCAGTCCAGTCCTTCCTTCTGAATTCAGTTAGATCGCTGCTATAACTTAAATAGCCTGACGGCTGATTTCTTAAATTTCAAATTTAGCAAGCTTCCACAAGGAATACAAAGAAAAAGTTGTATGTATTGTCGTAAATAGAAAGATCAGCTTTAAATAGTACGATTGTCTACGGAACATTTTACTGCCATGGGAGCATCCATAAACTTCGTGACTCGGTCTTCGGAAAAGGAGAGGATGGGTTGGCTCAAGCTACGCTGGGGTACATGAGGGGGAGGGGGGGAGAGGGGGAAATTCCGAACCAATCCACGTAGCGTTTCATAATATTATTTTTCAGGGTTAAAATAAGGTCCAGAACACAAAACAGCACGTAAATATTTAATTCCATCATTTAACTATCTCCGTATGTAATTTGCGATAGTCAGACATGAGAAAACGGTGCAAAATGTCTTCTGGAATGAATAGGGAAAAGAGCTACGTGCCACGCGAGAAAGGGGGGGGGGGCTAGATGTAAAAGCCACGTCGGGCTACGTGGGGGGAGGGGAGGGTTCACAGGACGCCAACGTAGTTTATTGACGCTCCCCAGGGAATACAAGCAATAATGTATTGATTCTATCAGTGTGTAAGATATATATTGAGGCAGCATACAATTAACACATCACAAGACAGACGGAATTCTGACGCTGAAGGAAGGACTGGAACTGATAGGTCCTTCACAGCAAGGCCGCTACAAAGATCACCGATATAGAAAGTGAAAATAATTTCAGTAGAAAGATACACATGGCAGTTCTAAAAAAAACATTCATTAAAGGTTCTTGAGCTTATCATTCCCTAAAATTTCCTCCATATGTCCAGTTTCTTTCGAGATCTATCGTTTTTGTCCACATTTAAATCATTAATACAAGACGCAACATACCTATTAATAAAGGCTACTCGTGGTCCTGAATAGATTAGTGTTATTTTTCTTTAAACGGTTCAATGACCTTGAAGTCACTACTGTAGTGAGGGAATTGTATTCAAAAAAGGGCAACGAATTCGACCATCCCTTTTCGAAGGAACCATCCCGGGAAATTCACTCGCCAAATCCGGTGAATCTGATGAATGCAAGCATGGGAACTTTCATACCCGGCAAACCTTTCACAAGAAATATTTACGGTTTGCTAAAAAAATGTGAAGAACACCGAAACTATTGACCTTGATTCATTGTCAGATGAGGTAAAGACTCGAATAATCTATTAAACTAGTTTGGTCTGTTCGCTGAGGACACGAAATCGACAACGTAAGATGTAACCGGATTCTGAATGGCTCTTTCATCTGAAATTTTAAGCTAGGTTCTGATTTTTTTGTTTCTTAAATCTGCAGACATTTTGAGAGGTTCATGCAATTTTTTTTTAACGTATGTGAGATTAATATTACTTCTATTGATTAGGTGAGCTTAAAATGGCGGTTCTTAATTTTGTAATTTGCCGATTAACACTGTGTCGTTAAAGATCAAAGCACAGAACACTGAAACCGACTGCACGAGTTCCTGTGATATTATCAATTGTTAAATTCCTTACGCCTACAGTTTCAGGGAAGTGACTATCTTTGGTTCAGGTAGATTAGTTTTTGCAGTACGGGCAAGGGTACGTAAAAAGTTGTTTTAATATCACTATTACTACATTACACTACCAGTTGAAGGAAACGAACCAATTACAGAAAAACTATTAAATGATCAGATCATAGACCAACTTTCAAAACTGAGATACCTATGTTCTAAAATAGTTCGATTCTCCGCGCAAATGAGGACTCAGAAGGCAATATACAAATATGTAATATAACATGGATGTTAAAGATAGTACTTAATAATAAACAAGAGAATTCATACAGAACAATGTAACCTCTTTTGAAGTATGACATGGAAACATGGAGGTCATTAAAATCACAATACGGCTGGTAAAAAAGGGAGACAAATTGAGAAAATCAAATGAAATGGATACATCATATAATAAGAATGCCAAGAAAAAGCTTGATTCGATATACTATCTACAAATATAGTAAACCTGTTACTGGGAAAAATACTGTAAATTTAAAACATAAAAAAGTCGGAGAACTATTAAGTTTTTGTCTGCCTGTTTGGATGAATTGGATTCACTCAAAAACTACAGGCTGGATTTTGACGGGGTTTCAAATAATGAACAGTGCGTGATTCAGAGGGTAAAGCAGGGTATGGTTCATTTTTATGTGACTTCGAAAAACCATAAAATTTAATATAAAAGTGTTCACAAATTAGTATTAATTTTACATTGAACGCATTCGTGCAAAAACTACTTGTCGAATTTTGATGGCGTACCCATCTTCCCTGGAACAAAACAGGATATGTTTCATTGCTATGTAATTGCGAAAAGCTGAGAAATTTAGATGAAATTGGCAGTCGGTTAGTATCCATTTTTCGTTGCACGTGTTTCAAAGATAAGCTACTGGTCGGAACGTTATGGCTTTTCGAAAAATGTTCAGCGTATGGTCGCAGGGATAAAGCAGGGTATGCTTCATTTTAATGTGACTTCAACAAGTTGGGAAGTTAATGTAAGCGTGTTCTCAAATTACTACTTATTTTTAGTAGTCTACTTCACATTCTCTAAATGTACGCATGTACGCTGGTATGATTACCAACAGCAGAGTATTTTTCGGAACTGCAACTGATATTCTCCTGAATTCATCACATAACCCCCATGTATTTTTTTTTTTTTTTTTAAGTAGACATAGTTATGGGCAACAACTAGTAAAATATATAACAAGAAGTTTACGTCGTAGCGGATCGTTGGCCCAATGTTTGATTGACAGGTGAATGAATACCTCTTGTTTTAAAAGTAGTTAGGATTTTGTCAGCGCTGTTATTAGTAGTGATATTGTGTCAGCCCGGAATACCAGATCCGGAGATTGCCTTAACCTGGCCACGATTTCTTCCGGCTGTAATGTCCGCGGGCTGGCTGTACGTGTTGCTGCTTTCTACCTCTGCTTTCAGCGCCCCGAGACAGTCGGAACAGCTGACATCATAAATCTGAGCGCTCAAACAGCTTCTGACGTAACAGCATTACACCAGTCATTACGCAGTTCAAATAAGACTAGCCTACTTAATCAGGAGTCTCATAAGATCGGAAGATGCTACTGCCAAATCAAAATACAGATTTAGTATAGCCTACACGTGAAGGAAAAATAAATATTCCAACTACGAAAAACATTCACGCGCAAAAAGTTCCGTACACAGATGTGTAATAAATTAAATTTACTAAAAAATTGAAAAAACTTTTTCAAAATTTAATGGCAAGTGGTTTTTAAATAGATTTCATTTTTAGTTTTGCAAGGTTGTGTTTTGAATGGTATATACAATAGTGTCCAAAATTAAAGCAACAAACCGCTATTTCTCCGTCCTGTAACTAATTCACGATATTATCGTACAACAAATGTCCGTACAATCTTGTTCTGCACCGAAGATGGCATTCCAATCACCGAGCGTGGTGGGTGAACGATTAAAGTTCTGGCCTCGTATTCTGGAGGACGCGGGTTCGAATCCCTGTCCGGGCATACTGTTTTGGGTTTTCCATAGTTTACCCAAATCACTCCAGGCGAATGCCGGGATGCTTCCTTCAAAAGGCCATGGCCGAATTCCTTCCCGTTCCTTGTGCCCAACCCCGTCCCGCCTCTAATGACCTTAGCCGTTGACGAGGCGCAAAGTTAAAAAAAAAAACAAACAAAAAACATTCCAGTCATCGTACAACCATGCCAACGATGACGTCAGGGCACCTAACAAAGGTGGTTGTTTTTGCTGTGTAGTCCCTCATCCACAATCACTGTGCATTCACAGAGGGAGCAGTATAGCACAGAGAAGATGCCTACCAGAATATCTGCGGTGGAGAGGCATAGGAAGAATGGAAGCAGGACAGTCTCAAACTGATGTAGCCCAATGGCTTAATGTGAATCGTTCTGTTGTTAATCGGATGTGGTCACAGTTTATAGAGAACGAAATGTATGCCGGAGACCAGGGCAGGACCGACTATGTGCGAAATCAGAAAGAAAATACCGTTATTTGGCTGTAAGGGCACGACGGAATCGCGTTAGTACTGCACGGCAACTCACATCTGGCCTCACAGCATCCACTGGAACATTTGTATCGAGGCAAACAGTGTACAGAAGGGTTCGGCAGAGTGGCATTTGATCTCGGAGACCTGCTTTATGTGTATCTCTGAAGCGTCTTCACAGAAGGGAACGTCTAGAGTGTAGTCGTCAATATACCAACTGGACGGTCGTACAGTGGGCCAATGTTCTTTTCACAGATGAATCCAGATTTGGTCTGGAGAGTGATTTTCGATGGATTCGCATCTGGAGGGAATGTGGAACACGATTTCTGGACCCAAACATTATGAAAAGAGGCCGATATCAAAGAGGATCCCTAATGGTGAGTGCAGGGATATGTTGACTTCTCCAACACTTCTTCATGAAATTATACGGGTGAAATGGCAAGGTTTAACTGCTGTCAGGTATCGTGACGAGATCTTGGGACCTCACGTGTGGTTGTTGCGAGGTGCTGTGGGCCCAGACGTCGTACTGATGGGCGATAATGCTCGACCTCATAGAGCACGGGTGGTTGATGTTTTCTTGGAAACGGAAGATATTGCACGCTTGGTGTGGCCTGCTCGATCTTCCGATTTGAATCCCATGGAGTATGTCTGTGATGCACTAGGGAGACGAGTTGCATGACGTCAGCACCCAGATGAAGTCATTTCGTGTTCTTGTGTGCATACGGAAACGAAACGACCGTGGAGCATAAGATGTAAATGATTTGCACGATATTTGAAGCAGAGTTAAGAAGAATGGCAACACTCCAATTAAAGAAGTAAAGGGACAAATTAACATGAACATATAGGAAGTTCCGTAATAAAGTTAAAGAATCTTTGAAGACAAGTAGTGGTGCAGGCGATACTTATAAAATTAAATAGCCGTTTTGTAATGTAGCTGAAGCGACGTTACGGAACGTGTCACACGAACCATGCGCTGTCTGCCCTAGGGTGGCACGGCCTTCCCTCTGGCGTGGGCTAGTCCGAACAATTCGGCTGGTCCTGCGCGGCCTATAAAACCACTGGCCGTGGGAAGCTAGCTTAAGAACTCAGACCTTTCTCTCATCTCATCTCATGATTCACAGTTGTCACCTGTAGTCACGTGGCTAGCGTCCACGTGGTATTTGGTAGCAGAATCGGAGAAAAAAATCATTCCAAAGAATGCCATGCAAGATGAATTTTTTCTTGCTATTACGTGTAAAAGTTGGTTTTGAAAGATCAACTTCTGAATTTATTAGGTACAGCTGATTATTCGCTTTTAGATAAAACGTATATATAATACATATACACATATATATATATATCAAGCTTTATTGATCATCGAGAGAGAATCGTAGTGAGGGGAAAGAATTTTGGGATCGCTTTTCGAAGAAATGTTCCGACTATTTGTCTAGAATAATTTAAGGAAACCGTGGAAAACCGAAATCGGAATGGCTTTAGAGGAGATAGAGCAGGGTATTGCTAGATAACAAGGCTCAACTTACCGCTAACTCATGATACTTATTGAATTATTTTAAGCAACCGCTGGAAGAAATTTATGTGCTGTTATAACGAACATTTCGTGTATTACGTTTATACTTCCACCAGCACGATAATTTTAGAACCGACGAAAATATGTCACTTGTAATTTTACATAGCAATGATTATCTTCGTTGATTGATCCAGGTATCATATGGTTTATCATCTATTCGATTAATTCATAGAGTTTTTTCTGAATTTTAACATCATTCACTTAAAAATAACATATCTCTCAAACGTTCCGTGATTTGGATTCCAGTTAAACTATGAGTCCACCAACGAGGGTGGTGGAATGCGTGTAAAATCGAAACTCTGTGAACGGATCATAACACAATGCTAATTTACTTATTATCAAATATTATACCTGCATATTTCTCTTCAACCAGCAATTCTTCCTCCATCTTTAAACATAAAAGAACTTATTTTTCTACTTGTGTACCTAATAAGCTGACTCTGTTTGGCATTTATCTTTATACTATACAGACGTCACACATACAGCGACAGTAAGGGAGCGTGCATAAACCACGTAGCTCCATTTTGGCCTTCTGTGAACCCCCCCCCCCCCCACGTAGCCCTACGTGGATTTTGCCTCTACCCTCCCCCCTCCCCCCCATGTAGCACGTAGCTTTTTCCCGTTTTGATTCCAGAAGACATTTTGTACTGTTTTCTCTTGACAGACTATTGTAGACTACATACGGAGATAATTAACTGAGGCAAATAAATATTCACATGCTATTGTGAGTTCAGTTCCTCATTTTAACTGTGAAAAATGTTATGAAAGGAAAGCTACGTGGCCTGGCTCAGAACCCCCCCTCCCCCACGTAGCCCAGCGTAGCCTTCCAGCTAACCCTTCCCCCCCCCCCTTCCCCCTTGGACCGAGCCACGTAGTTTCTGCACGGTCCCTAACCCTAACCCCAAACTGTAAACAATGTCAGTACTAAACCGCATTACGAAGACATTTTAAACAACCGCTGGAAGAAATTTATGTGCTGTTGTAATCAACATTTCGTGTATTATTACTTTTATAACTTCCACCAACACGATAATTTACCGACAAAACCGAGGAAAATATCATTCGTTTTTTCACATAGCAATTATTCTCTCTGATGAAAAGAAAGTATAAACAGAGACTTATACACATTCCCACCAATTACTGCCTTGATTGGTCCATACTGATCTATCATCTATTCAATACTGGAGTTTTTTTCTGAATTTTAAGATCATTCACTTAAAAATAACATATCTTTCAAACGTATTGTCTTATCTATAACACTGAACATCGTAGTTATAATTATTGTGTTGCGCATTCAAATAGGACGTAACGCTTTTGGACAACCATCATTGTTACGCTGAGCATCGCTGGTGTATGTATTAACGAAGATCGCCAGTTATAAGTCGGAGCGATATCTGAGACTGCTACGCGGTCCTGACCGACAAAAAACACTGAAACCAGCAGTTTACACAGGCAAAGAAGAAAAAACCACATTATTCACACTGATTTTCATTTCAGCCTCAAGCGACGAAGTGTACTTAAAGCTAGCCGCTAATTTCCTTACAGCACAGCAATTCTCCCAAGGACGAGACCAGTTCCATTTCTAAAGACTCCTGCACAGTGACTCGCGGTTTCCATTCACGCCCAGTTTCCCTGACATCAGATTCAGGTTCCCACACGTTTAGAGAGGAACCACTTCGCTTACATTCCGGAAGCACTCGCTACGATCAAAGACTGGTCATTGTGATATACAACACTGCATTGGAATGTACGTAATCACCCTAACACTGAAAATTGAGAACATTATTGGTTACGCTTCACAAACTAATCAAATAACCAACTTAACCGTTGTCTTTTTTTTAAAATAATGAGCTTTTTTCCTAAGGTTATCAATCCATTCACAGAATTCTTGGTCTGCAAGTCAGGGTAGAAGTGAATACGTAAAACGTGAGAGCACACCTATCTGTTGACATTGATCAACGGCTGTTCCGAGAGTAAACGAAAACTACTCGAGGGCATCCGGTATTGTCAAAAATTATCCCCGCCCGCAGGGACGTTGCTACTATGGTGCTAGGCGGTGCAGTGCACCGGGGCCCCTACGCTCAGGGGGCCCCCAAGAATACCCCACGAAACCCCCAAGTGCACTTCTGGGGGCCCCCAAGTGCACCTCTGGGGGCCCCCAGGTTAACCTCTGGGGGCCCCCAAGCGCAGTTCAGAGGGGCCCACGCACCTCTACCGTCATCTAAGGGGGCCCTGAGACACAGGGCGCCCCTCACTACGGGCCCTCACTGCTCAGGGGGCCCGCATGCACAACTCAGGGGCCCCCAGCCTCACCTCAGGGGGCCCCCACCAGCAACACAAAGCAAAAAAAGGTCGCCCATCTGGCATGAGGGCCCAAAATAATTTTTTTGTACCGGGGCCCTTGTTGACCTAGCTACGCCACTGCCCGCCCGGCTGATGGGAGGCCCGATCACCAGCTGTAGGGGCCCCCAGCTCGACAAGTTGTATAGCTTGGAAAAAAAAGGTCGCTCATCTGGTCTGAGGGATCGAGTCTAGTCTCTAGTTCCAGTCAACCGCGGGGAAACATCATCTTCGAGTCCAGGTATAGGAGCTGGTTCGTGCCTCCTCTAATCCACGTCTCCAGTTCCAGTCTTCAGATCACTGTGTGCATTCCGGTTCCCGTATCCATAGAGAAAGACTGCGACCTGCGACTTACCTGATCCAACCGCTGCAGCGCGCTGCCGAAGAACACCATTATCACCTCCTGCAACGCCAAAGACAGAACCCGTTAATGTTAAGCATGTAAAGCAATGCGCGTGAAGTTGGAGTTTCACTAACAACGCGCATTTACGCAATAATGACCTTGAGATAGACTGTTAGAGGTTGGCCAGCGTAATTACCAATTTATCTTAATCACATAGCGTCGTGGAATTATGGTAAACTAATAATGCTTTATTTGAGCAATCAGAAAGCTAGAAAATATTGCCTCGATTATCACTTCAATATTCCCTCCTATAAGCAAAAATTAGATATTCAGTAATAAACTTATAATGAATACCACATCCAGTGTAATATCAAACATTCTCTTTGTAATTTTGTTCTGCAATTGTTTACATATTTTAGTCTGATTAATCTTACAATGGTTTATTTATATATTTCCCTTGGCTGTTAAAATTGATCGTTAACATCATTTATTATTTTACAATATTGTGCGTTGGATCCTTTGTATTTGTCGAAAGTTTAGCTCTGAGAAATACTGTTCGGTATCCACAATTCTATTTACAAGGGGTGATCAAATGAAAAGGTAAGAAACGACGTAAAAACGTAACAGTTAAATATATGCATATTGCGCCATGGGAGAACGTAGCGAGACATCCCTGGATGTGATTGGAATCTCTGACTGGGATCGGAGCATGCGCGGGCGCCCGCATGCGCAGTAGAGAGCAGAGGCTCTTATCAAAAGCGGCGTCCAAATGATGCGGCAGTCCGTATGAGGACAGGATGGCGTACAGGTTGGGGATGTGTACTGTAAGACACTCCGACGCCTACGCAGGTCTGTCAAGAACAAAAGACCGGAGCTGCTCACGGAGGGTGTGGTTCTGCTCCATGATAACGCGCGTCCACACGTCTCCAGAGTCACACACATTTGTAGTGGGTGCCTTAGTGGGCAAACTAAGTTACAATTATCTTTCATACCTTTATGATTAATAAAGGGGATTTTTAATTTTAATTTTTATGAAGGAGTGAAAATTTATTAATTTTGCAAGAATCTCTATGTTAGTTGGAATTTAGAAAAATTGTCACAATATGACATTTATTTCCTTATCAATGGTGATTACAAGTCTGAGCGAATTTACCGTTAACATTAACACAAATTGGTAAAATCATAAAAGCAACGTTCAGAGATACAATTAGCCGTCATGAGCAAGCAAACAATTGTATATTTACTTTTCTATATATCTCAGAATTAAAATGCAAGAAATAATTACAATTGGAAACAATGAAAAATACAAGTTATGACGACCTCAGACAAAGGTATCATAATACTGTGACTTTACATTCAAAAAAAGAAAATCATGGGCGCCACGAATGAACAATACATCATTCGAAAATCACTAGTTCTGGCAAATTATGCCGCTAGCTCAGCGGTTTTTACAATTAAAAAGTGAGAACATGTATCTGTTCTCTCATGGTAGCTTAAGGATTCAGTTTCACGGAATGCACAGTCAGATGGCTTGGTCGTTATAAGTTACCATTGTAGTTCTGCGTCTGATGTCTGCGGTGATTGGAGCGGACCCACGTATGTGAGACTATCTCACAATGCGGCTACAGGCATTACCGGCTGTGTCGCCGTGATAAGCTTGCTCCAGCAAGCCGGCAGCCAGAAGTCATATAGCAGCAGTTGGCGAGAGAAAAGTCAACTTTCCTAGTCCGCCACAGACTAGACTCGCATAGCATGGACTCGAAGATCGAATGTAGAATGTCCAGCTCCTCGCTCTTCGGTCCACGAGGAAAACTTCTCGCTCCGCCCCTTGTAGTCTCGAAGCTCACATATAACAGAAATTCCCAGGATTTTAAGTTATATGCTCATTTTGATTGGAGCTTCAGGTTGTAACCTAGTGTCACGTGATATCCCCGGTATATCATTTGCCCCGCGTATATCACAGAGGTCGGACATATTCGGCTAAGTTCGAGGACGACTCTGTGTTCGGGCGGCAGGCATTTCCCGCCAGGTGAGTGACCTTGTTGACCGCCCACCCCCAGGGAGCAGAGTGTGTCGTCCGGCAAAACCCTAAATCCGCGACTTCCTGTCGCCATGGTTCGGGAAGACCACGATTAGCTTCAAGCCTACACAGCTCAATAATTCTTTAATATTCGCTTTAACAAGATACACTAAATGTTCACCATTGCATTACAGTCCTCACTTGGAATCTTGCGTACTTTAGGAAATTACAACAAAAATCTATTTAGGTGGTCGCCCAAGATTTATGTAAATTACTCTAACATTATGACTAATATAATAAAAAATGAACATTAGAACGTGGCGACAGCGCGTCACGTTACAATATGCAGGGCCGCATTTAGGCTCTGTGGGCCCCTAGGCTATACATGTGGTGTTGTGCGGGCCCCCTGTCGCCAGTGGCTGGATGATTAAATTTCGAAATATTCGAAATTCGACCTAAAAAATCTATGGGCGACCTTTTTTTTTAGCTCTATTACCTGCCCAGGTAGTGGTGAGGGCCCCTCTCTTTGTGGTGCGGGCCCCCCTTTGTGGTGCGGGCCCCTAGGCTACAGCCTATGTAGCCTATGCTTAAATGCGGCCCTGACAATATGGATCTGGCCAAGTTCAATTGGGAGACGTTGGACCATCCACCCTACAGTCCGGACATGTCGCCCTGCGATTTCCATGTGTTTGGTCCACTGAAGAAACACCTGAAAGGGAAGCGCTTCAATTCGGACGACATACTCTAGAACGCTGTGAAGGACTGGGTCTCGTCACGGCCACAGGAATCCTGGGAACATGGAATCCTGCGGCTTGTTCATCAGTGGGATCGTTGTGCTCAGGCCTATGTTGTATATTTTGAATAAAATCTACATTTGTACCCACCGTGTCGTTTCGTACCTTTTCATTTGATCACCCCTTGTACATTCATCCCATTGCTAAGAAAATCACATATTTAACGTCTTTGATTAGACATTGTTTAAAGGAACCGACATCAGTAACATTCTGTTTCTTTATTGGTCTGTCACTTTAGAATACAGGAAGCCGATAGCTTTTAGACTGTGTTAGTATACTCTCTGACTACACAATGTTGCCGGCAGTTTTCAATAGTCGACTGAGAGAGCTTTACAGGGTCACGACTCGCCGCCATTGTTCGCCCGCAGCAGATGTTTATTAGCGCCTCAGAGAAATTTTCAGCAGCCCCATTGTGCGCTCCACTCGATTGTTCGGGTAGGATTACAAGTCTCGTACCGCAGGGAGCCGCAATGCCACTAATTGCGGATAATTTCCACGGCATACCGCCACCGTTTCCGACCACCCATTTCGATATAACCTTCCAACGTCCGGTTAAATAGCGCAGACATTTTTTCTTAATTTCAGAAAAAAGTTATGTTTTGAGAATTTTACTTAAAAAAAAAAAATTTAACTCGAATCAAAAGATTATGATTTAACTCACCTGATCATCAAAATCCCGATGGAAGCTTAAGAGAAACCTCTCCCCTATACCATCAGCTAAGGGACCGTGCACAAACTACGTAACTCGGCCCAGGGGGGGGGGGGGGGGCGGGGGGGGGGGGTTGACTGGAAGGCTACGCGGGGCCACGTGGGGGGGGGGGGGGTTTCGAGCCAGGCCACGGAGCTTTCCTTTCATAACCTTTTTCACAGTTAAAATGAGGAACAGAACTCACAACAGCATGTGAATATTTATTTCCGTCATTTAATTATCTCCGTATGTAATTTACAATAGTCTGACAATAGAAAACAGTACAAAACAGAGTACAAAATGTCTTCTGGAATCAAAAGGGAAAAAATCTACGTGCTACGTGGAAATGGGGGGGGGGGAAATTGGTGCAAAAGCCACGTAGGACTACGGGGGGGGAGAGGGGTTCACAGGAGGCCAAAATGGAGCTACGTGGTTTATGCACGATCCCTAAGTATTAGATGCATCAGATTGACTGACTACAGTAAAAAGAAGAGACAATGGATGAATTTCCTTTCTAGGTTCATAGACGAAAAGAGGAAACTGTTTGGAGTGACGATTATTATTAAAGAGAGAGCTCCAGGAAAATAAGAGCACAGAGTGAATAGTGATTGACATTTGTGAATGAGAAATGTTTAGAAATTTCAATATACATGAGAGTTATAAACCATGAAAAATGGGTCATATACAGTCTATATAATAATCACGTGGCTACTGCGCCACCTGAAAAAAAGGTGGACCACCTAAAAGGGGAGGAGGACAAGAAATGAAACTTCACAGGTTGAGAGGGAATGTGATGTTATTTACGTAATTAAAAAATCGAGTGAAATTAATAAAGAACTTGGCAGTATGACTCCGCTTATCGGTATGACGTTGCACCCCCCCCCCCCCTGGCCTTTATACATGCACTGATTTGGTTGGGAAGGGTGTCTTAAAGCAGTTGTATCCTCTCCTGGGGCAAGCTTACCCACAACTTTTGTAACTGGTTCTTGATATCGTGGATACAGTTACTGACACAAGGAAATTAGCTACCCGGACACTGCATTCGACCCGTTATTTTTGGTGGGCTCAGAGCTATTTATTTTCGATGCAGATGCTTTTGCTATATTTTCTGTAACTTATAGTAAACTCCAAGAACTAAATAAGCTACTGTTACAGCAATCCGTTAAATGCGAATTACTTTTGTACGCTGACAGCTCCGTACCCATATTTTACATTGAATTCAGTAAAATTATTATTTGTAAAAACTTTTTAAAAAAATTTAACATTCATCTGGCACAAAATTGTAGTAGGTCTTGAAAAAATTGATTTTTTAAATATATTTTAGTAACATGTTCATTATGCGATCCATGAAATTCTTTATCAGGTGATGATATACATGACTTTTTAAAAAAAAATAAAAAAAAAAAAAACGAAGATTTTGAGTGCTGATGTGTTATCAGCCTTCCACTAAACGCCTTGCAACTATTTTCACCCACGATTTTTTTTTTTTTTTCAAATTTTACATTATAATCGTGTTAGTAAGGACTGAAGTAGTTCTTAATTACTAATTTGAAAACCGAGCATGGTGGGTGAGCGGATAACGTTCTGGCATTCGGGAGGACGTAGGTTCGAATCCCCGTCCAGGCATCCAGATTTGGGTTTTCCATGGCTTGCCCAAATGCCGAGATGCTTCCTTCTAAAGGCTATGGCCAAATTCCTTCCTGTTCCTTGCTCGAAGTCGACGAGGCGTAAAGCAATAAGCAAAACAAATACAAAACAAAAACTAATTTATAAGTTAAAGGGATCGGATTTATGAGGGCGTGTCAGAATTTGGGTTTTCCATGGCTTGCCCAAATGCCGAGATGCTTCCTTCTAAAGGCTATGGCCAAATTCCTTCCTGTTCCTTGCTCGAAGTCGACGAGGCGTAAAGCAATAAGCAAAACAAATACAAAACAAAAACTAATTTATAAGTTAAAGGGATCGGATTTTATGAGGGCGTGTCAGAAGGGACAGACGGATAGTCAAACGAATCATACCCAACATTAGAGATGAACTAAATACTGATCCCATATGTCAAACTATTGAATCACGATGTGTGTGCTGTTTTGTTTTTTTTTTTTTTAATGGCATCTGGGGCACGGAGGCCATACAGGCAGCTCAATGTAATTATTATAGCTTTCAGTGTATAAGTCGTCATCCAGTGTATATATTGTATTTTTACAATGTATGGACGCCACAGGACGGACAGGACATTCACACAGACACACAACACTTAACATCCATGCCCGCGGCCGGATTCGAACCGGTGGCCTTCGGCACGCGGTGCTAGCACTCTAGCCCCTACGCTATCGAGGCCGGCGAATCACGATGTTAGAATGACCACTTCATAGAGATTTTGTTACTGCTGCGCGTTTTCATTATAATCACACTATGATTTCCCGTCTTAAACCATTTAATGGTTTTCGCAGTTGGAGATTCATTCTTCGTTCGATGAATCGGGCATTGAGCTTCGTTATCCTTGTTACTTACGATGAAGTTTCTTCCGAAGCCTCTGGGCGTATTCTATACTGAATGTAGATCAACTCCTGACTATGTTAACTGGTTGCCAACTCCGACAATTAGCAAGTATACAGTCAAGAATTAATTTACTTTCGGTATAGAAGATATCGGGAGGTCTGAGGCGAAACGTATTTGCAATTAACCAACATAACGAAGCTCGATTCAACGAACGAGGAATGATTTCTCCGTCTCGTTTAAGAAAATTAAACAGACATACATGAAGTAAAAAACAAACCACTAACAAGTAGGGGTAGTAGATAACGGAATAAACGATTCTTCGCATACTGTTAAACAATGATAAAGCATTTATCGGAGTACATTTTGTTCGTAAAGATAATTTTAAAATTCTTCTATATAGCTATGCCGTGACCAATAATTCTACAATACATTCAAGCTAAAAACTTCATACAAAATTAGTAACTGTTATAATGTTATCTTATTACTGTCTCGTTTAAACCTGTCCTTAAAGCTGCAAATATAGGGAAAACATCACATTGTCACTTCTATTCAGTTGCTAACATATCAGACTTACTGCCAGAAGTGCGAAATTACGTAACAAATATGTTGCATTTTAGAAATGTTGCTAGGGAATACGTCTGGAACAATTGCCATGAGTAAAACCTGTAAACATCTACCTGTCAACTCGACAGTTACTACACTCTCTGTATATTGTATTAAAACGAAAAATTAAACCAGATTCAACGCTCTTGTTTCTCTAGGTTTATTTTTCAGTGCAATCAGTTGTATTTACCCTACCTGCTAGTCTGGTCGGGTTGCGTAGATTAACGATCTCTAGTCATGCTGTCACACAAATAATAATAAAACCACTAGAAAGTATGAAACATACATTCAACTCAGATACTTTTTTAAGGGCTGTATATAATTCAGCTTTTTAAACCTTCAGCCAGAGGAGATAATATGTGCCTAAAAAACACACACACACACTTGCTTGTGCTCTGCTGGAAATAGTTTCGGCAGTCGGTAGTAACTCTTAGAAAGTGGGTCGGAGCTAGAAACATGGTCCGAGGTATGAAATTTTATGAAAATAACACAACGAGAAAGTTTAGCGAATAAGAAAATGTTTAAATATTGCTGAGTAAGTTCCATTACGTGTGCATTATAATTAGATAATAGACAACAGCTTCTGGAGCAGCATACAGCTAATCAAACTACATATCCCGATTAGGTAGAATGTTTTATTTTGACATTAATACGTCTTTACACCAAGTTGCGAGTCTTGTCATCAAAAATCGACTCTTACGTACGCATTGGAAATGTTTGAAATCGTACTACTGAGTGACTTCCAGAGATGACCCTAAGGTGTAGTATGATTGCCTGTGAGCCAGATCGCCGATACTATGAAAAAACCCCGTCCGTTTGCCCTGCCTAGTATCCAGGAAGACAAAATCAACGTCGTAAAAAATTCTTGTGACCGGGTGAAATAAAATGGTAACTACCAACGGATGCGTTGTCCGATCTTCGCAAAAAGTATCAACAAGTAGTCTACATTTCCTAGTTTGAGTGTGCGGTCAGATCGTATAAAACAAATATTTTATATAACTTTGTGGGCATTAATGGAAAAAAAATTCTTACCATTTCAGAATGTTATGTTGTCACATATAACTGTTATGACCATTTCTCCTAATATCACCCTCCCTAATATTTTTTCAATTTATTTATATTTATTTTTTAAAAGCTGAATCAAAAATGACATCCTGAGCACCCACGTTTTACAGTTAATTTAATTTGGGGTTGGAATATCAAGCACTTTCAAACAATATTATTATCTGCCTCATTAGTGGAACATCGGTTAAATATATTCCAGTTACTCCCCGTAATATTTTTCATCAATTCATTTGAAATTCTAAAATAGTAATTTAATCTCAAAGATGACCAATTAAATAGTAACAGTAATGTTTTGTACTATTTTTAAACTCCAGTGTGGTCCTGTGCATTGGCGGTAAATTGTATTTACGAGTTAACCAATTTTGCAAGGATGTCTAACTTTGGCATAATTCTTGTGTAGTTTGGTGAGTGGAACACTTACAGTAGGTTACTTTCGCCAGTGATCGTACTGTGTACGGATCTCCTTTTTATACGTAACCAACTCCCTCTCTCGATTATGGGACAATGCACGCGCCCGCGGCTTATCCCTCGTTGGCTGTTACACAACCCAATGATCTACTGAGACAAATTACATGGAAAGTCATCTGCGGTACAAGGGGCGGTACAACCCTCAGGATAAGAAATCTCCGTTGCGGCAACGAGAAACTATACGTGAACGTTGAAAAAGCAGTAAATTGTAATCTGTTCGTAACATGAACATATAAGTCCAAAGATCACACCACCATACTCTATACTCTTTAAGATTCTATTAATATTGTTGTTAACTGTACGTTCAAATACACGAAGAACATAATTCAAACCTTTCAGGGAGCTGGAAGCATCCCAAGCTTATGAAAATAGCTATGAACGGAAAACTTCTAAAGTGACATTTAATTTTTTTTTAACTCGTTGAGGACGCGGGCAACAGAAATGACGTCAGTAACATGGAACTTCTAAATGTAACGTAAACTATTAAATAATAATTGTATCGTGTCTTATTCTTTAGTGCAGAATGGTATATCTTATTCTGGTTCAGGATGCATTTCAACATGACCACCGCTTCTACTAACATTGCATCCCGGAAATCCAAAAATCTGCCGTACGCGACTCTAGCCCGCACACATAGGTTCACGCAGACGAGGCTACAGGTAAATGATAGTAGAGTTATAAAATCGTAGTGACCGAAGAACACCTTGACTCGTTCGTCATGAGATGCAGCCATTGGGACTTCTGATTGTCAGGCATAGAGGTCTAAGTCTAAAAACACTTCGTTCAAACATACAAAGACTTTCCTTCTTACTACGAATTGTATAGGGTTCTTCTTTTTCTTAGCAATAAAAAGAAACCTACGAGTTTCCAACATTACTTAAACATGGCCACCACTATCAGGAATAGGTTAACGGATGTTGTTGTCGACAAATTTTACAATTAATAATCATGAATTTTATTGATAAATTGTTTCCTCTTTAATATAATTAAAGACGTGTAAAGTAATGGGCATCTATTAGTATAATAGACAAGTGTCACACTGACGTCATGTCACGGGATGACGTCAATCTATGACGTTGCGCTATGACGTCACGCTTTTTGCGAATGCACGTTATTTAATAACATTTCCAAGCATCATTGAATAAATTAACTCACAGAAAACTGCAATAAAAGTATGTATTGCGTTAAAATCGACATATCAATCATTAGATGCTTATATTTACGTAATATTCTTTTGATATATAGAAGTATTCCTTAAATTATTTGTCCATAGATATGTAAGATAAAAAAGTTCGTTTTTCCAAGCATCGGTAAATAAATTAACTCACAGAACACTGAAATAAAAGTATGTATTGCGTTAAAATCGACATATCAATCGTTAGATGCTTATATTTACGTAATATTATTTTGATATATAGAAGTATTCCTTAAATTCTTTGTCCATAGAAATGTAGGCTTAAGATAAAAGCTTTGTATTTCGTGCATCAATGTAGAGAACATTTTGGTTAGAGCATTATTTCGCATAGATCAGAATTACTAGTTAATAAATAACATGTTAAACAGCTTTAAAAATGTATTGTCAGATATTCAGTTACAAGTTTCAGTTTAAATTTGTTCACAACATTTATAAGGTGGAATCACAATAAAGCCGAGCGTTTTTCTACGACGATGTGTAGGACTGCCAATGAACTGCATTCAGACTGGAGGCCGGTCGTGCTTCTGCCGTCGAACTGCTCTGTCGCCGCCGCCGATGGCCGCACTTGGTTCTGCAACCGCCGCTTTCTCTGAAACAGCGTGACGTCAGTATGTTGCGAGCATGGGGTCCACCCCACCCGCCCCCTCCGTGGACCCCGGCCCCGCCCCTGCCGCCGCGGTGCTTGCGGCCGCGGCGGATGCCTGCTGCCACAGCGGGCGCAGCAGTCGCAGGGCGCTGCGGCGCAGCTCGTCGCTGCGGCGCAACACCCTGCGGCGCAGCTCGTCGCTGCGCGCTGCTGCGTCCACTGTCGCAGCCGGCAAACGCGGCAGCCGCAAGCACCGCTGGACTCCAGACCTCAGACGGAACAGCCAGCAGCCGGGATGCAACCCCTGCCCCAAGAGTCTTCAGCGAGGCGACGAGCGCTTCGACTGAAGACTCGATGAGGCCGAGGTTCCATCCCGTCTGCTCGCTGTTCCGTCCGAGGCTGGAGTCCACTGTGGCCCTGTCGGACGCCGTCTTATATACCCTTTCAACAATGGCGGAGACCATTTCCGTGGAAACGGACCGTGTCGACACAGAAATCTAATGGTTACCGTAGATACGCTGTCACAGCAGGCTTCGAAATTTGGTATATTGTTCCAGGTTCGCACGCAGTATTCAGCTGATACGAGAATTCGAAACGATCCACATCTAAGATTAGTTTAAAGACTTTTGGGTTTCGATAACAGAGACCAGAATGTGATTTCAGCATTGTGTTTTAATTGAAGTGGTTGATATCAACGGCATCGCTAAACCTCCAAAGGCTCTTTTTATTCAAGAGAAATGATACTTCTGACATCCGAGGTGGTTGCCGACATGTTAAGGTGAAAACACGTACAATAATCAGCGATTAAGTGTGAGTGAATTTGGCTGCCACAGAACTGAATCATCCATATGTAAGTTTCCGTTCTTAGACCATATTCTTTTTATTTTATTTTAAAGTGACAGGATATGTGTACTTTACCCATCATATCCTCTATTTTCTGCGCAAGGAGTGCGTAGGTATTCCACCATGGTCGTTTGAAGGAACCATCCCAGTATTCGGCTGGATTGATTTCGAGAAATAATAGAAAACCGAAAGCTGGATTGCTATACGGGTATTTGAATCTGCGTCCTTCCAAATGCGAGGCCCGAGCGTTATCGCTCACCCACCAGGCTCGGTTCATCTAATAGACTAATCGTGTGGTCGGTAAAATCTACCGCACTCTGACCTTCTTGGTGCTAGTGTAAATTGCTGCAATTTTCTTTTTTTTTTTTTTTAAATAAAGTTTTTAGTTTATTTATTTGAAGTTATTAAAACCTATTACGAGTCTCTATATAACTGAAGAAAAAATTAACACCGTTTGGGATAGAGGAGGTGAATTTTGACTCAAGGCTGGTAACTTTTCAAGCTATCTGAATCCCTAGCGTGTTTGGATGAATAACTGGCGAATTATCAAATGATTCAAATTACTAGTAATAAATTTCTTTTTGTATTAATTTTTAGCATGTTTAAGGAACTTAATCAAATGATCATTTCAAGTCTGTTATGGGAAGATGTCAGTCAATTTTACAGATTTTGTGTCTCTGTAAATTTCTAGTAAAATGAAACATACAAGCGGCCTGAAGTAAACCCCACTACCAGGAGGTGAGATATGCGACTTGACAACGTATCTGCTGCGAGATTTATGCGCAGTGCAGTACGCTAGCATATCCCTGTTCGACATATTATAGAAACTACAGCTACACGGAATGAAATGAAGGGTCAGCTTATTAGGTAAACAGATATAAAGACTACAGGTTGATTATGTTCATAGGGTTGGAACAGACTTGCTTATTGAAGAATTGATGTGTAAATATCTTGGCATAATATTTTATAATAAACTCAACAAAGCCAGATACATTAGACAGGTGGTAGGAAAAGGTTATAAAGTACTTCATTTACAGGAAAGGGTGCAGAGAAGAGGAGAAATTGTGTTATAAACCTTGGCCAGACCATTGCTTGAATGTTGTGCAGTTTAGGGCCCACAGCTTGGTTATCAAATGAAGGAGTTGGAGGGCGTGCAAAAGAGAGCAGCTAGATTTGTTTGGTGATGTTTTAGCAATACTCAGCTAGTATCATAATAGCTGTTGTGCACGCACTCAGAAGGGAAAAGTAATAAACTAAATAGTTTCATCAACACGAATATATCGATTACTAAAATGGATTTTTTTTAACTGCTTTACGTCTTTTTTTAACATCGAGGTCTTTAGAGACGGGAAAGGATGGGGGGCAAGGATGGGGGCAAGGAATGGGAAGGAATTCGGCCATGGCCTTTTGAAGGAAGCATCCCGGCGTTTTCCTGGAGTGATTTGGGGAAACTATGGAAAACCCAAATCTGGATGCCCGGACGGGGATTCGAACCGCCGTCCTCCCGAATGCGAGGCGAGAACGCTAACCGTTACACCGCCCCTCTCGGTACTAAAATGGAAAAGACCTTTTAATAATACAGGGAGAAGAGAGTGCGACGCAACGTCGACTGGATCAAGAAGAAAGAGGATCTACCACCTGTGTCGGAACAACCATGGATATGGAAGACACTGAACAGACTTCGAGTTGGTGTCGCAGCTGCAAACACACTCTTGCTTCATGGGGATACCTGGGAAAGAAACCAGATGCAACATGTTCTTGCGGCGAGATCGAAGCTAAGGGAGCGTGCATAAACCACGTAGCTCCATTTGCCCTCCTGTGAACCCCCCCCCCCCCCCCCCACGTAGCCCTACGTAGCTTTTGCCTCTACCCCCCCCCCCCCCACGTAGCACGTAGCTTTTTTCCCTTTTGATTCCAGAAGACATTTTATGCTGTTTTCTCTTGTCAGACTATTGTAAATAGATAAGTAACTGTGGGAAATAAGTATTCACATGCTGTTGTGGGTTCTGTTCCTCATTTTAACTGAGAAAAATGTTATGAAAGGAAAGCTACGTGGCCTGGCTCGGACCCCCCCCTCCCCCCACGTAGCCCAGCGTAGCCTTCCAGCAAACCCCCCCCCCCCCCCCCCCCTGGACCGAGCCATGTAGTTTGTGCACGGTCCCTATGGTACATTTGTTGTCATGCCAGTAACTCGGAATACATGTATCTCAGTCAGACCTTCAATCAGCCAGTGACAAAGCCATCGCAATGGCGGAAAAATTACCATGTATCTGATGCTGCCATCGACACGAAAAGAAAAAGAATAATACACGGAGGCATAAATCAAGATTAGGAAACCAACCAATCCTTCAAGTTGTCGTTAATTCCGAAGAGAAAATATGTAATTGGAAATTTCTGTAATTCGAAAGTTACAATTACTTTTTTGTGGGAAGAAAAATTTACGTCGGCTGTCCCAGAAACTAAATTTATTATTGGCAATATAATTGTTAATTTTAGATTTAAACATTAAAACAAGATACAAGAACCTCCCGAGGATGTCATATTGGTTCTGGACTCAATTTCTGGCAACATCTGCAGTATAACTCCTAATAAGATGGAAACATTAAATAGCGAAACACAGCGACAAGCTAGTTAGTTTATAAACACCTATCTTGCAAGACGGAAATGTCAGAGGTTTATATCACAAAACACAAAAACTGAACAGTTGCCGTAAAAGAGCTACAGTTGATGAAGAATGGCATAATTTGTAAGATTTTATGAAGCGTGCAAACGATGAAGCACCAGGAGCAAGAAATAAATGCAGTAAAGTTCCTCAGAATAAGGATTTTTTTTTCCCTTTACGGCTCTACGCCTCGTCGATGTCATTAGGTGCGTGAAAGGTCTGGGGGAAAAGAACGGGGAAGAATTTGATCACGATCTTCTGAAAGGACCATAAAGGCGTTCACCTGGAATGATTTATGGGAACCATAGAAGAATCAAATCTGGATGGCCGGACGGGAATTCGAAGCTGCATTCCCCGGAATTCTATGCAGGTTTAGTAGGTTCACAGTGTTGGTAGAAGAAGGAGTGAAAGGACGAGGGAAAAAAACCTTCGAGCGTATATAGTTATTCATTGTGTGCTTGCGAGTACTGTCAACAAGACAGATCAGGAAAAAAACTGTCCGTGGATTGTGAATGAGGCCCGTGTTGGCCAGTCGGCCGTTGGTCTGGCGTGAGGGATTGTCGCTGACTCACTTTGCATCAACACCTTTTACTTTTTTAAAACTCCAGAGAGTACAGTCAGGCGACTGGTTTATCCAGTAATGAAGCATATTACGATTTGTTGTGAATCCATATTATTTTCACCTGATTTTGGTGGCGTGAACGATCTTCGCTCGGCAACTTTCGATTTCTGTTCAGTATGCAAGATTTCATCAAAATCCTTAGAGAAGCTTGTGACAAATTAATTTTATCTATTTACAAGAGTTGCTCATATAATAGTATTAGATTGGGCAGATTAAATATATAGACAGTATAAAAACCTAACCTGAAGGTTCCTCCAGAAGGAGGTATATTAAGCCATTGTATCAGAGGTAGGACGGCCAGTTCCTTTCCTGTAGGACCTACAATTTAACGTAGATTCCGAACCACAGAAAACCCCACCGTAGTTCATGTGATCAAATGAAAATCTTAAAAATTCTTGTCCCCACCGGGATTTGAACACGGGATCGTAGCCAGAATTTTTTGAGAGCTAGCGCAGAAACCACTTTTATCCCACTAATTACATTTGAGCTGTCAGACCGCTCCATATTTGTTATACATTCAATATATTTCTTTTCTACTCAAAATGTTTTTCAATTAAACTGGTAGTATTTAATGATAACCACTTTTTACAATTCAGTAATATTGATGTTTGTGTTAAATACACATGCGGTCAAAAAGTAAGCGATGATTACGTTATAACTGCTAATATGATTTTCAAAGAAGTTTTGTAGAATAAAGAATCACTTTTGACAAAGCCAGTTATTAAATATCTTTTTTTTTAAATGTTTTATACGGGTCAGCTAGTATACAAGGAAGCTAACAGTTGTTTACAACAACCTAAAGATAAAACAGTAGACTCAACGTGGCATTATTTTTTTTATTTTTTTTAAGTTTGAAGAAAATAGCATTTGACAAAGCCAGTATCTATTTTTAAATGTTTTACAATTAAACTTGTAGAGCTAGTATTCCTCCGAAGAAATGTATGCAAGAAATGTTCGTTTAAATATATGAGTTCCTTGGAGCCAAAGATAAAATATTAATAGGCTTTCTTGTATCGGAATCGTCTACGAGACGGCGTTAGAGCTGTTTTAGAGATTCCAAGAGCAAACATTGTTCGTATTTTGTAAAATTGGGTTTTTGCAGGGACGACAACTATTTATATAAACTTAAAAAGGCAAATATTATCGGAATATGAAATTTCATCCAAATCGTTAGAGCTTTTTCCGAGATCCAAAATATATATTTATTTATATACAAGAATTGCTCGTTTAAAGATATAAGATTATGTTTGATTGTGGCAGAATTCTAAATATGAGAGAATACAAGAGAAAATCAAAATTGATAGGTCCTGGTTGAAGAGTGGTTTTTATTATATATCGTTCTCTTAGATACGACACAAATTCACTGTAATTTTGTTGCTCTGCAGTTTCAGGGTTATTTATAATAGACAAGTAGTAATTTTTCATGTTAATATAGGTCATCAAAGTTTCTCAGTAGTCTGACGACTCGGTGGTTAAGGTATGTGACTGAAGATCAGAAGGTGTCCGGTTCAAATCACATCTCAGCTGGGAGTTTCAAGGGCTGTTAATCCGACCATCATCTGTCGCAAAGCTTGTTTTACGT
>CM061914.1:46091612-46106616 GCA_031002005.1 Vandiemenella viatica
ATCCACAATGAATAAAGTTAGTGTAAGGAACATTGGAAATTAAGAGAGGAGGGACTAAAAAGGATGAGGTGTTGTGATTTGGAAACCAAATGTAGACAGTATTTTTCTCCTTGTTTTAAAGTATACGTTTGTGAAGTTCCATCAATATCGGATAAAACTGTGGATATGTATATGAAATATTGACAAAAATTAGGGGGTTGGGGTAAAGGGGAAGGGCAGTTGGTTGTTTAAAATCAAATTTAAACAGCATTTTTATCCTTGTTTTGATGTATACCAACGCAATGTTCCATCGAAATAAGATAAAAACTGTGGCTTTCGATAAAGATCTCTGCAAATTAATAGGGGAGGGGTAAAGGGGGAGAGGGTGGAGTTGGGCTTTGGCAAACTGAAAGTAAACAGTATTTTTCTATTTGTTTTAAATTATCCTTCAAAATCGGATAGGAACTGTAGTTTTGTATAAAGAACATTGACAATAATGAAGGGGTAGAAAAGGGTAGAGGGATTGGGTTTTTGTAAAACTAATGTCTACAGTATTTTTCTAATTTTTTTTTTTAAGTATGCGCACGCAAAGTTCCTTCGAAATCGGATAAAAAGTGTGGGTTTGTGTAAAAAATAAGGGGTTCGAAGGAGGAAAGGGGATGCGTTTTTGGAAACCAAATAAAGGCAGTATTTTTCTGTTTGTTTTATAGTATACATGTGCAAATTTCCGTAGAAATAGCATAAAATCTGTTGGGTTGTTTAAATTATGGGGTGTTATGTAGAAGAGAGGGTAGTTTTTTGGAAATTTTATTTGTTAGTAACCATCTCCGACTCGCTCTCGACAACTCACCTATGTTTCACTGTAATCGGATGAACGGTTTAGGAGCGCATAGGGGACACAAAGAAAGGTACATTGATTTTTATATATAAGATGCTAATGGAATTTTGCAACGTTTAAGATGTTTTTGTTTTATTTATTTATTTTACACGTGGGGTGGTAAGCAGACCATCATCTGATTACAAAGACTTTTATACACATAAAACATACGGATACGAGTATTGAACACAACTACAACAAACAACCCATTTTTCCACTTCTGCTTCGTACTTCTGTGCAATCTAATTGCGTAAAGTGTTTAACCTTACTAGATGCACATCTCCACAAAATTATAAATGAACTTAGTGAACTGATCCCCTTCCTCCTTTCCGCTTCCAACCTACTTTTGTCCAAAGTAAAAATTAGTAGAGGGCAAAAGTTGGTTGGAAGAGGAAAGGAGAAAGGGGGTGTGTGTAGGTAGATTTCCACCGGAGCGGATTTTTTTCCTTTATTATTATTAAAATAAGTAACAGTTTAATTAGAAAAAAATGAAAAAGGAGTATTGAATTTGGAATCTAGATATATATAAGAAAACCAAAATTTAGCTAAACCTTTAAGAAGAAACTTCTATCTATGAAATACATTGAATATCTGGTGATATAACACTTAAGAATATTTGCTTTAATTTCCATAGAGCCCATGAAGCCAAATAATTTCTTTATATAGAAGTCGATTAGGACGATATTAGGGAAAATTTTAAAATAAATTCATTGCAGTTTAGAAAATCAGTCATTTAAACCATCTATGACAAAAAGATGTATAATTAGCGTATCGAATCTATAGTAAAAATATAAGAATTACATTAAATTCGAGGGTAGTCTTATCCTGATAATTAGTACTCGAGTTATTGTGTTTACAAAAAACTACCGTGCTCACGCATTATGTCGAAAATGGTCAAAATGGAGGTAATTCTGTTTCCCTGTGCTTTCACGAATTAGGAAATAATATCAGCTCAGGAAAATCGTTTAATCAACTATAAATAGTTTAGTAAATAGTCTCTGAATGGATGAATGCTTCTTACTGTCATTATTTAACTGCGTAGAGGTCTATACTTAATACTTTACGATTGGCGTGTCCAAACAAAAATTCGATAGGGATTTATGTTGCTGTTTCTACAAAAGACAAAGTCAGCTTCAATGTTTTGAAATGAAGTCACAACTATTTTTAATTTTTTATAGTTGAAACTTGATTTTGCTGTTTCTGATATAAACGCTTTGCGAACAAAACGGAAAGAGAGGGGGGGAAAAATGGCATCTGTAACCACAAAGCTGTGAAAGTTAGTTTCTAGGTTTCTCTTCACGTAATCGTCTAGCAGTAGAATATAAATACTTTGCTTGTTAAATAACGGCAACGACATCGCAACATTTCAAAGACTACATGTGTGGTAATAATGTGCGAATTTACAGTATCTTAATGCTAGTCATAATTTTGCTGAAATCACTACGCTTTCTCAGGAATAAAATCAACTTAATGCTCTTAGCTGAAAATTAATATTGCATAATATCTATAGAGGAGGGTAGTTAATCGATATTAGAAAAGACAAAGTCACTAGTTTTCATAACACTTTATGAGCTTAAGAAGCTGATTCTGTGTTTTCGTATGTTTCTCTTGGTAAAAGATAAATAAAATCGGTGTTATGGCATCTGTGGTTAGTTTAATAATGTACATTAACAACCAAATTTCAGTAAAAAAAATATTTAAGTACTAATGTACTGTTAATGATTTTGCTTTCAGTTACCAGAAAATAAATTAAAACATTATTTCATCGACAGTTCGCTTTTTAACGTCTAATGATAGTGTTCTCTAAATGCAAGAAGCTTTTGTCTGTGTTCATCACGTTGCTTTTCTGACTGTTTGATATAAATTAAGAAACCTCAAGTTATAATAATACGAATTTCATCGATTTTCAGAATTAATTTCTGAGGTATAGAATTCAGGGCCGATTAGAGATTAATACGTTGAAGTTTTAAATAATCTCATTTAAACCCGCTTTCTGAGTTTTCTGATTATTTTTGTTTGGAACACGGTCAACAATTATCAAAACTAGATAAAGTTACCCAGCGATGGCTGTAATCTAAAGCTTGTGGCAAATATCGAACCTAAATTGTGATATTAACTTACTAAGTTTTTACTAACTTCAACTTTTTGAATTAAACACTTAGATTTTGTATCTCTATCTTAAGAATTCCATATAGGAAAAATTTATTTTCTTATCGATACAGTGAATCCATAGTATTAAATTCCTCTTTTCTTCATCCACCACTTTGCTCATTATTTCCTACTTGCATCTATGAAATTAGTGCAAACGAAACTTTGATTTTATTGTAGACTCCTTGTTTGTGGCATGTGTTCATAACTGTCGGCAGGACGCGGTTTCGAATCTCAGTCCGACAATTCGGATTTGGGTTTTCCATGGTTGCCCCAAATCACTTCCTTTAAATAGTTCAAGGCCGAATTCCTTCCCATTACATGCTTCCAGCCTTTCTCCGCCTCTAACGACCCTTCAAAGCGTAAAGGCATAGGGGGAAAAAATGAGACTACGCTTCTACTCTCGTGTGTACTAATGTTCTGTGATTTGGTTTGTTTGTCATTTCGATTTTATATCCGATTTGAAGACATTCCCAATCCAGAATCACAGGATGACTTACAGCAGCTTGGAGTCAAATAAAGTTCGCTATGAAAGGTTTTAATCTTTTGAGTTACTGTATTTGACTACTAAGAAATGAAGTAAAGAAGGAAAGAAACCGTGATAGTAAGGTTTTTTTTTTTCTTATTGCTTTACGCCTTGTCGACGGCTAAGGTCATTAGAGGCGGGATGGGATTGGGGACAAGGAACGGGAGGGAATTCGGCCATGGCCTTTTTGAAGGAAGAATGCCGGCATTCGCCTGGAGTGATTTGGGGAAACCATGGAAAACCCAAATCTGGATGCCCGGACGGGGATCGAACCTGCGTCCTCCCGAATGCGAGGCCAGAGCGTTAACCGTTCATCCACCACCCTCGGTATGATAGTAAGAGTGAAAGAAAAAATGAGAGGGATAAAACGAGTGAAACAGAGCGAGGGAAAAAGACTGAGGGATTGACGTAGAAGAAGCGATAAAGGAAAAGAGAAAAAAGAGATAAAAAGCGAAAGAATTTGTGAGAGTCGCAAAACTGAAAGATTTATTATGAGCTTCTACAAATTGCAACACTTATTTCAGAGAATCTGCACGGGTGGGATGCGGATTGAATCGCAATCATCTCAACCTCGGGTGCAGCCATTGCCCCGCTTCATCTGGTGGGCGAACGAAAGCAGTAGCTGATGGAGCGCACAGAGCCGTTCATTATCCGTGGTCTTGGCTTTCGTTTGTGGAGGAGGCGTCAGATGCCAATCTGTTCCCGCACGCGACTTTCGGGCTCAGTTTTCGCGGCCCCTGCACGCTAACAGCTCTCTTGACACGCAACGTGGCTTTTGTTTTTTTTTAGGCAGCCCACTTTCTCCCACTCACGAAAACACGTACGCTCACCGCATGGCTTCACGCGTTCGTTCATATGGGATCATTCTGCAAATACACCATCCGCATTGTGTCAGCATGAAACGGCCCGATCAGAGGATCACACACTGCGGTAGCCAACACCGACAGTGCATTAAATCGGATTCATTGGAAGACAGAGGGAGGGTGAAGAGAGTGGAGAGTGTACAATGCGTTTATTGGTGATGCGGCGTTGAAAGATTTTGGTTGAAGAATTAAGAGAAATGGATGGAAAGGAAAATGTGACCATGACCACAAGCTGTCATTCGTTTTCAGGCATAAGGGGGCATCCATAAATTACGTGAGGTGAAATAGGGGGGGGGTCCGGCGAAATCTCACTAGATCTCACCAAGGGGGAGAGGGGGGTCAACGGAAATCTCACGTGAGATTTATTAAAATTGGGCAGGACTGTAGAGCTAAAAAAAAGGTCTACAATTGACGCGAAAGTCGATTTTAAGGGGGTATTTGGCTGAAAAGTGTAGGTGAGACCTTAAAAAAAAAAAAAAAAAAGAAAGTCTCTAAATGTTGTAAAGACGATCTGTAGGGGGGGGGGGTCTCACGGGACCAGATCTCACCACAGGGGGGGGGGGGTCCGAAAATCCGGAAAACACCTCACGTAATTTATAAGGGAAAATGAGGAATAATTTGCTAAAAACGCTGAAAGAATTTAAAGTTCGAATTCATATAGAGCAAATGTTAGGGGGTACAAAACTGAGGAATAATGAGCGTGTATGGAAACTGCCATCAGAGAGTACGCTCCACTACAAACAAAAATTAAATTAAATTAAAAACATCGAGTTGTAGGAATCGTCGATTCGAGTCATGCATTGTGCAAGGGTATTTTTGAATAATTTCTTGGGTACATCCTGTATTTTCTGTAATGTCATGCATGAAAGAGAGAGAAATAATACATACTTAAAAGAATTAGTTCATATCCACTTGAAGAATCATATACAGCTGTAGATATATAAAATGTAAAACCTTGCGGCTTGCTGTATGGCTAACCGTCAGTATTTTTTTTTAATATCATGGAATTCAAATTCTAAGTATGTTAAAAACAGTAGATAGATTTTGGATTCGTCGTTCTCAAGACTTACGTACTCAGAAGGTCTTACAAAAGCCAGCAGTAAAGCAAAAAAGTAGCCTATATTCACAATCTTTGAAAAATTATAACAGACGTTCTGTTTCATTCGACTTGTTGCTTTCTTAGAACTTCTAAAATAATATTAACCTAAAGACTATAAATGAAAATAAACATCACAAAATGAAAATAATCAGGTCGTGAAAACAGATGGTATAAATTAACAGATTAAACTGTACAAATCCTATTGTTCGTCATCATGCTCCAAAACTACTGAAGTGATCTCTTTTATGCATCTGGAATATTGACTTTGAGGAAGAGGGAAACTGATAAGATTAGGGCTTTTTAAATAAGCGTTTGGTGGTGGTTAGAGACAATATCGTTAAAATGAGAAACAAAGAGGTGATGAACATCGTAAAGGAGCATAAAAAGATTAACAAGACGAAATCAAACTCACATGACAGGCAACATAAGCTAAACGGATGCTAGAAAATGTGTTACCACCTTAATGCAGTACATAATCTGGTTTGATGCTCTTCCTGCTGTTTGTATCAACGCTAATAATCTCTAGTTAATTGGCTCTATTCAGTTATCGAGTGAATACTTTTAAATTGTCTAAGAGTTGTGATAATTCACACTACGGCAATCGATTCACCGAAAACATTGTGGCTTATTTGAAGTCTTCTACACAGCTAATTTTTATTGTCTTCTCCTATGAGTTTTCCGAGTGTCCTTTTCTTTATTTTGAACTGACAGTTGTGCTTACCAATACGATTGCAATGCGGTCTGGTGCTAGTGTCTACAGCACACAGGGAACGCGTAAGTATTTCCATGCGTTAATGAAAATGTGACCTGTAACTTGTTTTAAGATATGCTCTGTTTTGAAAAGTACATTATGACAAACTTAGCTTTTGCGATGTAATGGTGGAAAACCCGCCACCTCTGAAAGGTACTCACGCAACGATCATCAACTTGTAAGTGTTTCTCTTCTTATATGCTGCGATTTTTCTTTATAGTCACCATTCGGAACATGAAAGAAACAAAACCTGATCTCTGTTCTCAGATTGGAAACGAAGTATAGTCATCTGCGTCTGAACTGCGTAAAGTTGGTCCTGAGAGTTTCGTATTACTCTGCTTTGTGAATTTGGTAGCATTTAGGGCATAATATGGGACGGACTCTCGGATGATTTAACAGGCGATACCACTCGTCGAGAAGTGAACTCACGTCATGGTCGTACCTCTTTCTTTCACGGATGTCAACGTATTAAAGCTACCCCTAGCACACGTGTTAGCTGCCATCCACGTAGGTCTTGCAGGATGTATGCTCGAGCAATACCCTGCAGTCTCGGCGATGTGAAGTAGCACAGAGACCTGAGATATCCTCATTGCTCCCACGTTACGCAGCCACCAGGAGTGATGGCGTTGGTTATGACAGCCTCCATAGTTTCGCTCATCCCTATTTGCATACAAAGGCCAGGCGAGAGGTTTAACTTGCGTAATAGGGTTGAGCCGGGGCGTCGGGGGAAAGTCAGAGGTAGTGGACCACCGACAACACAGCCTATCTCAATGAGCACACATACAACCACCATACTCTGCCATTTCTTCAAAAGGCAGTGTTTTATGGGAGTTTTTATCCTAGGATATTTTCTCCTATTAACAAGGTTGGTCAGTTCTTCTTCTGGGTTGGTTTGTCTTTGTGTTGGTACATTAGTTTATTAAGCTCAATGGTCTTTTATGTCAGTCCATTGAAGTATCATACTGGCCGATGTTTTTGACCATTTGATTGTTTGACTTCTGAGAGCTATTGTAAAATGATTTTGCCAGCAGCCTGAATCTGAGAGTAGGCACTGCAGTAGCCTCGTGTATGGCATCAGTCGGGAAATGATGTGGTAAATGTAGGGCTCTCTTCAATGCCCAGTTTTGAATGACTTGTAACTTTTGTATTTCACGATTTGCGGCGTAAGCCCATGCGGGACATGTGTATTCCATAATTGGTATGATAAGGCTGGTATAGATTTTGACGCCAGTAGTTGGCGGGAGTAATCTATTGAGATTGATGAGATAGTTGCTGTAACCTCGCACTCGCTCGGCATCTGACTTCTTCTATGTGGGTGTGCTACGTTAGTCTCTATCTAGTGTGACCCCTAGATAGCTAACAGTCGTAGATCAGGGGATGTCCTTGCCGTTGAGGTGTAGTAGTAGAGGATGTGGTATCACCTGTAGCAGCAGATCGCTTCTTCGCGTAAGCATTATGGCTTGCGTTTTGGAGGGATTGGTTTCAATTCTCCATCTCCTAGCCCAAACAGGAGTTTCCTGTAGTATTTCCTGGAGACGTCGAGTTACAATAGCTCTTCTTCTGCTAAGAGAGAACTATGCGCTGTCAACCTCTACGCCGCGGTTATTTGGCACATCGACGGTGTACAATGTGTATAGTACTGGTCCGAGAACCGACCCCTGAGGAACGCCGGCCCGGATTCGTCTTCTGGTTGAAAAAGCACGGACACTGAATGTGCGGCCGGCGAGGTAGCTTTTAATAAGTACATTGGCAATGACCCTGTTATGTGGTAGTAGTATCACGCAGAGAAGAGACATTACATGTACACTCCGTAATATAGGCCTCAAACTTAATGATTTCTCAATGTTCTAATACTCTCAGTCAGCCTATCAGTGAGTGAGTTTACTTTTTTTGCGGAAGGCTTTATGCCTTGTGGACGTCATGATTAAGGTTCGGATCTCTATGTCCAAAAAACCAAGAAAATATGCATGAAAATATGCCTTCAACTAACAAAATATGACCAAACATTTAAATTTATCATACATCAAAACATGCGCAAGTCATTTATTTTATTAAAGTCGCTAATGTAGACAGCACAATTTGCTTCCCCGCACAAGTTGCCCCATTGGGAAATTAATTTTTCAATCGCTTTGATTTACACAAAAGAACTCTTTCGTCTGTAGCTACTAAATTTCTCCTCTCCAAATTCCTTTACGTAATAGGGTAACTTCGCACTTTTCCACTGCCAGGATTATTTTCAAAAATATTGACCACAATGAGACATTGATTGACGCGGCTCAGCACAAGCATGTTACCTGCTCCTGTATTGTCGAAATTACTAGGCGGGCGGAACATTTAGAGAATGACAATAACGAATAACTTTAATTCTTGTCTGGTGCAATCTGACCAGTTCAACGACATTTAGTTCCGTTTTTTCCTCCAAAGTGTAATAATAGTTCACTTCAGTGAATAATTTTCTTAATGTGTTCTCATCTATAACTTCTAGTGAATTCCCGGTACTACTAAAAAAAATACCAGATTTTTCCTCAAAATATGACAGTAAATATTACCGTAATTTGGCCAAAACTAGGAAAATGACCTGAATATGCATTTATATCCTGTACAAAATGCATTGAAATTCAATCAGTGTTTAATTCAGCATTATAGCTCGAAAAGAAAGGGGGGGGGGGAATAATACTTGTGATAAGGATCCGAACCGTAATCATGCTTATTAAAGGCGAGGAAGGACTGGGGGGCACAGAATGGGAAGGAATTCTACGATGGCTTTTTCGAGGAACCATCCTGGCATTTCGAGAGACCATGGAAAATTGAAATCTTTTAAATTATTTAAATTGAGTCTAGACACTTGCTGCTTACCACAGGACTGGAAAAGTGCAATAGTAGTACCGGTACATAAGGGAGGGGTGAGAAATAGAGTTGAGAATTACAGGCCAATCAGTTTGACATCAGTGGTAGGTAAATTAATGGAAAGATTGATATGCAACCACATCAGAAATATATGTGAGGAACGTAATTGGTTTTCAAGCAGGCAACATGGTTTCAGGCAAGGATATTCATGCGAATCTCAGTTGGTGGGATATATGCAAGATATTTCAGATGAAATGGACAAGGGAGGCCAAATTGATAGTGTAGCACTAGATCTGTCTAAGGCGTTTGACAGAGTAAGCCATAAAATGGTAGTAAATAAGGTAAAAACCACTGGAGTGGATACGAAAGTCATTTGCTGGGTAGAAGAATTTTTAAAAGGTAGAAAACAGAAAGTTAGGGTAGGAAATGTAGTATCAAAAGAAGTGGAAGTAAAAATGGGTGTGCCACAGGGTAGCGTATTGGGACCATTGCTATTCATTATTCTAATGAATAATTGTGTTGATTGTTTACTATCTGAAATTAGATTGTTTGCAGATGATATAATGCTGTATAAAAGAATCAAAACGATAGAGGATTGTAAACAGTTGCAGGGTGATCTGGACAGGATATCTAATTGGGTTGGTAAACATGGAATGAAGATAAATACAAAGAAGAGTCAGCTTATTAGATACACAAATAAAAAACAAAAGGTTAATTACGAATATAATGTGGGGAAAGAATTGCTTGCTGAAGACTTGAAATGCAAATATCTTGGAATTACTTTTGATAACAAACTTATCTGGGCAGGACACATAGGACAGGTGGTAGGAAAAGGTTTCAAAGTTCTGCACTTGTTGGAGAGAGTGATGAGGGGATGTACGAGAGAAGTCAAGGAATTGGGTTACAAAACTTTGATCAGACCATTGCTCGAATATGGTAGTGTAGTATGGGATCCTCATTTTACGTATCAAATACAGGAGTTGGAGAGGGTGCAAAGAAGGGCTGCTAGATTTGTTTCTGAAAATTATCGCAGAATGCAATCAGTGACGGATATGATAAAGGAGCTGGAATGGGATTCATTGCAAGACAGGAGGAGAATGAGGAGGGTCATGGGAGTGTACAGGGCATATACTGGTGATGAGGCATGGAAAGATATTGCAATAGGTATGAAAAGTAGTGCATGGAAGGGAAAAGATGACCATGACCACAAGCTGGCACTCGATTTCAGGCACAAGGGTGTGGGAAGATTCTCTTTTTTAGGTAAGGGTGTCAGGGATTGGTATGAGTTACCAAGAGAAATGATGAATCATTTACCGAAAACTTTGAAGGAATTTAAAGATAAAATTTGTAGAGGGCAAATGTAGGTGGATGCAGGATAGGGGGAAGATGGGTGTGTAGGGAAATTGCCACCGGAGCCTGTGCTCCATTGCAAATTAAATTAAATCAAATTAAATTAAAATCTGGATGGTAGGACGTGGATATGAACCCCGAATACGAAGTGAGAGCGTTACGGCTCACCCACCATGCTCGGTTTCACAGGAACATCAGCGGTATTACAGTCACTTAAACTTTCACGTAACTCCTGCTTACATTCTGCTGTGATTTCCAGTTCAATCCTGGTTCTTCTCCTAAGATTGAACTCTTACTCTTACGTATTACTGTGTAAAGCTACTATTCATTAGGTGGCATGAAGTAAACATAAAAAAGGTGAAACTAGAAGGGCGTGGCTTTTATATATATATATCAACAAGCAACAAACATAATAATCAAAAAAATAACTAAGATTCTTCTAACCACTAATTCGAGCAACATTAAATATAACGTGAACAAGGATGAATTAAATGCTAGTATACATGAACAACATGTAATGAGTAGGTGAGGAGAGATTTCAACCATTGGATTAGTTATAGCCGTTCCACCGGCTGACTAGCGTATTCACACAGCCATTGTCCGTGTGAGTGGTGGGCGAGCGGTTAACGCTCTGGCCTCGCCTTCGGGAGGACACCAGTTCGAATCCCCGTCCGGGCATTTAGATTTGGGTTTTCCATAGTTTCTCCAAATCACCCCAGGTGAATGTTGGGATGCTTCCTTCAAAATGCCGTGGCCGAATGCCTTCCCGTTCCTAGTCCCGAATCCCATCCAGCCTCTAATGACCTCGACCTCGACGAGGCGTAACGCCATATGTAAAAAAAAAAAAAAAGTGCACGGCGGTTTTGTTAATCGAACGTAAGGGTACATTTTCAGCCACCTAAAGAAGATTCATCACAGCCGTAGGAGGAATCATTTACCAACTTGCAAACACTCAAATTATTTTCCAAAGGCATTTATGAACATTGAATTGGTATAGCTGATAGGAAGAAGCTGCTGCTGTGACTTAATAACCTCGTCAGTGCGCATGTACCACCGCTATGTTGTGATCTCGTCAGGCCTCAGGTGTTTTCTCTGGATGGCACATGAACACAGTTTACGGTTTTAGGTCGGTAAACTTCGAAACTAAAATCTTATACGTGAATCAAAAATTTCTGTTAAACTTCCTTCCATAAATTTAAAATGATATTTAAAGCTAATGAAATATATTCCAATATTGAATTTGTATAGAACAATTAAAAATTTGAAATCATCAATTTCCGCTTTTTCTTAGCGAATTTATGTACACTTGTCGTTTATCGGCATAATTATTATTAAGTGTTACAACCGCGATCGCAGTTGGGATTTCATCTGGCGCTAGATGACTGTATCTTGTCGTCTCTAGCATGTTTGACAGAATTTTTTTGGCGTATCTGGCTTTTCAACATGATTATTTGATATACCCAGCCCTACTCTGTTTTCAAAAGCCTCGTAATAAAATGAATCATATAATGGAGAGATATTTGGGATTATTGTGAGCAGTTTCAATACCAATACTTTAAATACAATTTAGGACTTCCAGACAAGTAATTCCATTCTTTCTTAACATTTTTTATCCGTACTGTTGTTTAGAGGCATACACATCAGACTGATTTGAAGAAGTTACTCATCTAGAATTTACTCCCTATGAATCCGAGGAATTCACAAAAACGTTTAAGATATACGTTATTATTGTTAAATTACGTGTTAATTATCATTTCTTTTAACTAAAATTATATAAATCGGTGTTTATCAATAATATCTATTTTTTGTAAAAATTGATTGCGTGTTCGAAGATTGGCAGATAATTAGAATATCTTTGTTCAGTGATTATTGCGAGCAGTGGTAGCAGAATAAGTATTGTCTGGAAAGAAACTGTAAGGGACGGAATTTTAAATAGGTATTGGAATGCGGTATTTACCGCGGTCGAGGGAGAGAGAAACAGTGTCGTTAGTGAACAAAAAATTCAGTCTTCATAAAAAGTATGAGTAATGTTATCCCCCAGCGATAATACATTTTAATACGAATTTTGACGAACAGCGAATAGCAAAATAAACGAATTTGTGAATTAATTGTGGTCTATTGAACCAAATCTTTCAGAATCATTGCCTGCATGTATTGTTGATTCTGTTTGGTGAAAATATAGAAGAGTTAAGAAACGTATTTTTATTTATTGTTGTGTAGGAATATAGTATTCTATACTATCCACCTTTGCTTTTTTTGTTTTACTTTTTAGCAAAATATTTACATAGAAGTAAAGCCATCGCCTACCACAAGCTGAAGGCTATGTCACAGGGCCAAGCTAGTAGTAATGAATAACCATCAGCTTATTATAACCAGTATCCTTGTAAACTAATTGTGTTCAAAGCAATCATTACCCGAGAATATCTTTTGAAAGCCGACCAGGCTGCCGTAATACTGCTGTCAAGTTAGTTTTTTGGCTTAACAGCCGAAGAAAAGTTGATAGCTACTTACAGTTTTGGGGATGAAATCTCAGTATGCTGGGTTCAGCTGAAACAGAAAAATAGTTTAATTCAGTATTCCGGTTACGATAGCGATCAGCTTATCATTTACTAGACGAAAAATATATAGTTCAGTGACAAATTTACCATCCCACTTGATTCAGACCGAACATACAAAACAATACAACTGTTCTTTGGGCTACTGTAATTTTTTTAAAAAAAATCGTTGTGTGTTTAAGACTTATTGCAGCTGTAAGTAAGCACGAGAAGAATTAGTTGTTCGTAAAACATTTTCTTCAGATTTGTAGGCAAATTTTATACGAGAAGTGTAGAATGCTTGTCAAGGATTTGTGTACGTGAAAACAAGAACAATCTGACATCAGCAATATCCTTTAGTTTAACCTTATTATTATGAAATTAAGGCACTATAGCATTCGTTCGAGATATAGCTGCGTACTTTTGTCATCTATTGATTTAGTTACCCAGTATTAAATAAATAGCAAACCAAGTGACATTAAACCAGATGCAACACAAAAAACTGATCAACATTCAATGCTTTGCTCATTTTCATGAGAGCATATATTTCACAGAAATAGCTGTTTTAATGTAACCGAAGCAACGCCAACCATAGATCAGTTTGAGTTCACGTGGCCTTTATTGAGTAAATTTGCGTAAAATATATTTCCTAAACAATAGGGTTTTTACTGCATAACTTCGCTTTCGTTTAAACTGAAGTTGTAAGTGTAGATACTTGAGTTTCAGATCGAGTGTTGGACAGGTGTTTCTGGTGACACAGTATGACTGGTACGCCCCCTGTACGGTCCGTTGAGTGGCGAAAGTGTGTTAAGCAAGGTCAGTGTCTGGCGGTCCCACCGCAAAACACTTCCGATACGACTCACACAGCCCAAGCAGTGAAACAGGTGACAGGACCGTTAGCTTTGTAAGTTCAATATGGCAACTTAAATGTGGTTTACTTACGGCTGGGCTGTAGTCCTGTGTTTACATGCCTAATCAGGAACGGAATTATGCCTCTTAATAGTTGTATCTGCGGATGTTCGTTGAAAAATAATGGCCTCGGTTTTCACAGTTTCAGTTAAGATAAGGACTTGCGAAAGCAGTGGATCCTATAACTGCGGCCCTCCAAGTGGACTCGTGTCTGTAGTGGACACTACGCTCAATCATATTTTAATTTAGCGTTTGAAAGCTGTGCTAAGTGGTCGGTTTTATTCACGCTCTGCAATGGGCGCCAGGAGGGGGATGCAAGGGGGTACACTTGAACCACCCTGCTATCAAAGAAAACACACAGAAAAAGATTAAGAAACAAAAATTTTATTATTAAATTCACTGTTAGAATAATATCTTAAGGCGCCTAGGTTGTTGTTCAAATTTGTTTAACACCTTTTATCCTTAGTTAATAAGTAATGAGCGTTATACATAGTGTATAAAAAAGATACTGATGCACCTCCCTTAAAGTAATCCTGCCGGCGCCCATGCGCTCGGCGTTAAGCGTGTAAAGTGATTAACTCCACTACAAATCAATTATTTATGTTGTAATTGTGCTTAAATTATGGCAACATGACCTTGAAAAGTTGTGAATTGTTTATTTTTTTCTGTTATGTTCTGCGATAGAATTAACCTATAAAAATACTTTAGATCAACTGAAAATCTATGTAACTGACAAAGAAGTATTAAATAGATTTTTCTTGGTACTGGTGGTTGACGCACAACATTTTTTTTTTTTTTTCTGGAAATGTCGAGACACCACAGTTATAACATCAAGTGGTTCTATGGATTGTGTTTGGAGCACCGTTTTAATAATGTACTGTAATACAAATTCTTTGTTGTGGCAGCAGCGTACGACGCTTTAATGGAGGTAATCTCATCCTATTGTTCAAGTTTACAAACTTGCATATAACTGATTTTTTTCCTGCCTGTATGCTGCTCTTTGATCTTCTTTTAAAATACCTATCGCTTATATTGCCTTGGCTAAAGTTCGAAAATTTATTTTTAGGGTCTCCACACAACTCGTTAAACACATCTTCCAGGAATACGTACACAGCATCCTG
>CM061914.1:46107616-46163530 GCA_031002005.1 Vandiemenella viatica
AATCTCAGAACAATATATTAAAGTCCAAATTCACTGCAAAACTAATTTCAAAATCAAAATAGAAGACCTGTGACTCATACCAGCTCGCAAGACAATCACTCAATCAGATGGATAAAAGATTGCACTAATTCTTCTGCAAAAATTCCTTAAGCACTGCACACATTACAATAAGCCATTACTATGATCAAAGCTTGTGGACACACAAATATCTCTGGTTGCCAAATCTCAATCTTTAAATACCTTACTCCCAGGAAAATCTCAACCAATAACTATACTCCAAAATCTTAATAGGATGTTAATACCACTAACTTATTCACATACAGGAACCATTGAGCCACAATAAATTTGTTTCAATTTTAATCTTATCTTCAAAGGAACTCTCAACAAATTAACATCTTTAGAACTGTCTTTTGAAATTTACTTTATATTTTCATTGCAACAATAATTAAAATGTGAACATCTATGCCAAGAAGAGTTAATAATTTAAATTCTCATAGTAAATAGTACAACAAAATGTAACAGGGGGGAAATGAATTTACTTGTAAATTATATAACTTCAGAAAAATACTATTAATGACTCAGTTCCAAATAATCAAAGTCCTGGCTCACTTCTCTCAACTAAATGATTCATTACATGGCTTTATACAATTTTAGTGTAGTCAAGTGTTAGAATTACCATCATATGAAGAATTCAATGTAGGTTTATATAATACATCTGCTGTGTTTAAATGGACGACAGACTTTTAGGTTCGTGTAACTGCCAAATTTGGGATGGCCTCTCCCTCCTTTGGGTATGAACTCTGTATATTGCCTGATAACGTTAAAGCTGGGTCTACACTCTCGTGTTTCCACAAACAATAAATCGTTTCGCCACATCAATTACTGCATTGTACTAAATAGAAACTCAGTCGTTACGATACCTGGATATCGGTGGTGTACTATCACTCACATAGACTGTACAAATTTCTATACCACATATCAACAGTTTCACATGGGCAATCTTGACCAATACATAATAAAATACTTTTCCTACCTTACATGGGGAACATCAGTTGCATCACATCTCAATGACAGGGTACTATAATTTAACTTGCAACTTCTTTTATGTCCAGAGTCCACTTAACATATCAGCTGTCCACTCTCTTTTACCACAAACACATAACATTTCTCTATTTGCACTGTAACAGATCAGATCTTAACTCAATCATTCACAAATATCCTAACTGCCATCAACACCACAGACTTACTTGTACTTCAACAGGTGATGACATATCTGCACACAGCTAGATATGGTATACTAAGTATAACCGTCATCACTAAACCCATTATAACTTCACAAATTACATAATTCACATCACCAGTGTACACAACATTATAACACATTACTAATATAACCAAGCAAGCAAAAACCCAAAACATAACCAAAATCATGTGTGCCTTCAAAATCAAAATCACTCATTACTCACTTACTGGTGGCTGCTACTATAAATCATGTCAAACTCGGTCTAGGAATGCCTTCATTACATTACTCCACATACAACAAATATTCTAGTGGCCAACACAACAATTATTACACCATTATACTTACTCCTCTTTTCTGTTCCTCCTCCTGCGAGACTTACTGACAACACAACACATTCATTAACTCATAACCCTCTCTCCTCTCAAATATTCCTCATTTCCACATACGGCCGTATGACTCTTCACTACATGCATGCTTTCGTGGGGCACCACACTTCACTAAATACCACAGTTGCCTGAAGGTAACATTATGTAGACACATTTCTGTTATTCATCCTTAGACAATACAACTTATAATCTCTGTGTAACCTCAACAAACCACCTGGGTGAACCACTACCACTTAACCACTACTGATGCTTTACATTCCCTTCAACTTGACCAATAGACTTAGTATTACACCATTAAGCTAGTTGTAGCTTTACCCTTCAATGGCGATAATTTTAAAACCATACACAAAAGAAAAACAACGAACAGTGTTAGCTTAACCTACGGAAATAGATTGTTAATATGCCAGCACGTTTTCCAACTTGCAAACTAAGATGTGACAAGCTAATAGGTCTGTTTTACAGTTGCATTTTGGGTCGCGACTCCCTAACAACTTTAAACCTGTATTTTGCCATTTAACTTTCTGAAAAGGAAACACCTGCGTGTTTGCACTCTAAAGTAAGTTTCACAAAATTAGTTAACCAAAACCACAATATCGAAAAAATTTAGTCTATTGTCGTATAACCACGTTTGCATCTTACATCACTTATATGTTCACCTTGTTACACTTCGTGCCCTGGAGGGATTTCTCAAACTGTCGCGCCTTTTACACAAATACAACTTATTACCTCACTACGCGCGAATAGGTCATGCTCGCCTTAGCCACCTACAATAAAACAGATTTCAAATAGCACTCCCCAATGCCACAAACTGCACACTACTTGCTTGCGTACCACTACTTGTGAACGAACTCGATTACATTAGCTTTTACAATGCTTTTAACTATAGAGATGTCCCTACATACTGACAAGAGATTAAAATGCACTTACTTTTACATATTCTGGCGTCGGCTGCTTTGTTTACTTCATCTCGGGGCCATGTTAATATTGCTGCTCATTGCTGGAGTTGCGCGCGCATCTGTCTGCTAATGTGAGCGCCACCTGTTGCCACGCCGCCATCTTCTGCTCCTTGCTCAACTACAACAACTTCGAACTCTTAAAATAATTTTTTATCTTTTGCAAAAAATATTTCCAGACACCCTTTTTTAGTAAAGACACGCAACATACCTTTAGTTAGTCTCCAAGCTATGTAAAAGGAAATCACGAAACAAATTTTCACTGCGAAAGTTGGTAATAACTAAACACATATTTCTCAGACTTAATCACGCACATGTTTGCTATTCCCACTTCTGAAAACCAATTTGTGAGGGGTTGTATGTTATGTGGCACGAGTGGTTGCTTATTATTATTAACTATCCAACATTACTAAAGATTTTCATCTAACTTTAATTTCACTTGTAACCGAAAAGGGGGGGGGGAGGAGGAATATTAGCTAGGAGATGTTAATTCTAGCAATTTGTCAGGATCTGACACCAGGTACTCTTTGATTACGCAGAGATTACCAGACTGCGATTGATTTTATACTTTCTTACCTCATGGAAATAAAACTTCGTTCACTCTTCTTTATAGTATCAAATTAACAATATTATTCTGAAACACAATACAATATCATATCAGGATCTGTGGGGCTATGGATTCTTTAGTCTACGAGTGTTATTGAGACCAAACATGATGCGGATAAGTTACAAACCATTTAATATAAAAAAACCTAACATACATTTAGTCCGATTTCCAACTAACTGACCGAAGAGAATATGACACGTCTTTGCTTTATTAAACTGAATTTACTGCTCAATGTTATCACGCAATTACTGCCTTTACTTTAACAAATGCTTCCTACAAATCACTTATTACTTCACAACCATTAACACAATAGGCCGCTCTCTCTCACACATACACAACATTCACTGAAATGCAACGACGACTGAATAATTCTTATAACTGGCGGCATCTTCTACTAACACATATAAATGGAAGCCTAATCAACCAAATAAGTTACACCGGGGCAGTTGAGCTACTTTACGACATATTATCCAACTTCAAACCAACCGAAATACTTTAGGAATTATTATAACAAAGACCGAACACTATTGGATACAAACTGATTAACTCGGAAACCAAACTTATTGACCTGACCGATTTGGAGAACCAACCGACTAATTTTGGAAGACCAACGAACTAATCTTGGACTTTGGAGACCAACCGAGGCTGCTACGTGTCTTACCTTCTGTATGCGACTACATGTTTCCTGCGCGATGTTCCGTAAAAGAATGAAGAACCACTCTAGCGTGCAGGCTAGCTTTGTATCAAGTCTAAAACCGCTGACACGACGGCGTCACCTCGTGACCATAGCGTGATACACGTCCGCTCTAGCTACAAGCAGCTGCTTCCAAGCGAGTTGTAACTTGCACGTACAATGACAAAATTTACGTACCAATCCTCAAATAAAATTAAATCCTGTTTATTATCTTGGTTCCGTTACAGTGTGATGGGGATAAGCAGTGACACTGGCCTCGCATTCTGGAGGCTACAGATGCAACTCCTTGTACGGCCATCCAGATTTGTGTTTTCCATGGTTTCCCCAAATCACTCTAGATGAATGCTGGGATGGATGTTTTAAAAGACCATGGCCGAAGTCCTTCCGTTCCTTGTCCCCAGTCCGTCACCTCGACGTCGACGAGGCGTAAAGCCATAAGCTAAAAAAAAGTTATATCTGGTATGTTCTTTGAAAATAGTCACTCTTTCAAAAATTTCAGAGATGAGTGTGCTAGAAATCGTTAGTTATGAGGAGTTAATTTAAGAGATGAATCTTTTTATAGCCCTGTGCTTACAGTTAGGGAAGATTTTATTCAGCAAGATTTAATAGAAATAGGTTTTTTTTGTCTGATGTGTTAATTTTTATTAATTGTTTATTACAGAAATTACATATGTTATATGTAAGAGTGGGTATGTTGGAATGGTTTGAAAACGAAAGGAAAAAAAAATCACCCAACATAGTTTCGAACCTACGACCGCACAGTTAGTAGCCGGGAACCTTCACCGCTAGACCATACAGCCGGCTATGCGGGCTTTCTCATCCAGTCGGTAAACAAACCATCCTATATGGAACTTCCTAGCATCAGAATATTGCAGAAGGAAATCGTTGTTTCAGCTGTGCAGTCGAATTTGATAGAGGAAGGAAAGTTCTTTAACGGAATAAACCGAATGCGTTAACAGTGTGTCTGCCTTGCATTCTAACTTTGTAATAAATTCTAAATATAAACCTAATGACACTGCATAAAATCTCTCTAATAAGTTTTTGTCTTATTATCGATCGCGACATCTTATTGTTAGACCAACATTCACAATATCACAAACAGTTCTATCACATTCACTGCTTAAAGATTCAGGATCGTGAACTTAATACTTGATGTTTTTCAAATCATCTGAAAAATCATTAGATGAAAGCAATGATATCAGTGACTGATAAGGATTTGGGTCAAATAACTGCATTACATTAAAATGGGTATTCATATAGTACGTAATCATGGAAACAGTTACCACGGATTTAAATGAACAATAGAACAAAGAATAGCCCTTCGGCAATGAAAAATGGAAAAGGGAACCGTACAACAATAGCTGACGATAGGGTTATTTGCAAATGCTAGCGAGAAATCTTTTCCAACCGGCAGGGTTTATTTAGGATTTGAAAGTCTACGGACCTAGAATAAGACGTCTGCTAAAAGGCAATGAACGACTGGCAGAAAGGCTGGTAGGTTTTATCTTCATAAACTTGACAGCAAAAATACGTTATAATGCGTCTCAACAACAAAATAGTAAGAAATATACAAATCTAAAAGTTTTAACATTCAGAACACCTCAAGCTAGTGTCAGAAAACTGCAGATGGAAATCTCTCATTAAGCTTACAGTCGAGTTCGAATGAGGAAGGAAGCTCATAAACACAATGTGTAAACAGTGCCTATGCTGTCCATTCAGGCTTGATAATTTCTGCTTGGTGCAGACAAGTCCAGTCGAAATATTGAGCTAACTGAATCTGGTTATTGCCGAAGCTTGTTTCTACTTTATTTCCTATTTTTCATTTTAATTGCACCACACGTTTTAAATCATACTGTTTGGCCACGAGTAATCACGTTTCCATCATCTGCATAACTACAAACATTTGTTTTTCAACACAATATAGATAATACATAACGATCAGATCAATTAAAGAAACACACACACATGCCAACGCCCTAACTTACACTGTCTGTTTCTTTGTCTATCAGTCTGAACCCTTAAACTTCGATATAATAATCCCCTCGCATGACAAGCGGAGTGAACAAAGAGTTTCCACTATATATTACGGCGATAAAAACGCCACCATCTTCCAACGAAGTAGGGAAACACTTGTTCACTCAGCTTGTCACCCGAGAGAATTGTATTTATGGCCAACGTCGGGGAATAATTCGTTCTTTAATATTTGTGATTGCGAACGACTTTAATTATTTATAACCTTAATTTAGTTTTAATTTTTGAAAAACATGGGATGGGAAAAAATAATAAAGATCTTATTGGCAGACCGAAGAAAAATTTTTACAGATGAAATGAAACCAGTGACGTTTAAAATGTTTACATTTTTATTTGCCGATTTCTACTAAGCTTTTGTAAAAATCAGAAAAAAATCTAATTTCTCGCTGTATTTACGAAACTACTGATCAGTTAATTCATTCTGAACGACTTTCTCCTTATGTTTATAGAAGAGCTAATAGCGATTTCCGTCGGTTTATATTTTTCGCAAAATTACTAAATGAGTATTTTTAACAAAATTAAAGGCTACTCCAGACAATTTTTACTACAAAAATTTATATTAATCTTTCTTACTGAATTTCACGAATCGGAGAGTAAATATGTTGTTAAAATTCACATCAAGCTTTTCAAAATTTATATAAGATTTATAACTCATATCTTTTGTTTGATTTTGTATACCATTTGAAAAGAAATTTCTCAAAATTGGAAGCAAACTCTTTTTAAAAATCATTTTTTACTAGTTTGCTTTATGAATGGATTATATTTCTTAATTGAAGTTTATACACTATAAACCAAACTAGCAACTGACCAATTTTAATTTATATTTTCTAGTAATTAAAAATTGACCAATATTCGTGTCTCCTATGATTCAACGAAAGTGTGAGCTTTCACTGCGATTACTGAAGTAGAACGTAGGTAGTTTTGAGACTTAAAATCTCTCAGCCCTGCAGCTGACCACAATCATACGTTTAAATGCCCGACTGTCACAAATATTAGTGGAATGACTACCGTTCCTTGCAATGTCTCACGTGAAACCGACAGATATGCTTATGGCACTGGAACAGGATTTTTATTCTTCTACCTGCTGAGAAAAATTGTTACGGATATACTCATCAGATGGATTTTTTTTGTTTTTTTGTTTTCTTAATGAAACAAACACATGGAAAAATGGAGGAAAGGAACTGACAAGTTGCAGTAAATACATTGCTTGATTAATGTTGCCTAATACAAGACAGTTGAGTTAAAATCTTGCAGAGGTGGGCTACGTTTCGTGAGAAGCCACGTACCGGGAGATTATTTAAATACCTACTTTCACGTTCGTAGCGACGCATTCTAAGTTTCTATTCACAGAACTTAGTTTGTTGCGATGAAAAACTTTTACGGAAGCAGAAGGATGTAATCAGTTTTGATATGGCCTATGTAAAATGAATCCCGTTAAACTCAGGGAAGTTATCAACCACAATGCGAAACATCATCTTGACATATCTGAAATCTTAGTACACATACGAGGCGTACAATGAAATATCACTGAAATGAGTCCTAGAAATGTTTGAAAAGAATCATCTGTAGCAATTACGGAAGTCAAATAATAGCTTCCTATCAGTGAGAAAACTTTTTTAAACAGGTGATAATGTAGCTTTTTATCATTACTCAGCTTATAGACGTTATAATATTACTCGCAGCCAGACCCTCTGCTTTAAATGGAAAGCAAGTTCCGAGCGGTCAAATGCTCAGCGTAAAGTTACAATTTCCTCCTTCAACTATAACAGCTATTCTACAAACCAACTACAGAGAATAACAGCGCTAAACTTTTCAGCTGACTCATAATTTTCAATATTCAAAATATTAAATTATTTCAGATCCTTACGTAAAATTCGTCCTCATTCATTGCTGTTGTATTTTAGTATTTTGACACTATTTTTTGGTTCAACAGCTTCAGTATTCGATAAATTACTGGAGACCATTACTCAGACTTAATGAAACTTGAGATCCACGTATAACCGTTTCTTCTTTGGGAAGGTATTTTGGGGTTGTTGTGTTACCGAACTTGTTGGGTGAGTGGTTAACGCTCGAGACTGGAATTCGGAAATTCGCATGTTGGATCACCGGTCCTATTGTCCTGACTTCGGTTTTCCTTGATTTTCCGAAGTTACTCCAAGCGAATGCCGCGACGTGTTTCCCTATTTACCATGGTTGCGATAATTGGCGTTACTTTCCCCAGCGTTCCTGTGCCCTAATGACCTTGAAATCGACTAGTAGTAAAGCCCTAACCAATTAAAAACATTGTTACGTCTTCACAGTATTGAACTCCATCCTTCTATAGCTGTGATGACAGCAAATTAGTTGATACATAGATTAGATTGGTGAACATAAATCAATAATTTTCTTTCAGTAATAAGCGTGCTACAGGAGACAGTTAAGATCACAGTAACAGATCACCATTAACTGATTTAAGCGATTTTACGGAAATTGTTAGATTTTTATGATCAAGAAGTTTATCCGTTCTGACTATAACTTTGCTGTATACAACAATGACAGTAGAACAATTTCTTCTGATAGGATGCCTGAATAGCATTTTGAATCAGTAACTGCTACGAAAACTAGTTTTATCGTATCGAAACTTTGGCTTGCCTTTCTATCTAAGTTAAAAGTAAGCCATGGAAGCTGTACTTCTTTTCATGAAATCATTGAAATTTTTACCAGTTCTGTTGGCACTGACATTTTGGATGTCCACTTTCAAGTATATTTGTCAGTAATTTCGTGTATGTCACGGTCAACAAAATCCATGTTATTGGATTTCAGAGGATTAACGAAATAATTTCAGGCTAACAGTGGACTAGTTCATACTTGAATACCGTGGCCGGATTCCTTTACAATCCTTGGGAAATAATCTTTTCCGTGACATTTAAAAAATATAACATTCATTTAAAGACTGAATTGGTAAAAAATAAACCAAGAAAGCATTTGTGTAAGTTTATAGATACGTGCAGCCTCAATTATTTTAGCTTCTCAGTTGGTGTATGTTGTGATTTTAGTGATCCACAGTACATTAAACTCAAGAAGAACGTAACAGTTCATGAAAATCACTTATGTCCGAGGCTGGAATCGAACCGTCTGCTCCAGGAACTACCCGAGCGCTAACCACCATTCTTCCGGGTCGGCACCCGCGATGCCTACAGTAGCAGCGGATGAGTCCTACCAAGACCGCAGCAGAGAAGTCAACTACTGTTATACACATATTGGCCAGCATTACGTTTCCTTGTTCCCAGTTTCCTGTGTATTCCTCGAAACTATATGTCTCATAAACAACAGTTACAAAATATAGAAACAATCGTTCATTGTCATTCATTATTGATTAGTATCAGCTTCTAAAATTTTCGCACTTGTTAAACTTCTGGTTGTATTCTGGGTTACCAGTTGACTGGTAACAATTTCACCCCTCAAATCAGTGCAGGTTCTTTACGGACTACTGTCGGAAGAGTTCACCATAGTATTAACATCAGAATGAGTGAAAAGTTTGCCTACTATAATAACTTCAAGTAGCAAAAAGCGTATAAATCGCGAAATAAACTAATGATTTCAAACGTGTCCGCTAGCATTCGCAGCAGTTCGTTAATTACCAAATGTTTTAAATCCACGTCCTTGGATACTTACCAATAACGTTTTCGGTAAGAACATCAAACCAACGTTTCACCTGTCGTTTGAGTTTTAACAGCACCACCCACAGAATATTGCTATAGCTAAAAAGGCGTATTAGATTTTTGTTCTTTGCCTATTTATGAAACACCACTAAAACCACAAAGGTGACAACAATTTGTGAAATTGTGCCTTCAACTACTGACCCCTCATCATGTTTTGTTTTTGTTTTGAAAAGAGTGTTCATTTCGCCTTAAGCAGCTTTCGTTATTAATGGTAGGTGAAAATTAGTTTTTTTTTTTGACGCTAAAATACTGTCAACTCAGAATGCGTTGACGACATCTCATGTCACCGACAACAGTCATTTAGTTATAATTTTTTCCATATGTTTCTAAAATAATTTTAAATGTGGTAGTAAGGGAACAACATGTCTTCATAGCACACCGCAAAATTAACTAACTTCAAAAATCTGCAATTATTTGTCAACGCACTCACCTAAAACTATCTTTACATCGCAAATATTGATTTTATCATTAATAGTCAGTTATTTTAAGTGATAGATGATCGGTATAACGTCTTCCTTTCTTTTGACGCTAGCGTTTCTTCAAAATTAACTTTTTGTTTGAAAATGTTAACTTTTAATGTTCTGTATGGACACGTAATTTCTCTTGAGTGTTTTAAAAAACTAAAATGAAGTGCTTTCAATGTCTGCACAACTCTTTTATTAACGAAATACAATCCATATTTTCGTTTCTATAACGAATATGTTAAAATATGTCACGTTTTTTTTGTGGGGTGGGTGAGTCTCAATTTTGGATATTAACATGAATGTACCACCTACCGGGTATAGTACTGTCTTGGTAGATGTGTATAATGGGTTGAATAAGTCCCAGGATGAAATGTAGCGATGTGCAATTCAGGTCGTTCGGATTAATATGAGCATGGTAGTACCTGCAATAGAAAAGTTGATGGCTTGTATTTTATTTTATTTTCTCCTTTATGATGTTTCTGAGCTTAAAAAGGACACGGAAGTTACAATTATGTGCACAATTTCTCTGAGTCTGCAGCTGTTATTGTTAATAATTAGTAAAAGATTCACGGGACACTTACTACTTCGTTAAAGGTTTAGTTTTTCAAATCAATTCTCTCGTCTTCTTTAGGCGATGAGCCTCTTATTGATTCTGCCATTGTCACTTGTTGTTCGTCTGCTTTGTGCAGTATCAAGGCAATTAAAGTTTATTAATCACCGGCGATTTAAAACACACATTCTACCTGCGCAACCTGGAATCTTTTGTTTGAATTGTTAAGATTTTTATTGATTGCGACAGCCTATCTTTTTCCGCCATCGAATCTAACGATCTCCTTAAGTAAAGTGTTCTGCGATGGAAGTTTCTCCTACTTAAATGTACGGAAGAGGTTCTTTTATCTTGACACAAACTGCTCGTTCAGTTTCGCCTATATAAATTTCGCCTCCACCCACTCCCTTACAAAAGGAGGTCTGCGATCTTTGATATTTGCTAAATGTTCCCTCATTTTGAAGCCATTTTTGTAGGTGCGTTGAACAACAAACTTAGATAACATTATTTCCATTCCTTCACCAGTCTTTTTTATTCGTCACTTTTCTGAATACCGAACATCTGAATCTGTTCCCTGAACATCTTCCAGGTGAAACACTAAAAGACGCAAACAGGCAATTCATATTTTTTCCTTGGCAAACTAATTTTTAGAACGAACAGTGTTGGTGTGGCCCAAGTTACAATTTGAAGAGTCCCTCCACATCTGACCATATAAGAAACGTCTCGTTCTTGTACCCAAGCCAAATGGAAGATTCTTTATGCTGCAGTATCAATAGCTTTCCTTTCGAACTCATTGTTTTACGAGCACGGAACGTGGTGGGTGAGCCTCGCATTCAGAAGGCCGTGGGTTCGAATCCCCGTACGGGCATCCAGATTTGGATTTTACATGGTTTCCTCAGATCAGTCCACGCAATGTCGGGATGCTTCCTTCAAAAAGGCCATGGCCGAATTCCTTCCCGTTCCTTGCCCCCAGTTATTTCCTACCTCTAATGACCTCGACGTTTAGGAGGTGTAAATCCATAAGCAAAAAAAAAAAAAAATCAAACAAACAAATGTTTTACAAACATGGCGTAGAGAGGCCATCCCCGTCTCCCCAAATGTCGGCAAAGGAGAGCATAATACATCGCATGCGAGTAACCGTATCATCTCGTCAGGAGCGATGATAATAGACCAGAACGTGAGAGAGTGAATAAAAATATTTAGCAGAGACGTGCCGCAGACTTTCGACTCGCACAGCTTTTCTGTGCGTTTCTTTCGTCTCTCGGCGATTAGAGAGGGTGCGACCAGCTTGCTGATTGGTGTTCCAGAGGTCAGGGGCCGCCAGACTCGAAAGCGGACACGCCGACTCGTCCACTTCCCGGTGTGTCACCTTCACCAGGGTGATGACGTCACAAGGTGCAATGATTCTCACTTTCCCACAGTAAAACGAGCGGCAATGATTAAAATTGTGTGGAAATAGTGACTCCATTTTGAATATCCGGGTTGTAAGGAAACATTTCATTTCTCGGATATATTTGGTTAAATTTTAATAATTTCCGTATTAGATACTTCTTGTTTGAATAATTATTTGGAATTACTAATCGTTACTGAGACTCGCCACGATCGAGTATTGTCGTGAACTGTGAGGTGATTATCGCGAAGCCTCGAAAACCTTATTACGCCAGAGCAATTTACCACTTTATGGATCCTAAGTTTTTCCACAGCGAATTACTAAACGTTATTTTTGTCCGATATACACAATCTAATTGATGTATATAACTATCTTCTGATTGAAATGTTGAGTGTTTTCATATTCACACTAATCTGCATTGGTATTTAGAACTGTAACAGTGATCGATTAGGAATTTGATGTTTCATTGAAGTAGTTTCGGAATGGAATTTGGTGTGATTCATTAACTGACCTATTACGCCACTAAAATCAGTTGTTAATCAACAGAAATTTTTAATGGTTTTTTTTTGTTATTATTTGAGTGATCACCGTGAGATTGAGGATCTAGCTGAAGGAGCTTCAGGTCATTTGTCACCACTAAAAATGTTCCGTGCTTTTACTGTTTTCAGGTTTGTCACTGGAACACAAATGAAAATAATTGCTAATCAGTACTGCTGCAATTTTGTTTCCGTACTCCAACGGTTTTCACAAAAGAGATCACGTTGTTGAAATAAGGGATCGATATAGCTCAGTGGTTAAGGCACTTTCTCTCCAAACCTCAGCGTCCGCTCCGCGTTCATATCCCGGTGGGGCCAGAATTTTTTAAGAGTTGTGTTTAATCATATGAGCTACGCCAGGCCACTCCGTGGTTCGGATTCCACGTTAAACTGTAGGTTCCGGAGGAAAGGAACTGGCCGTTCTACCTCTGACATAATGACTTAGTATGCCTCCTTCGGGAGGACCCAGCTAACATTAGGGTTGTGGACTAAATTATTTTTATGCTCGATATTGGACAGACATTTCAAGCTCCTAGGCAATAGTGCTTTTGGGTACACCCGGTAACAGATGTAGTGCAAAATTAACAATTTTACGACCCATAATATCTTAGTTTCAATGAAAAAAATCATAAAAATCCATACTTGACCAGCTCTAAATACAACGATACCCTCTCGATGAAGTAGGAAAGAAAGAATTTTCGACTCTACATAATATTCAAATAATTAAACGTTAAATGTGATATTCGGTTTTGCATGAATGAAATAAATTACCTTTGCAAATTTGAAGCCTGAAACATGTTCCACGGGCGAACTTAGAACCCTGAGATAGACGGACAGATAACGGAGTGACAGCAAGGGTATTTCGTTTCTCTTTGGGAACGAAACCCTAAAAAGGACAAATATTGTAATTTTTTACCATACATAAAAATGCTAGTTTTCGCTTTCAAAAATATAAATATAAGTCAGAAAAACATTAGCAATATTAGATTGGTTTGGCTGTCATAAACAATCAGATTTTCTATCCATGTCTGCAAGTAAAAAAAAATAAAATAAAATGAAAATAAAAATAATAATAATAAAAAAATACAAAGTTTATTCAGTTCGTGGTTTTGTAAGGCCTTCGATTGAACTCGTTAATAAATACAATACCTTAAGGTTGTATGAATTCTTGCTCTACGTCGAACAAACATTTCCGTTTCCGAGCTTGTTGTCAAGCCATTCACCTTGGCGGCGTTGAGGATGCAGCCTTGCTTTAGCCGTCGCGTCGTCCGGAGAAAGTAAACTGTTCTCTGGAAATTCGCCGCCAGCTCACGCTTTAACAAGGGATCTGTTAGTTCTCACGCAGACCAATTTCCTTAAGCGCTCTAATCGTTTATTCAAGGCCATTAAAGTGTGGTTGCGGTGAATTGTGAACTGAAGGAGAAAGCTGTGTTCATCGCTCTTGAAAAACTAACCTTCTGCTCAATCTCGTCTGAATTAACTCAGCCGATTCAAACTACTTCGCGTAAATTTAAGAATCCAAGATCTACAAGGACATTTTACTAACTTACTTTCTGAAATAAGTTAATCATTCTCACCACTGTGCGATAAACAAACCTTTAAAATGTAATTTAGCCTTGATATATCTCTTTTTAATCTGAATTTTTAGACAGAAAGTAATTAAATTGATTAACAAAAGTTTTAGTTGTCATTGTAATTACTTAAAAAAAACATATTATTTGGTTAGGATTATGGTAGCCATAAGCATATTTAGGTACTACTAGTGGTTGAATTGTGACAGACATTCGTAGTCCATCTTCAAGAGATGAAAGTTGGTGATCTGACACAACTGGTTTCGATCTTCTGCTTGGGCTGTTCTCTGGTTTGTTCGCTGCTCAGTCTGATCTATCAATTGCATTGGGCATCATCCATGCGATCGCCTGTATCGTATGCCCAACGGAAGAGTGTACCATGACCTACGGCAAAGGAACAAGCACAGAACGTGTGTAATATGAGGAACGAACGCACCAACAACGAAAATGTCATTATACTAATTCAATTCCTTACATTCATTTAAAGTTAATTTCCGTCCAGAAATTTCCTAAAGTTTTCGCTTGCTACCACCTTTAAACATTAGTACACTGCATACGCAACTGGTCACACTAATGTAATGAACGGTTACTCGATAAAAAGAATTAGATGAAGACTGCTGGGTTAGTTAAGGAAGCAAACGGAACGGTATTTCGTGCTTAGTAAGAACTGTTCCGCAAGCAAAATTCTCTACGGAGTAGTGCGAGTGATTTCTTCAACAAATTTTATCTCCTTCTAAGAAACGTAATTTCTGAAAGTCACTGTAAATTATGCAACAAGTACTATAGCTTCCGAAAAGGAGGAGAGCAATTCAAGAAGTGTAACTTTTGCCAAAATTTCTTACAAAGTAAAAAACGTGCAGTAGTTTAATTCCAGATATGAATAAAACGATGCTAAGATTATTTTATTCTTATTAAGTACACGGGGACGTATAATGGCAAACGGGAAAAAAATAAACATATTGAAACTGAGAAACATGAGAGCTAATCTTCACAAAAAACAAATGTGGAGCTACCCGCCAAAGATTAATTGAGCAGGTGCCAGTGTGCTTGCAGCCGAGGACATATTGCAGAAATAAAAAGAATTCGGTGTTGTTCACTCACCTTGACGCGAGGCGGGCAGGAGTATCTATCTGTGCACTACGCGAAATAACAAAACAAAATCAAAAAAAGTCGGGGATAACAGAATGTTCCACTGAAATAATACTATAAGTGTAAACCGGATTCTGGATTTACTAAATCAGACACTGGCGACAGTGCTATACGTCTTTGATCCCAGGAAAAAGATCTCACATGTATGTGAGAGAGTCAAGTTTCCAAACAATACACTTTCAAACAGTCATGAGCAGACATAAATGGAAATTGTTGCCGGTAAGTAAGTGTGATCGCACTTAATAATACTAGTAGAGCTCCTGATTTTTCGAACTGTGTCCTGTTGACGCTGACGTTGACTACCGAGTCTATAGCCGACACGCCCGACTATGTTCGGAGGTGTCCGAGTGATGCGATCCGACGCACCACTTTCACTGCCCCATAGTTTCTACGGTAAAAACCCGAAGGCATCCACCGCTTCATTAACTACACACTAATTCAGATTTTAGCCGTACAGTGGCTCCTTCCTATTCCTTCTGGCCAATGGAAACCATAGTGCATTATTCGCAGCCAGTGAGAAAGATAGCATTATCAGTAAGGTTCCATACATATATTTTCTCCTTAGAGTTTTACGTATAAGTGACGTCGAAGTTATTAGACCTTTTGAGGGAACCATTCCGGAAATCGGGTGGAGTGATTTGGGGAAACCATGGAAAACCCAAATCTGTATGGCCAGACGGGAATTCGAACCTGCGTCCTCCCGAAAGCGAGGCCAGAGCATCATCGCTCACCCACCACGGTCGTATGAAGAGAATGGACTTCCCTAAGGCGCGAAGTTGGATGCAAGGCGACAAGCAGAAAATAACATGTCCTTTCAGCACGTATCCTTGTCAATCCTTTAAAACATACTCGTGCAATTCAACGATAATGCTTGATCGGATGAGACAAGTATCTTCCACGACAAACATTTGCTACAGCACTTATTAGAGCTCTCGGTACCATTTTTCACCAGCACGATGTGGTTCCGTTACCAGTGGTGCCACCTGTTGCGCGTAACCCCGCCTGGGTTTGATGACCGGCATTATCTCACACTTAAAGAAACTTGTGCTGCTTGCTCGTCTGTCGGCGGAAGAAGTGAACAGTGCCAGGGAAGAACTATGATTTTGCTGCGCGTTCGGTTCTCCGCGAAAAACAGAGCTAATGACGCTACGGTACGAAGAAGCTGCTGACAGATGCCGGTTGTCTGTTCCGCTAGAGTCCTCAACAACCGTACTCTTTGCGCAAAGGAAAAAAAAAAAAGAATACGTTTTTGGACACTGTGTGGGTACATAATGAGAATACGAGCAAATATCAGCAAAAATTTTCTACTCATTAATGAAAACAAGACATTCAATGGGGATGGTGAGAAGACCTGAAATTATTGACGGAATAATTTCATAAGGAAATGCTAAAGGAAACCGGGAAAAAGCGGCTAATATGTTAGTCGCTGATGCCGGAAGTACTAAGTTACATTTTATTCGTTGCATAATGTTAATATATATAAAGAAGACTTTAGAACCGTTTGGTTGACGGGATCCAGGCCACCAAAAAGCCACAAGTTGTTAGTCTGTACCGCTTCCGCACAGCTCCTACAGATCCACAATTCATCGCTGATAATAATGAGACTCTATTGATGAGCAGTTAATTGAATCGCGGTTCTGTACTACTTCGGGTGAACATCTTCGGCGACCTTGGGAGAGTACCCATTTTCCAATGTTTTGGAGAGGCACAGCCGTGTTATTCCTGGTGCTATGATGTGGGGAGCCACCAGGTATGACTTCAGGCTGGGTAGCGTGCATAAACTACGTGGCTGGGTCTAGGGGGGGGAGGGGTTGGCTAGAAGGCTATGCTGTGCTACGTGGGGGGAGGGGGCGTTCCGAACCAAGCCACGTAGCTTTCCATTCATATTATTTTTCACAGTTAAAATGAGGTACAGAACACACAACAGCATCTGAATATTTATTTCCGTCATTTAATTATCTCCGTATGTAATTTACAACAGTCTGACAAGAGAAAACAGTACAAAATGTCTTCTGGAATCAAAAGGGAAAAAAGCAACACTCTACGTGGGGGGGGGGGGGGGAATTCCCAGGAGGCCAAAATGGAGCTACGTGGTTTATGCACGCTCCCCTGGTACGAGATTTGTTCGCGTTGGATCCCACGTAATCTGACAAACGCTCAAAAGGAAGCTCGTGTCGATTGGTGCAAGGAAATGTAAAAAAAAAAAATACGTTCAAGGTGCATCAAAGGCTGTGTATAACATCTACATTGGTGACGAATCATGAATCTATGCATATGAGCCCGAAACAAATCAGCAATCGACTGTATGGGTCTTCCAAGACGAGCCAAATCAGACAAAAGTTGTTTTCAGAAGAAGCACATCGAAGCAAATGGTTCCCTGTTTCTTCGGTATTACCGGTCGCTTGGTGACAGTGGCGTTAGAGCAACGTAGGACGGTCAACTCTGAATGGTACACGACCATTTGTTTACCAGAAGTCTTTGGAGAAATTCGGAAAAAGTCGAAGAAGAGGCGAATAATTCTTCATCACGACAATGCGAGCTGTCACACATCGGCTCAAACAAAGGAATTTTTTACCAGTCAAAACATCAAAATGATGGGTCACCCGCCGTAGAGCCCTGATCTGGCACCCAATGAATTATTTTTATTCCCGCACATCAAAAACAAATTACGTTGTCAACGATTTTCGACACCTGAAAAAGCGGCTGATGCTTTAGAGACCCATCGGAGTAGAAAAAAGTGTTTCGAAAATTGGTTCAAACGCATGCAAAGTGTATTTATCTTCACGGAGAATATTTTGAGAAACAATAAAACCAATTTTGATCATAAATATTTTTTTTCATTATTAGGCCAGAAATATAAATAGCAACCCTCGTAGTGATAGCATAGACATCGTTGATCCCATGTGTTACCTCTCATGCGGCAGTATCGTAGTGCCATTTTCAGCAGCACAATGCTCGCCAACACACGGCGAGAGTCTCTATAAGCTGTGCGCGTGATACTGGGGTACTCCCGTGGTCAGCAAGATCTCCAGATCTTTACCCGGTAGAACATGTGTGGGACCTACTCTGATGTCAACTCCGTCATAGTACCAGAATCCAGCTACAACAATTGTGGGTGAGTTTGCCTCAGGAGGGGTTACAACGGCTTTATGACACTCTTCCCAAGCGAATCAGTGCATGCGTCCAGACAAGAAGGGGTGCAGCGTAATACTTGAAATAACATCATACACCCTCAAAACACTCCTCGATCCAGTCTTTTATAAATTTTAATCTTAAGGCTCGTTCGTACTGGGCGAGTAATTTAGTTGAGTGGCGAGTGATTTAGTAACTAAACGTGTGTGAACAATGAAATTTAGTCGAGTAGTTTAGTCGAGTCGATCCGTTTTGTTCTATTAAACCGGGCGAGTAGCACCCCCCACCACGCGCCACTGCCCAATGGCTCAGCGGCTGAACCAATAGTTTTAGTAGAGTTCGTTAGCTGCCGCAAAAATGTCGTTTCGCTGGAACTAAGAAACAATTTTAAAAATTGTTTCTAAATATGTAGGACTTGAATGCTTGTAGAATATTAAAATCCCCAACTAGAAAAACAAATAAAGGAAGCAATCTGCACGCATAGATTTGGAAAATACAATAAACATACCTGGATTTGGTGAAAAGTAAATTGAAAATTTAAAAAATCTGCTTAGTACACAATTTTATTTCATTTGATTACAATAGCATCTAGATTATACATTAAGATGTTATTCCTATTTTAATTAGAAGTACTACCTAAAGCGATAAAAATCTTTTTAGTATCATCTACTAGCAGAAGTTAAAAAAAATTAGTCCAAACATTTAGCCGCAGGTACTGAAACTCCTTCAGTAAAATGATTCAGTTTACTGGATGCATCTCTATGAAACATTAATTCAATTCCTTTAATGTTTCATAGATTCCTTCACACAGTGATTAATTGGGAAATACGCTATTTTCCGTCTATAAACTACATCCGGTGGCAATAAAGTAGAGAACTCCCTGTAATTACGTGGTTGCCGGCATTGCACTCCTTAAATAGGTATCGTCACGCTGGATTTCCGGCTGCATTTTCATTAACACAAATTTTGGACATTCTCAAACTATTCTTAGGGATCTTCTAAAGCTAATTCCTTTCAGCTCCTAGTTCATTAACCCATATTCGTACTCATTGCTTTTTTTTTCTTTCTTTATCGCATAAACTTCTTCATCCATCTGTTATAAAAGAGCGCTGTATCAGCTCATTCATTTGATTGCGATGCAGCCTGCTGGCAAAATACCACGCTACTTGTGTACTGTACTCGACCGCAGTGAGAACGATTTTTGGTCAGTGGCGAGTAATTTAGCTACTAAACTACTCGCCACTCGACTAAATTACTCGCCCAGTGCGAACGAGCCTTTAGAAGTTATGTACAGTGAGATGAATGTTGATTAATTATGAACCTGTATATTTTTCATGTGAATGAATATATTTACGAAATGAGACTGTGTAAATGATGTATAATATGATTAGAAGTAGTATAACGTGTGAAATATTAATTGAAGCCTGTAATTACAAGTGTTGTACAAGCCACGGTGTTTCGAGTATGATTTTCAGCTATTTGGAGTGTTTGATGTCGTTAATTTTATGTTTAAATGCACGTAAATAGCTTTCATTTCCAGTTTTAAAGTGTAATGGTTATGAGTGACTTTTCTGATTTCGAATGACTTTGGTTGTCAGTGGGATTGTTAGCGTTCTAGAAACGTCTGTCGGCACAATTATTCCTTTTCTCGATGTTTTTGCAGCGCCTTTTTATGCTCGCGCAATGGCGAGCGGAATCAGTCTTCATCATCAGTATTTCTTAACAGCAGTCAAATAGTTGCTGTCAGAAGTGCTGGCAATAGTTTGTGAGTTGTCAAGCAGGAATGTTAGCTGGAATTTTTTTGTAATGTGCTTTAGTATCTCTGGACGAAGTTTGATGATTATCCGCATATTTTGTTTAGTGAAGATTTCGAAAGAATAAAAGGTGAAATTAAATGTGTATCAGCGGTCTTGATATTTGATTTAACTCCTTAGTCGATTCAGAAATTGTGTTAATTATTATGCTTTGGTGAAAGGTAAAATCACCTGGCTAAGGGACTGTAAAAACCTGCTAATTAAAGAACTAACCATTTAAGTGTCAATCAGCAAGGCAGTGTAGTATGGAAGGAAATAAGGGAAGCTGAATTGTATTACTTTCATTACATAGAAGAGAAAATTCCAACAGCGGCTGTTGTTAATTATCTACACTGTTCCCTGAGGCGAAATGCTCTCCTGCTGATATACTGCGGTAGTAGTTTCACCGCAACAAGATTCCATCGCGCGGTGCCCGGGACGGGAATTGCCGAGGGGCAGTCTTAAATCGTTGGCACAGTTAGTAAGCGCTACACTAAACTCTTTCACCGTGGACTCGCCACTAGCAGAGGCTCCCAAACGAGGTAGACTTTGCAGTATAAGTGGTTTTGTATTACACAAGTGCAAGACAATTACGTGGCAAAATATTGAGTCTGTTTCTGTAGTAGACAACAATCATATCACATGAAAGTTGCGGTGAGAAAACATGTTACTATTTACTTACTTTATACAACTGGTTTTTCAGTAAATAGGCATGTGTAAATGCATTATCTCTGAAATATCCCCTTGTAACTTACGTAGATATGTTATACCAAATTGATATTCTCAATTGCAACATTGCCAAAACTTGGAGCAACTTCATTATAGCTGCAAGATTTTTACGTCCATCTGTTATTTGAGTGAAATGCAATTTTTATGTATAATTATTACTAGTAGAATATGATTCTGCCGGGTTTCCTGTATGGCAGCGAGTATTTTTAATTAAATTTTCGAAAAAAATTATCAATAAATTTCGTCAAATTGTTTCTTAAATGAATTAAATTCATTTCGATGACAGACATATAAAGAATATAAAAAATTTGGGTTCCCAATGTAAAGGTGGCCGCAAGTAGATATTGCCAGCTTTTAAAGATATGTAAAGGTGGGGATCCACCAAGCGCGCAAAACTTTTGGAAAGTTTGCGAACTCAGAATTTGTCTCGTAGGGATGAGAATAGGGCGTAGGATGAAAGATTTGCAGGTGTTTGCAGGTGTTCCGGCCGATGTCGGTACATCAAAGGAATTCCTTCTTCGTGCGCGTTCAGTGGAGATAGGTTCAACAACAGGACTGCGTGTTCCAAACAGTTTCAGTTTGTAGTAGGGGCCTTGGTGGTCATGAATAATTATTGTTAATATTTATTAATTAATTATTAACATTGATAAAGGGGATTTTAATTTTGTTTTATGAAGGAGATAAAATATTTATTTTCCGCAAGAATCTCGATGTTAGTTGGAATATAGGAAAACTGCCATTTTAATATGCCATTTATTTTCTTATCATTGGCGATTACAAGTCTGAGCGAATTTACCGTTAACATTAACACAAATTGACAAAATCATAAAAGCAACGCTCAGAGGTACAATTAACCGTCTTGAGCAAGCAAACAATTCTGTATTTACTTGTAAATCCATCTCAGAATTAATATGCAAGAAATAATGATAATTGAAAACAATGTACAATACAAGTAATGATTACCTCAGGCATTGCTATCATAATACTGTGACTTAACATTTCAAAAAATCATGGGCACCACGAATGAACAATATGCCATTCGAAAATAACTAGTTCTGGCAAATTACGCCGCTAGCTCAGGGGGTTTTCAGTTACAAAGTTAGAACATGGTTCTATCCTCTCAAAGACGCTTAAGGGTTCTGTTTCACGGAATGCACAATCAGATGGCTTGGTCGTAATAAGTTACCATTGTAGTTCTGCGTTTGGTGTCTGTGGTGTTCGGAGATGACCCACGGTATGTGAGACTTGTCTCACAATGCGGATACAGGCACATCCGTACTGCTAATGCGCATCATCGCATTACTGGCGGTGTCGACGTGCGAGATCTGCTCCAGCCATCGCCTCGCTATGCAAACCGGCAGCGTCAGTTTTCCGACACCAGGAGTCGGACTGCAGCAGTTAGCGAGAACAGCCAACTTTCGGAGTCCACCAGAGACTAGACTAGCATAGAATGAAGTTGGTCGCTCTTCGATCTGTGAGGAAATTTCTGGCTCCCCCCCCCCCCTTGCAGTCTCGAAGATCACAGAAAATTCCCAGGATTTTAAATTATATGCTCATTTGGATTGGATCTTCAGGTTGGCACCTAATGTCACCTGATATCCCCGATATCTTATTTGCCCCGCGTATATCACAGAGGTCGGACATATTCGGCTAAGTTCGGGGACGACCCTGTGCTCGGGCGGCAGGCATTTCCCGCTAGGTGAGCGACCTTGTTGACCGCCCACCCCCAGGGAGCAGAGTGTGTCGTCCGGCAAAACCTTTTATCCGCGACTTCCTGTCGCCGCGGTTCGGGAAGTTCACGATTAGCTTCAAGCCTACATAGCTCATTAATTCTTTAATATTCGTTGCAACAAGATACACTGAATGTTCACCATTGCATTACAGTCCTCACTTGGAATCTTGCGTACTTTGAAAAAAAAAAAAAAAAAAAAAAAAAAAAACAACAACTGTTTAGGTGGTCGCCCAAGATTTATGTAAATTACTGTAACATTATGATTTATATAATAAAAAATGCACATTATAATATGGCGACAGCGCGTCACGTTATAAGTTTTAAGTGCATTTTAAAATCTAGAAATAATGTAACCATGGACTGGGATAGTGAAAAGTGTTTACTGTTAATTGAATCACATAAATCAAAGCCGCAGATATGGTAGAGCAGTCTCATATTACCACAACAAAATTAAGATGCGCGTTGCCTGGAGCGAAATTGGGGGAAAGTAAATTCTTTGTTCTCCTCATTCAGAAGAGAAGAAGTTAACGCGATTGAGACAGAAAAAGGTGTGTAATTTTATAAATTATTTTGCTTTGATTTCTGTTATTACGTTGTTTCAAAGAAAGTAGGGAAATAGTAGTATTTATTTTATTAAACTACTCCTATCATCTGATCTTAAGTCATACAGTAATCGCGTGGTATATCTTGTTTTTTTTTAAAAAAATGCTTTATCCAACATTTTTCTTTTTTTTAATAATGCCCTCTTTTTCACTTAAAACAGACATAATTATATAAGATGCAGCACTAGCAATATGTTTTCCTCTCGGAGCGATTTAGACACTGCAGGTAGCAGCTGGAACGACGACAAATGCTTGCACACGCACTGTTGTTTGCGAATATTTGGTTGGTGTAGACAGCAACACAAACCACCCGATTGCAAACCAACAAACGTTTGCAAACTATGCGCGCTTCGTGGATCCGAGACGGATCAACAGTTAGCAATCATACTTATTGCCAATTTTACATAGGTGACCAAAGCTTTTTATGTCCTTTACATGTCTCTCTTTGAAACGAATTATAATTTATTTAAAAAACAAGTGACAAATTTTTTTGATATATATATATATTTTTTTTTGTTTTTTTTTTTGTGTATTTAATTAAACATTTTTGCGGCCAGATTCTGGTAGGCAACCCGGCATAATCGTATTCTGCTCTTAGTTTTTATACATGAAAATTGCATTTTAATAAAATAACAGATGTATGTATAAATCATGCCGTCGGATCTTAGACTATTAGTTTCTAGTCTACAGAAAGTGTATGTACGTGGCTACTCAGGCTGTGAAACAAAGCTGTTTATGGCCCAAACCTTCCATACTCGGTGCATTGCAGCTGGCATGGGAGAAGGAGGATAAAATGGTCTTTAATTTGATGACAGCGACCTGGTGGCTCAGTGACTAAACCGTTTTACTGGAGGACAATAGGGTACCCGGCTCGAAAGACTGCTTCCATGGGTATTTTCGTAGGCCCTTAACCTGACCTTCGCCTCTGGCATAGCTTGCTGTGTAATGTGAAGTACGACAGAAAGCTTCTCTGGTTCGGATTCCACGTTAAACTGTAAGTTCTCTTTACCCGGTGGGATTGTAGAGAGAGGAGGAAAGGAACTGTTAACCCTAGCACCAATACCAGGCTAACTATACGAGAGAAACCACTCAACATCGAATACCAAGCAAAGGTTTTTAATTCAAACAAGCAAACCGACTAATAAGTTAATTTCGTACCAAAGTTACACCCTAAACATAACTGGATTCTTAAATTTTGTATACTCTTTCCGCTTCTGTATTGTACTTTCTTTTTAGTGCTATCGATAAGGTATTTGTAACAGTACTGAAATAATGTCACAGAATAACCAAACTTGCTAAAATCCATCTGATAGACATTCTAACGCATCTATTCTTGATTTTTTTGTTCTATATTCTTGGATTCATCGCAAGTAAAATCTATGGGAAATGAAACAAGCGAAAGATCGTACTTGCTAAGTGCAGATACGTTATTGACGTGTCTATTCTGTACATGTCCAGTGTTAAACATGGTGACGTTATTATTTAATTAGTATAAAAGCTGAGATGATGTTGGTATTCAAACCGATGGTTGGTCGGACCCTTCCCAGTCAGGTAATTTTAACCTGTTAGCCTGGTATTAGAAGTAGGGTGCCAGTTACTTTCCTCCTTACCCAACAGTACCCAGTAATCCTACCGGGTAAAAGGAGAGGTACGGCTTGACATGAAATCCTCAAATTACACAACAAACTGTGCCAGAAGTTGTGGTGTCTGCTTTAAGGGAAAGTAGCTTCTGAATCATACTGTTTTTACAATTTAAAAAGAAATTACAAAGTTTGAATATTATGAATGATTATTAATCTTTAGCTAGTTACATGACATATTATTGGAATTAATAAGATGACTGAAAAGTGGGTGTACAATTTATTAAAACTTGACCATGGTGAAATTAAGCAAACATGAAATTTGTTTTATTAAGAGTACCTGGTGTGACATTACATTGGGCCTGCAATCTTTGTTTAATGATTATCGGTATAAATATCTATTATCGATATGCCGCGAGAGTCTAACCTCTGTGGCAGAGCAGTAGTAAGTCAAGTGTTAACGGTGGCGGGAACAGTGTGGCTGCGTGAACATGTTTTTGGTACATTCGGGAAAACATTCTCGGGCACTTGGATACGGAAATCGTGCGTCCGCGTCGGTAAATGTAATTTGGCAGGAAGTCGATTCCGTGAAACCCGCCATACAGTGAAAAGTACACCTACACGGATTTAGAGAATAGTGAAAGTGATATAGTGGACTAGCAACTGTTATGTGAACATTCAATATGCTTCTTATTGATGAGGAGTAGTTCGTTAGTCAACTTTTCACTCAATAAGAATCTGTGGTCTTCGGATAAGTAGGGTAATATCTAGATCGCGATACCGCTGCAACCACTTACCGCCTCCCGATGTAAACACTTCCCGATGGAGAGAGTATGACGTCAATGTGTTTCCGTGTGTGACGTGTTCAGCCTTCCATCAATTTGAGAAATTCACGTTAGGCCTTGGAACGTAACCAATACTACTACTAATAATAAAAAAATTACGGATTAAAAAAGTTAAAGAAAATTATTACTTGCACAATTACTAATATTATTATAATATGTACAACATTCCAAACTGATAATTGATATCGTTCATTAGCGTTAACGTTATTAGTCACAATTCCTTTGATTTGTATTTGAATCCGTTCTTCTATATTTCGTCGCATGGCTGAAATTGCTATTAAAATCATTCATACGAAATAAAATATTTATAAAAACAAGATTTCGTCAATAACCGTTTGCGTTTAGGTTGAAACGCAGCCTGGACCATACTAACAGTGATAGATACGATTTGGAAATTGGGTTACAGCAATATTGTGTGTGACAGTTACGTTTCACTATGGTCCAGGCTGCATTAAGATGTAAACAACGATAGATACGACATTAGGTATCCGCAATAAGGTGTTTGATAGTTACGTTTCAATGTGGTCCAGGCTGCATAAAAACCTCATCGCAAATGAATTTATTCCTGTACTACAGGAGCAAAATTAATGATTTCTAGATATAAGACGTATTAGTGATGGACTACTTTCCGTGGAAAGCCCCGTTAGTGACGTCATACTCTCGCCATCCGGAAGTGTTTACATCGCGAGGCGGTAAGTGGTTGCAGCGGTATCGCGATCTAGATATTACCCGATAAGTATTATTTAATGATTTCCAGTTGGTGGTCAGAGTACTAGTGTATGGTACAAACTATTGGAATAAAAAAGAGTGTTGCTATTAGTATTCTCGATGTGTGAGTGTATCATTTTATATTTCTAGTACTTTAGACTAACCTCTGGTGGCGACTGTGATTAAAGAATAAACTGCGAAGTACCGATACCTACATTAGACAGGTCAATTGATAATACTGTGAGCAGAACTTTCAGTATAATTTTAAAACCAGTAACTTTACATGGCTTCGCGACAGAACTGACTGTTAAATTAACCCAGTAAAAAAAACCTTGAAGTTTTACATGACTCAACGTGACAGGACTCGGTGCAGGTAAAAAACTGTTAATTACGGACAGTAATATAAAACAAATCTTCTATAAACCAGTAAAACCTTGTAATTTTACACTGGGTGACTGATCTTCGCTCGGTATCTTTCGATTTCTGTTCAATATCCAAGATTTCGAGTAAAGTTTGATTAAAGTTAAAGGCTTGAAGACTTCCTAGGCGTTTTAACCAAAGAGAAGCTAAACTAACATCAGTAGGCTTACTGGTACCTGAACCTTTTACGTAATGAGGTTAGAGCCATTTTCGAGAAACCAAATACAAAAATTGCTCCTTTTTTTAAAAAAAATCGTGTTAAAAACTTGAATAGCAAAACGTTATCTACATATGAAATTTCATCCAAATCGCTAGATCCATTTGCGGGGCCGCCTCATAAATTGCTTTCAAAGAAAAATGCTATTATTAGGAATTAATTAATTCTGTTGACAGGTCCTGGGCGGCACCAGCGTTCTGAACGGCATGATGTACATGCGGGGCAACCGGCGCGACTACGACGACTGGGCGGCTTTCGGCAACCCTGGGTGGAGCTACCAGGACGTGCTGCCCTACTTCCTCAAGTCGGAGGACAACCTGCAGGCGCACCTGATGGACCCCGGCTACCACGGCGTGGGCGGCTACCTCACCGTCACTCAGTTCCCGTACCATCCGCCGCTGTCGCACTCACTGCTGCAGGCAAGTAGTAACCGCAACGGCAGCAGGGCTTCAAGTGCTTACGGAGAACTTTAAAAGATTAGATTATTGTTTTTTTCATAATTCAGCAACTTCTCAAAATATTTATCCAAATTTCATATTATTCTAACAAGGGGAGGGCACGACCTTGGTATTTTATTTTGGGATGAGACTTTGCGTAATAATTGTACCCCTTTAGGATGTTTACCTCCTGCAATCGTAAGACGCAACGCTCAATAGATTCGGAGAAAACGGCCTTTACAAATTCAAGCCCAGCTTATATACTAGTTAAATGCAGGTCTGACTAGCAGCGCATCAGCCCAGTCAGTAACGAGCCTGCATAATGCGTGGGCACTCCGGGTTCGAATCTCGATTTGGTCTATTTTTTTTTAAACTTTTATATCAACTACCCTTTAATTTAAAATACTATAAAACTATAATAGGTACAATGTTTATTGTTTAAAATACACTATTACGAATGGTTATAATAATAATATTTGTACATAAGAAAAAATCTTTCATTGTGTTTTTTTATTATTTATTTTATTTAATTTTTTATTACAAATGTGAGTTGGGATGATAATCATCATAAAAACATTTAAAAGAATAAATTTTTTTAGCATCGAGCACAATTAATGAAAGCGGAATTTTTAATAGAACAACGGTAATATACGAAATAAAACGTGAAACACTGTTAATAAAATAACTTAAAATTTAATAATATTTAAAGATTATTGTAACTATTATAGTTTTAAAGTATTTTAAGTAGGTTATAGGGTAGTTAATATACTCATATTATGATTTAAAATTTGAAATTCAAATTAAATAATCAATAACATTGAAAAAAACTTATTTAATTGTAAAAACAGAAAAATAAAAATGAAAAAAAAAATAGACTGAATCGAGATTCGAACCCAGAGCGGCCAGGATGACACAGGCTCGTTACTGACTGCGCTGCTAGTCAGACCTGCATTTCGCCAGTATATAAGCTGGGCTTGAATTTTTAAAGGCCGTTTTCTCCGAATCTATAGAGCGTTGCGTCTTACGATTGCAGGAGGTAAACATCCTAAAGGGGTACAATTATTACGCAAAGTCTCATCCCAAAATAAAATACCAAAGTCGTGCCCTCCCCTTGTAAGTGGTATTAATATAAGTTTGACAACTGAAGATGTAGTTTAGGAGACTGGACGTGAACTCTATGTTTCGGCAACGTTCGGCGAGCGATGACACCCCAAGTGGTACTCACACTAGCTGCCACCACATCGCTGCTTTGCTAACCAGGAAATTTCAAATAAATAATTACATTTGATTTTATTTGCACTCAACTTGTTAAAAGGAAATGTAACAGCGATGACAGATGAAAGGCAATTGTCTTTTAAGGAAGTAACTGCACACAAATACAAAGTCCAGAGATAAAAAATATAAATTTACATGTTGCTTTTAAAGAAGTGTAACAGCAATGATAGCTAAAACGCAATTGTCTGTTGAGGAACTGCACACAAATGTAAATGGTCGGCTTGTACCCCATGTGCCAAACCTTACGTTGCCAAGTGGCCTGAGTAAATGGGGGAGTAAATCTGTGGGCTTTTGGTGGAAGCAGACTTTAGGGTGGAAGTTTACTGACCTTTGGGACCTTTGTCAGATCTTCTATTCCTCTTGCGCTCTCTTCTTGCTTGAACATGTTTTCTGCTGTCTTGAGGTATCTTGCTCTTCTGCTGATGTAAGCAGTCACTTTTCGGCTATAGAAAGTTGATAATTGTCAGGATTCATTGACATTGGAGAACCGATTAGGCAGCGAAAGGATAGGGCAAAATGATTACGTAGCTGAGACTCTGCCTAGTGAATAACGTAGGAGACTATCGACTTTTTATTGACCACTGCATACAGTTGAGAGGGCGATCTACGAGGATAACTCCAGATAGCCACTACGAATATTAATCAGTTTGCGCATCTCGGCTGCGGAAACTGGCCGATATAGAATTGCACTTACTGATTGAATGGCGAATTGACAGGATGGAAGTATGGTGATGAGGCAAGCTAACGAGACACGATCTATCTGAGAAGTAACCCATATTGACTGGTGGGTAATATCTGCCAAAATGTGGCTCACTCATAAATTTGGTTTTGCGTCACTAAACAGGGTCATGTCCCCTTTGTCAGCCGTCAGCGTTTTACAAATAAACAGCTATTGCTGACGATCGGGCTTGCATACTGTTCTGACTTTAGGATATATTTCATCTAACTAAAAATCCTCATTCTTCCAAATAAATGTGTATGTCCTAAATGACCTTCACACATATACAAAGGGCAGAGGTAAAAAATGTAAATTCACACGTTACCATTTTTTACTACAGTTAAAAGCATAAATTTATCTAAGGAGAAGGGCTTAGCTAATGTTTACGATCTATTCTCTGTAGAAGTTACTAGACCCGGGTCACAACATAACCTAACGTTTTTTTTGACAGAAGATAAGAAACAGAAAATTTATTAAAAATTCAGAGAATGTTTACGCGAAACGTATGAAATAACGAACTACATTAAACAAATAAATAATCGCTTGAAGATTTCTCGGGAGTGCAGCCGGGTCAATTGATCGCAGATGTACGAATCAGGGGCGTAGCTACCATGGGGCTAGGCGGTGCAGTGTACCGGGGCCCCTACACTCAGGGGCCCCAAGCATACCCTTCAGGGGACCCCAAGAGCACTTCTGGGAGCCCCCGAGGAAAGTTCAGAGGGCCCACTGGCCGCCTTCACGACCTTATTTTTTTTAATAGTTGTACCGTCGTCCAAGGGGGGCCCCTGAGACACAGGGAGCCCCACACAAAGGGCCTTCACTCCTCAGGAGGCCCCCCAAGCGCAACTCAGGGGCCCCAGCCTCAGCTCAGGGGGACCCTACCAGCAACACAAAGCAAAAAAAAAAAAAAGGTTGCCCATCTGGCCTGAAGGCCCAAAATAAATTTTTTGCCCCGGGGCCCTTGTTGACCTAGCTACGCCACTGGTACGAATTTTAGATGGCGTAACATGCCATCATTTTCAGGTAGCGTCCACTGGTCGGCGTGAGGAGCGCAGTCCAGGGCAGTCGCCATCGATTAATTGACACGCCCGAGAAATCTTCAAGCAACAGATCCGCCGGGAAAACTTACGAATACACAAATAAATAATCGTTATTTTTTTAATAATTATGCATTCCTTAGAAATTTGTTCATTACAATAAAAATTTCCTTCACTTTAGATGGGCTTTGCGCAAGTAATTGCAAGTACGAGGACCATACTGAAAGTCATGAGTAACTTATTGTAAACCATGAAAATTTCAACAATGTAATTAAATGTCAGCAGGGTCGTAAATCACAGTCAGTTTGTGACATTTTTTGCTGTATCACGTGACCACAGGCAGTATTTCAAAAATGGCGGACAGCAATGTTTCGTTTGACCAGAGTGCTGTCATTGAATTCCTTGTTAAAGTGGAAAACTCAGCTGCTGAAATTCACCTCTGTCTCCAGCTTGCTTGTGGAGATGTCTGTCTGCATGTGCACCAGCAGTGTTAGGAGATGGGTGAACCATTTCATAGATGGTTACACGGGTATCTAAGATGAGTCTCGTAGCGGTCGCCTTCACTGTGCCTGCGCGGAATACAACGAGGAAAAAGTTGATGCGATCGTTAGAGAAGACAGACGTATCGCTGTGAATGACTTCGCTGCAAAATTACGACATAGTGCAGTGGAAGAAATAATCCAAAGCTTAGGTAATCGAAATATTTGGAACGAAGATCAGCCTTAAAAAGGACAATACGCATCCGCATACTTCTCAAGCCACTGTGGAAAACATCAGGACATTTGGGTGGGAAACTCTTCCACATCCTGCTTGTAGTACCGACTTGGCGCCTTCCGACTACCATCTTCGGTTCTGTTACGTAAGAAATGCGCGGCCAACGCTACGAGACGCTTGAATTAATATTCTGCAAAGTAGTTCTATCGTAAGGACAGGGCCGGCGTTAGGGAGGGGTAAGCGAGGCAAAAGAACCCCGGGCCGAGACCTCCGGAGGGGGCCCTCCGCCCAAGGTTACTAAGTAAATACAAATAAACTTTAAATAGCTCTCTTAAAAAAAGGCTTTATTTAATTTTTTTAATTAAAATTTTCTGACTTTAACATAAAATCAAAATTTAAAGAAAATAATTTGTCGAGGGAAGGGGACAAGGAGCAGGCCCTAAGAACGCTTACCCGGGGCCCAAGAATCCTAGCGCCAGTCCTGCGTAAGGGTATTTTAAAACTTGCACAATTAAGGAAAAAATGTGTGCAATAAATTAGAGACTATGTTGAAATGTGAAAGAAAAGCCTGTATGTTAAGATGATGTGCTTGTTTAGGCTTAAAAATAAAAATTGCTAGAAAGTGTTGCTCATGACTTTCAGTATGACCCTCTTAGCACAACAAACGCCAGGCAGAGATGCGATGCGATGTTCATTTTTTCACTGCGATCCTGCTATTGTGACTGGTTAAGTTTCAAGACTGACATTTGGATGGTAGCAGAGTCCAACCAGTTACGGCCATTCACATTTCCGAAATCACTTCACGCTAATGTCTGTATGGTTCCTTCAAAAGGCCATGGCTGAATTCCTTTCCGTTTTTTGCCCCCCAATCCACTCATAACCATAGCAATACCTACTATCAGTTTCCTGCTTTTTCTTTTGCTTCTCTCCTACTTTAGCAGCCAAACGATGAATGATCCTCATGTGTCTGGCACTGTTGGCAGGCTGGTCGTGAACTGGGATACCAGGTTCGAGATGTGAACGGCGCGGCCCAGACGGGCTTCGCGATAGCGCAGACCACCTCTCGGAACGGCAGCAGGCTGTCGACCGCCAAGGCGTACCTGCGACCCAACCGCAACAGGCCCAACCTGCACATCATGCTCAACACCACCGTCACCAAGGTGCTCATCAACGAGTCCTCCAAGGAGGCGTACGGCGTCGAGATGATCCGCGGGGACACCGGCACCAGGGAGAGGGTCTTCGCGCGCAGTGAGGTCAGTATACACGTACTGTGCAGCTGGCAAGCAACAGGACGATGCAGTGTCCACACTGATAATAGGACGAGGAAGTGGTTGAAGACACGCAATGTGCGGTATTGTATCCGATATGATTTTGTTCCCCTTGTTGCTTGTGTTCTATTAACTATATCCTGTTCACTTGGAGTGGCGGCTCAAGGCCGTATCTCACCTCACCATCCCTCCCTCACTGAACTGAGCACTGTACACAGGCTGCCGTGTGGTATACAGGGTGGTCCCGAATTCATGGTACAAACTTTAATGGTAGGTACAGGACATTTTAACAATGATTTATTGTATAGGATTGTATGGTCGCAAGTGACGCGGTGTGGCGTAAACAGGGGAAATAACAGCCGAAAGCAAAAACAAAGCTTTCAATTAAAGCGTTGTAGACAAGTGTCATCTTTACATTAAAGCCGGCCACACACAGAACCGGGCGGGGCAGGGCGGGGCGGGGCGTGACGAGTCGCCTGACTTGCCCTGTCGTGCTGCTGTCACACACAGAACGAGGCGGGGCACGACAAGTCAAACATTTAGCAAATCACCTGTCAGTGAACTTAGTGGGAGCATACTGGTGTGTAGTGTATCATTTTGAACTGGATGAAGATGAGGAGACCGTATTGTAAATTTTGAACTATCTGCAGCTCTTGGACCACAATGTTAACAACAGACAGATGTGGGTACACCCTATATACCTGAAAAGGAATACAGGAAGTTTTATTTCTGAGCTTCGAGCCAACCCAGACAAGTTTTTTGATTATTGTCGCATGTCAATTTCGACATTCGACTTTGTACTTGAGAGCATTCGGAGCAGAATAGAAAAGCAAAATACCAACTGGAGAACAGCCATACCCCCAGAGGAGCGGCTTTTGATAACCATTAGGTATGTATGTTGGTCCTCCTTTTCCTGAGCATTAGTTATTCAACCATATAATAACCCTGTATAGTCATATAAATTTTAAATCTTACAGTTATACATGGCTCACATACAAATCAGTCGAATATTCGAAACACAACACAACCACGTGTTCAACACAACCAGACCGCGAGATAGTGGAGCCCGGGGTGGGAGGGTGGGTCACGTGACGCGCATGCGCAGAAGGTTATGCCTGGCAGCGACTTGCCCCGGGGCATAATTTGTTTCAGCTTCGCATTTTGCCCCGGGGCGTCTTTTCGACGTGCCCTGCCCCGCCCGGTCCTGTGTGTGGTGCGCCAGTGCGTTTCCCGTCGCACAAGACGCCCCGGGGCAAAATGCCCTGCCCCGCCCCGTTCTGTGTGTGGCCGGCCTAAGTGATCAAAATTGCGTCCACCAGTAGCGATACATGCTTGACAGCGTCGGTGGAGCGATTGGCGTACACGTTCAAAGATGTCTGGTATTTCACACACACCTGCAGCAGCTACGGATATGCGAGCAACGAGATCCTCATCTGAGTCAACTGCAGTCTCATAAACAACATGCTTTAGATGTCCCCATAAAATGTTATCGATGCTCGATAAATCGGGAGATCGGGGTGGCCAAGGCTCTACCGGCAATGCTACCAACCGATCACTCTATTTCTCTTTCCTTTTATTTCCCCTGTTTGCGCCTCACCGCGTCAATTGCGACCATACATTCCTATACAATAAATCATTCTTACAATGTCCTGTACCTACCATTAAAGTTTGTACCATGAATTCGGGACCACCCTGTAGTTCCGCTTGGGATTTAGGGGCAGGACATCGGTGAGGATATGAAGCAGACGGAGTTTGAGCTCGCCTCTGTTAACTGAACAGGCTACACACGTGTAACATCGATAGTTAAGACTTGACATCACCACCTTACTGCCATGTTGGAGTTGGTTAGTGAAATCTTGCAGCTGTATAATGTTTAATCTTATAGCCTAGGATCCGGCTGCAGGAACCATCTGTTATTTGATTGAAATGCAATTGTTATGTATAATTATTAGTAGCAGAATACGGTTCTGCCGGGTTGCCTGTCAAAATATGGCCGCAAATATTTTTAATTAAATTTTCAAAAAAAATAATTCTTTTCACAAAATTCGTTCACTTGTATTTTTTTTTTTAAATTATAATTCGTTTCAAAGAGAGACATGTAAAGAACTAAAAGTTTGGGTTACCCATGAAAAGTGGCCGCAGGTAGCGGTTGGCAGCTGTTAAAGATAATATGAGACCGAAATAGAGTTAAAGCACAACAACGTAAGACATTGTGGTGCGCTAACTTTAACAGCTGGCAATCCTACTTGCGACCACTTTTACATAGGTAACCATAACTTTTTGTTTACTTTATGTCTGTCTTAAATACAATTATAATTATAATTTAAAAAAAGGAAAAAAAAAAAGTGAACGAATTTAAAAAAAGAATATTCTTTGAAAATTTTGATAGGCAGTCCGGCAGAATTGTACTTTTCTACTAATAATTGTACATAAAAGTTGCTTTTCAATCAAATAACAGATGAAAATAGAAATCCTGCAGCCGGAACATGTGGGTTTTTTTTTTTTTCTTTTTTTTTAAACATATCGCTTTACGTTTCGTCAACGTTGAGGTCATTAGAGGCGGAATGGGGCTAGTGTCAAGGAACGGGAAGGTATTTGGCTATGGCCTTTAGAAGGAAGCATCCCGGCATTCGCCTGTAGTGATTTGGGGAAACCATGTAAAACCCAAAACTGGATGCCCGGATGGGATTCGAACCGGCATCCTCCCGAATGCGAGGCCAAAGCGTTAACCGTTCACCCACCACACTCGGTTTGGACTATTAATAAAGCTTCAGACTTTTCCACTATCTTTTTTTTTTAACTGCTTTACGTCTCTTAACAGCGAGGTCTTTAGAGACGGGAAAGGATTGGGGGCAATGAATGGGAAGGAATTCGGCCATGGCCTTTTAAAGGAACCATCCCGGCATTTGCCTGGAGTGATTTGGGAAACCATGGAAAACCCAAATCTGGATGCCTGGACGGGGATTCGAACCGCCGTCATCCCGAATGCGATGCCAGTTTTCCACTATCTTGTGAGCAAATTCTGACAAGTACCAAAGAAATAGGAGAAACTAAAGACAACTGTATAGTTCTAGCACAGTTTATAGAGACGTCATATTCAATCCATCAGCTCACAAACCCCTCAACGATGTATAACAGCCAAAAATTAAACGAAAACAAAATTCTACTACACCCAGTCATAAGTTTAGATCATCAAATTCTTTACAACTAGTTTGTTGGAAATTTACATCGTTGTTATACTGTGACGACTTCTCAATTTTTTTTTTTTTTTAACTGCTTTACGTCTCTTAACAGCGAGGTCTTTAGAGACGGGAAAGGATGGGGGCAAGGAATGGGAAGGAGTTTGGCCATGGCCATTTGAAGGAAACATCCCGGCATTTGCCTGGAGTGATTTGGGAAACCATGGAAAACCCAAATCTGGATGCCCGGACGGGGATTCGAACCGCCGTCCTCCCGAATGCGAGGCCAGAATGCTATCCGTTACACCACCACGCTCGGTTGGACGACTTATCAAATTCGCTAATACAACTCCCATCATGCAATCGCATTACGTTATGCTGTGTTATGAATCTGTTCAATCCCATGCCTTAACGTTATTCCATATTGTAGCGTTTTCTTGCCTTTGCCTAATTTATACAAAATATTATTGAAATTTCCAATATTAATTATTTCGAAATTTGATGTAATACCGAGGGAGCGTTCATAAACTACGTAACTCCATTTTGGCCTCCAGAGAGCCACCTCCCCCATCACAGCTGTATGTCGGCACAGGAAGAATGCACTGGTCATAAACTATTTTTCTTTAGATTTGTGAACGTATTAGATTTGAGGATAAAAGAATGCCTCGCAAATGCTTAACATCCCAGCTTGATGTGACCAAAATTTTCTGGTCATACATCATCTCTCATGTTTACGAGCTGGCCAAGATAAATGAAGTCACTGACATTTTCTAAGGATTTGTTATGTAGTTGTACATTCCCCTCTGTGGCCCATTTGCTAGACATAATTTTTGTTTTCGAAAGATCTATTCTTAGGCCAACTGCTTTTCACTAGGAAGCGAGGTCGGTATCCAAGGTTTGGAGTTCATCAATGACACTTGCCAAAAACCCAATGTTGGCAGCAAATCTCAAGTTGTTAAGTCTTCTGCCGTTGATTCTAATTCCTTTTCCGCAAATTCTAGCTTTGACATTGCCATTTCCAAGACAGCTGAAAATAATTTTGGAGAAATGGGATCACCTTTCATCTTGCTTAACACCTCTTTCGATGCGGAATTCAATAGCTGGTTCTCTAATGCTGATAAAGTCTGAGAAGGTGACATACATGTGATGGAACACTCTGATACAAGCTGTATCCACGCCTTGTTCAGGTAAGGCTTGGAGGACAGCCTTGCGACTTATTGAATCAAATGGCTTTTCGAAATCAACAAAGGCTACACAATGAGGTATCTGGTATTCGTTTGGACGGCTAAATAGTTCTCGCAGGACAAGAATGTGGTCGACTGTGCTAAAGCTGCTGCGGAATCCTGCTTGCTCAATGGGTTGGTATATATATATTTCATTGTTTGTAACACATTATTCTTTACGGAATCACTACCGTAATATCACATTAGGAAACTTTGCTTGGCTACGCGCACTGCACATTAAGGTCATAATATGTGGATGGTAGATGACTTGGGATGTACACACTTTGACAATAAATTTGGCTGCCGCTGAAAAATTCTATCACTCTTATTTTGCACAACCTAACATCAATGTCATCCTAAGAAACAGTAACGCAATATTGGCTTGCCAGTATTGCATTACTGTTTCCTGTGATGACATTGGTGTCAGATTGTGCAAAAAAAGAGTGATAGAATTTTTTAGCGGCCAAATTTATTGTCAAAGTGTGTACATGGTGAACTCTTCCTAGCTACTTCTTAATTTGACGAAGCTGAAGAACCTGTGATAGCTTCGGTAGTATACTATTAACTACCTTCTTAGGTATTATCGTGTAAAATTAATTTATCACGTCCGCTAATGTTAGCTAGTGGTATAATCAACAATGATGACTTTATATCCTTGGATGTGACCTTTAAATTTGGAAGCGATATGCAACTCACCGATGGAATGTTATCCCTCTAGACATCTGTAGAGGAATTTTTAATGTTACAACTGAAAGTCCGTCGTAAAGGAGTGAAATATCATTTGTTATAACTAAACTGCTGGCCGGGAAATCATGAAAGGTAGTTTTGTGGCCTCTACGACACAGTTTCAGCTAGCCCCTCAATCCGTCTCTGCCATGCATACTCTAACCCAAATGGGAATTCCTACCTGGTGAAAGGCACCTTCCGTTTTACGTGGAACCAGGCTCGGCGTATGCCGCACGAAGAATTAATGCTTTACCAAAGGTGAAGGTCAGTTCTAAAACACAATACAGTCAGCTAGCGAGCCTTTATTTCATGTAGTAAAATAAATGATTTTGTTAAGATGTTGTAGTATGTATGTGTACCGATGTCAAGTCGATTAAACGATTCGCACATGGCTGTGCGAGATATACAGAACGGCGGTAGTGGTCGCTGAATAACTTTGGTAGAGTTAACTTGTGTACAAGTAAGTGCCGGATGCGTATTTCGGGCTTCCGCGCAGGTGGAATTAATAATGGAGCATCAATAAACTATGTGGATCGGTATGGGGGTGGGGAGAGGGGGTCCCGAGCCAGGCCACGTAGCTTTTCATTCATATTATTCGGCACAGTTAAAATGAAGTACAGAACACACAACAGCATGTTAATATTTATTTCCGTCAACAACTATCTTCGTATGTAATTTACGATAGTCTGACAAGAGAAAACAGTACAGCCAGCCATGCCATTTGCTGTCCTTGTCTTTCAGTGGGCAGTGTATATAGGAGGCTTTGTCTTTCAACATTTACTCGTAGTTATTGAGTTGGGTTGAGACGTCAGTTTGGGTTTGTCTTTGGTTTATGGCGTGATCTGTTGCGTCTTAAGTTTGTGGCGTGATTAGTTGTGGCTTGAGGTGTACACATTTGAGGTACTGGCAACTGGGATCCGACGTGCGGCCCTGGCCATAGTGGATATATCCCCAGCTCGTTTATTAGGTGTTTTTGTGACTGTTGAGCAGCTTTATAGAATTTAATCTCTAGTTCCTTGAATCTTCCTTTTAGCATAGGTAATCTTGTTGCTTCGTAGATGACTTTAGGGGAGGGGGAGAGGGGAAATTTTCGAGTGAGACCACGTAGCTTTCCATTCATATCGTTGTTCACAATTAAAATGAGTTTCAGAACGCACAACAGCATGTGAATATTTATTTTCTTCATTTAATTATCTACGTATGAAAGTAACAATAATCTGACTAGAGAACTCAGTACAAAATGGGTTTCTGGAATCAAAAGGAAAAAAAGCGGCGTGCTACGTGGGGTTGGTAGAGGCTAAAGCCACGTCGTACTACGTGGGGTGGGGGCCAAAATGGTGCTGCGTTGTTTATGGACGCTCCATGACTCCAGACACTTAAGGTTGACTACCCACGATACGTTGCAGACTCTAGTAATATTGTTGCCAAATCGCATCTCAACCGTTAGATAATGATTTCGATTAGTCCTATCTTCGTCAAAAGGCTTGTAAAAATCGCTAATTAAGTCAGTGCCCGGTGAAAGCATAATGTTTTAACAATTTTTAGTGTCAAACTAAGTTCTAAAACAGTCATTCAAATGCTGTTTTTGTACATTTCTCTCTCTCTTTTTTTTTTTTTTTTTCGTTTCAGCCATCTATGGAATTCGACTACGCAACTTCATTTCCTCTTCTGAGTTTCCTTCCTCCGTCGACAGTACTCTTTCATCCTCTGGCTCACTCTTGCTTTTTCTTCCTCTGAAGATACCCTTCTTTTTCTGATTGGTTTCTCTTCAGTCAGATCCTTTATCTCTGCAATTTTTCCTCTGAATAATTCCCTCTCTTGGATGTCTTCTATGCTGATCCCACATCTTTTCAGATCCTGATGGACCTCCTTCACCCATGGAACTTGAGTCTTCCTGAAAGTTGAGAATTTTCTTTGCCATGCTTTCTGATTCCATTCTCTTGATATGTCCATAGAACGCTAATCTCCTTTTCTTAATTGTGTCTGATACCTTTTCAAACTTGTCGTATAATTCTTGGTTCGATCTCAAACGGAAATTAAATTCGCTTCCAGTCACTTTTTTTGGTCCAAACATTTTCCTTAGAAACTTTCTTTCTTTCTTTTCTATTTCCGTCATTCCTTTCTGGCTAGTGTTTCTGCGACGTATAAACATTCTGGCTTCACTACCGTACTATAGTGCTTATATTTGATCTGATGGGAGAGTAATTTTGATTTGTATGTCTTTTAAAAAATCCTGGAAGCTACATTTATTTATTTAAAGATTTATTTAGCCTGGTTGATAAGCGCAATCTTGAAGTTTTAAGCTTTTAATTAAAAAACCACAACATAATTTTTTCCAATTCACATCAGTGTTTGCTGATTTTTTTAATCAGAATTTAAATTGACAGAGAGATTCAGCATAGGTGTTATTAATTGCAGTTGTTTCAGATTTATTTATTTGCTCTTATAGTTTGTGGTTCATAAAATAGAAAAATTAAAATTACTTTGTTTAAAATACGAATACGGATAGCCCAAACGGTGATTTAATACTCTAGTAAAATAATAAACCAACTACGTTTTTTTTTTTTTTTTTTTTTTTTTTTTTTTTTTTTTTTTTTTTTTTTTTTTTTTTTTCATTCCTCCCAGCAGAAGGCTGGGAGGCGGGCTGCTGGAGAGTCATAGGGGACTCTTTTCAGCCAATCTACTACTACGGGGAGGGAAGGGGGATGGAAGGTCGGCCGTGGCCTTGTAGGGAACCATCCCAGCATTCGCCTAAGTGTCTGAGGGAAACCACGGAAAACCTCAGACAGGATGGCCGAACCGAATTTAACCCCGGTCCTCCCGAATGATAGGTAGGAGGCCAATATTGGCCTCCTCCCATCTCGGTCAACCAACTACGTTTATTCCACTTGTTTATATATCTGGTAGTACTTACTTCGACTGTGAGAAGAAAAGTTTATTTCGTTGATCGTTGATCAAGTTAAAAAACAATTCCACAGTTTTTCAAAACTTTTGCATCTTGTACTTAAAAACTTTGAAAAACACCATCGACACATTTATGTAACAAGAACAACGGTGAAAAAAAATTTCTGAACGCGGGTATATGATAGGCGTCCAAATGTACATTATAGTTTAACTCAAAAATTAAGTTTTTTTTTAAAAAAACCTTGTATCTTTTTCTTTTAGTTATCAATCCGAAGATTGGTTTGTTGCAATTTTCCTCGTACGCCGCTTCTTTTCCTTCCTTTTTAAATCTACATAGCTACTGATTTTTGGGTGCTAATGACCACGTCGTCGACGCGCCCTAAAACAACCCAAAAAACAGCAACAGCATTTCATGTCATTCATAATTTGATTCTAATAGCTTGATCTTCCTCTGTGGTATTTTCCTTCTATCTTACCTTCATTAATCACCTTAAACAAACCATAGAGACGCAAAACATGTGCTGTCATCTTTTCTCTATTTTCTGTAGGTCGTTCTAGAATCTGCCTAATTCATCATTTCATTAGTGAAATAATCCAGCTTATCTTCAGCATTCGGCTGTAGCACCAGACCTCGAATGCCCCTGTCTGTCATACCTATGCTCCATGATTCACTTCCATGTAGGGCTGTGCTCCAGACATGTTTTTAGGAGATTCTTACGCGTTGACAGGCTCGAAGTGAAAAGTGTCTTTCGTTTATTAAAAGAATATTTAGCTTGGTTGATTCTAGATATTATATCTTCTTTGACTGTTATACCCAGGTATCTGAATTCTTTAACTTGTTTGGACTAATTGTTGGTCTTAACTGTGTTTGTTTTTTATCTTCCCTGTCACAAATTAATACTTTAGTCATACTTAATACTTGTTTATTTTTGGACTATAATAGTCAGTAAGGATCTCTTCCATTTTACCAACTGTTTCACCAAAATAATTTTTATTTTCTGTAAATTTCAGCGTATATATGTTTTGGCTGTGAATGGAAGTTCCTGCCTTTACTGTATCTCTCCCAGCTAGCAATGCACTGAATTGAAGAGGGGAAGTAATAAAACCTTTATTACCCCCTTCTTAATTTTTGATTCGGCTTTGCATTTTCCAAGCCAGGTTACCGGAGTTTCATTTTCATAGAGTTTCTATATGATTCTTCGATCTATGCACTTTAGGGAGCGTTTATAAACAGGGGTGGTTCCAGGGGGGGCTAGGGGGCCCAAGCCCCTCCCCCAAAAGTATCTAGGTCCACCTCCAACATTGTAATTTGGGAGACTTTTTGCTTTACGGTTTCGACATGACATGACATGACAACAAATTGCTGGGGAAGACATAGGTCCCCAGAGTGCGGGGAAGTTTTTGCGTGATAACGCATCACCTTCCATTTTAATTTTGGTTGGCCTTACTTGTTTGTCATTGTTGGAATTGTCGGTTCCGATGAATTTCTAATGCTGGTGATCAAGGAGTTTCCTTGGCCACCTTAGTCTGTGATCATAAATTGGTCCACCACCTAGTGAGTTAATGAGGGGGTTGGCCGAGTGCTGGCTCTTTTCATAGAACTGCGCTGCCAGCTTTTGAAAGCGGGTTCTGAGTTTGGAAAGTCCGCTTATTCGGTGTAGATCTTCTGTTTGCGTCTCCCTGGGTAGGTGGTACGCGAATCTGATAGCCTTATTCTGTATGGTCTGGAGTCGCTGGAGGTGGCATTCCGCAGTGTTGCCCCAGACGGTGGAGGCATACTCCATCACGGGTCTGATGAGGGCAGTGTACAGTTGTTTGCCTACATCAGGTCTCAGTTTGCTATTCGGATTTAGAACAGGGTAGAGAGTAGTTAGTCTACCTGTTGCCTTGCTGCGAACGTTGGCCACGTGGTGTTTCCATGTCAGCCGTGTGTCAAGTTTTACGCCAAGATATGTTGCCGTGTTTGTCCAAACGATGTTTTCACCCAACAGGGTTAGAGGTTGGAGCCGTCGTGGGACCTTCCTTCTGGAAATAATGATAGCTTGGCTCTTGGGGGCGTTGAAGCCAAGGCGCCATTTGGTAGCCCATTCTTGTACATTACTGCACGCCTGCTGCAGTCGAGATCGTAAAATTTCGATGTTTAGACTCTTGGCGAAGAGTACGGTATCATCTGCGTAGAGAGCCTTTTGAACTCTTGCAGTTGATGGTGAGTCTGCCGTGTAAAGGTTATATAGAACTGGGCCAATCACTGAACCCTGCGGGACACCAGCGCAGATGTTTTTAAACGCCGAGTGGCTATCCTCCATCACTACTCGAAAAGTTCGCTCCTCTAGGTAACTCCTTAGTAGTTTTACATGTGAAAGAGGGATTCCTTGCACCAACAACTTGTATAAGAGCCCTGCAGACGAGTCGAAGGAGGACGGCGCCGAAGTACTCTCGCCGTTCAAAAGCCGAGAAGGCATCTTCTGCTAGGCGGAGCAGTTGATGCGGGGTGGAGTGATATCTCCTGAAGCCAAATTGCTCATCTGGAAGTAGTCCGTCTCTATCAATAATTGTACGAAGCCTTTTCAGATAAACTCGTTCAAACACCTTGGATAGGGTTGGTAGCAAACTAATAGGTCGGTAGGATTTTGGCGACCTCTTGTCCTTTCCCGGCTTAGGAATTGGTATAATTTCAGCATGTTTCCAAGTCTGCGGAAATTCACCCGAGCGTAATATTTCATTAAACATGTCTGTGATGTATTGAACTGCCAGGGGAGGCAATTGGCGTAGAATTCCTCCTCCAATGCCGTCATGGCCTGCAGCTTTTTTAGTGTTAAGGTTTGAAAGAGTGGTGGCGACCTCTTCAGTGGTGGTATCGGGAATGCGGCCATCCTCTGGGGGAGCCGCTTCTAGGAAAAGCCGGAGGCGATCTTCTACCATTTGAATGTGTTGTGCATCCCTCGGGATGTCAACAGGCTGAAAGTTTACTCTGAAGGCTTCTGCTAAGGCTTCCGCCTTCTCTTCTGGATCGCAGACGTAGTTGTTTCCGACAACCAGTGGCGGAATCTTATGTCGTCTCCGGAGAAGGGCTTTTGTGGTACGCCGGCCCGAGGAGACTATAAATACTACCCTTTGCCCGACTCAAGCCCCCCCCCCCACAAACCAAAATTCACTCAAGCCAAGCCCCCCCCCCCCCGATACCAAAATTCGCTCAAGTAGCCCCTCCCAAATCAAAATCCTGGATCCGCCCCTGTTTATAAACTACGTAGCTCCATTTTGGCCTCCTGTGAACCCCCCCTCCCCCCACGTATCCTGACGTGGCGTTTGTCTCTAAACCCCCCACCCTTCACCCCGCGTGGCACGTAGCTTTTTCCCCTATAGATTCCAGAAGACATTTTGTACTCTTAGCTCGTGTCGAACTATCGTAAATTGCATACGGAGATAGTTAAATGACGGAAATAAATATTCACATGCAGTTGTGTGTTCTGTGCATTATTTTAACTGTGACAAATAATATTACTGAAAAGCTACAAGGCTTGGCTCTGAACACCCCCCCCCCCTCTCCAACCCCCTCTAGACCAAGCCACGTAGTTTATGGACACTCCCATTCTTTTCAGAATTGAGAACGGCTTGTTCCAATTGACACTGTCTAACGCCTTCTCAGGAATATGAAGGCTTCATACATATCGTTGTCTTTTATCTATAAATATAACTGGCCAGTGTAGCTGAGCGCGTTGAGGCGTCGCCGCATTCGATGGTGAGGTGCAAGGTGTGTTGGTTTCTACGTACCGGCCTCCTGCAGTCTTCTGGGCGATTGTATTACAGTCACTAAACTCTGTCTCAGAAAGTACATTTAAAAAACAGAAATACACGCGTCACGAAAATAAAACATAAGTTAGACGAATCGCAGACAGATAGCAACACTTAAGCTCCACCATTGTTCCAGGAATTGTTTCTAACTATCCAGAGGAAACACTGTGCAAATTACGCGGGACAACAATCTTTTTTTCCTAATACCTAGAGTATTTTAACGAATTCTTATGTAACTTTGGGTGATAAACTCGGAAATAACTACCATTTTTCCTTATCAGTTCTAGTTTTTTTTACTGTAGTCATTTCCATTTGACACCATTACGTTGTAATACACATGGGGTGATGTGAGTGTGTTTTAGGAAAATTAAACAAAATTGTTTTCTTAATAAATTTATTTTTTTCATACAAGAGGCGAAGAATATTAAGTGATAACCCATAAACAAAACATATATTCAACATTGAAAATGCAAAGATTTCGCTTGAAAATTATAAAAATAAATTTACGCTTCTTTGTGCGCCAAAATGTTGAACTACAGTCTTATCACCTTTTAAACACCAGCAATAATCTTCCATCATGACAGTATCACTTGCTACCTAGGTTTTCGGGTCCTTGAATGTGCTGATAGAGTCGTTCACGTTGTTTGTTGCTGATATCTCCAAAACTTTCAGGAATGCGATCTGGAAGACTGAAACGAAAGTACAAATTGATGCTCGTATTAACGCCAATATTACGAAATATTGACGCCATGTTACTAACAAGATCTTTGAAGTTTTCATTTTTTTTTTTTTTGTTTCCCAAGGAAATTTGGCAAGCTAACCCTTCATTCTCGTGCAAAGTTACGCGAAATTTGTGTCCTTTATGAGCTTACTGGATCATTGGTTCATCAGAAATCAATGCTCTAAGGTTTTCATATGTCTTTTCTGGAAACACACTGAAGATATATTTAAAACATTCCCAAAGTTTGTCCAAAGCATCGACAAATTACTTCATCAGTCAGAGTTTGAGTGAAAAGGTGAGAAGATGATATTTTTTTTACTCAGCTAAAGGCTATTCTAATGTATTGGCAACTCTACAAGTATACATAGTTATTCGAAGTGCCCGTCTTTCTCAACGCAGCGATTGTCATGGTCTTTGCTGTTCAAAATGTATAGGAAATATGAGTATTTGATACAACCCGATTTCTTTCTTAAGAGTATAATTCACCAACTGCAATTTTGGTGTCTGAAATTAAAATTAGAATAAGGTGACAAATCAACGCAGTAGACATACATACAAACATAATCCCCTTAAAAACATATGGAATGGGAGTGAGTGGGTGAGCTTAGTAACTTCGGATATTGACCATGATGAGAATCAAAGCTTTCCATGATCTGATAGAGTCCATTCGCAAATAATCTTATATATATTTTGTGTTTCCCTTTATTTCACTTTTCAGCCACCATTACCATAGATCACTGGTGTTTGTGTGTGGTAATAGCATGGAGTTTCCTATCGTGCACAACGCTGGCCGAATGCGATAGCTGTGAGGGTTTGGGTGATATGGTGGTTGAAAATCGTCGATGCAGGGCAAATGTAAGCTTATGCAGCCCACCAGAATCTATAGTCATCCTTCCAAGATTCTATCTTCTTCATTCCCTTTTTTGTAACCATCTTCTTTTGAGAAACTGCCAACCAAAGATGCTCCTTCTCCCTGGCTTGACGCTCTCTGCCCTTCAAACGCAGATAATATCAGTGAGATTTAATCACAAATATTTTATACGTGTAAACATGATTTTGATATTAAATTTTATGAACAGGTTGGTAGCGTTTGGTGACTATCACTTCACAAGAAAATCATTTAATTTAAGGAAAACCATTAGATGATAATCCATTGCAATGTTGCTACCTTAGCGATTTTGTCGCTGGATTTAATGCTCGAAAGCGATATTTTTAAATATGTTATCGCGAAAAATATTTGGTGATTTTTAGTGATATTCAATCTTGCAGAGATTCGAAAAACTTGATTGGAAATGAGGAAGGTAATGCCTCAGTCATGACTCGGATAAATACTGGCGTACATAATATATTGAAAACGGAATTTGGCTTACCCAATACAAGAATGCTGCTGGAATAAATACTTTTTCCGGAGTTATCTGATTTGCCATACCTTATCACTTTCTCTCTCGCATGCCGCAGTAGAAAGGATTTTCAGTACAATGAACATTCTTAAAAAAATTGAGAAATATGATAGCTGTAAATACTCGTGATAGCATTCTTTTATAAGGAATCAGTTAAAAATTGTGAAAAAAAACTCATAAAGTTACTAGCTTCCGGCTGATGTGACTGCTGCAGTTGGTAAAGATCTAAGACTGACGATTCATCTCATCCTTCCACATCTGAAAATTCTGCAACTTGTAACAGCCCTCATACCTGAACTTTAAATAGAATTTTATTTAATGAAGTATTTTTAGTGAGCTAAAGTTTGCTTGAATATGATCTGGTATGTTTGTTTTGCAATTTCTTGTAAATCGGTGTATATAGACTTTATTTTATGAAAAGAAATTATTTAAAGGCCATTTAATATGTTTAAGAACCGAATTGTGCTAAGAGAATTGCTTAACTGTTGGTAATTCCAAGTATTCAAAGCAAGTTACGATAGTCTAAAGGACAATTTTACGACAGTTTAAAATGATTTCTGTGAATAATTTTGTGTTTAAGTATCTTTAATTTCCATTTCTGACCGTTTTATAATGATGATTAAATTATTATGTAATTGATTTCTCATTGTTTTTTAATATGTTTCAATTGTTTAAGTAATTGTTAATGTTCGAGAAATATTCTGGCGGAAACTTTGAAGAGTTCTAGAAGTTTCGATAGAGCCTGTATAAAGAAATCAGCAGAAGGACAGTAGTAGTTTATACAGATTCACTTTGCAACTGCCAAGGACTGCGTTAGTAGTATCTCTGGATTGTATCTATGCATGTAAACAATATCGTTGACGTGTTTTCTGGAAATAAACGAAAGTTTAAGCTGAAGTACATTGTAGACTAATTAATTATCTTATTAATTAAAAAACCACGAAGAATCTGACAAACTCCAACGATAGAAGCAAGGCGATGAAGAAGAAATACTGATTGAAGAAATTTGATGTTAATTTTTAATACAATGTTATGTTTCATTTATTGAAAATACTAATAATAAAAATATTTTTTACATTACGTACCTTGCCATTTTCCTTTATTTTATTTAACGATTTTTAGCGAATCTTTTAGTTCTAAATATGCCCGCAATCTAGTGAGTTCTGAGACCAGGACTAGTGACTTTTGTTTTCATAAGGTGGAAACACTGCTCCATTGGATGTAATAGTGTTGTGTGCAGCTGTTACGGTGTTGTTGTCATCCAGTCACCTGCCTTGTTCCAGGTTATCCTGTGTGGGGGTGCGGTGAACTCTCCCCAGCTGTTGCTTCTTCCGGAGTCGGTCCCTCGGAGGAGCTCCGTGCTGTCGGCGTTCAACCCGTCCATAACCTGCCCGGAGTGGGACGCAATCTACACAACCACGTCGCCTACTTCCTCAACTTCTTCATCAACGACACCGACTCCCAGCCGTTGAACTGGGCCACGGCCATGGAGTACCTGCTGTTCCGAGACGGCCTCATGTCAGGCACCGGCATCTCCGAGGTCACCGCCTTCGTCAACTCCAGGTTCGCCAATCCGTCCGACGACAATCCCGACCTGCAGTACTTCTTCGGCGGCTACCTCGCCAACTGCGCCCGTACTGGACAGGTACGTCTTTACCTCTTTTTCGATCAAATCCTATGCATCTTCCAACCATGTACCAGTTTCTTGCATTTCTGACATCAATTAGAACCTGAAATCGTAATCGTGCCACACGTTTATCTCAGACGGTAGAGCTTCTGTTTGCTGCACGGACTGTCAGGGTTCGATCACCGATAGAGCTGAGAACGACTCCTCAGGCCAACTCCATCTGCTATCCAACGAGTACCGTGAAGGAAAATCCTCGAGAAGTTGAAGAACGACCGCTAACCACATCACATCCCTTCTAATACCGAAGGTAGTAATGGGAATCCGAGCTCTACCTCAGTGAATCTCGCAAGAAGTGCCAGGAGCCGTGACCTTTTTATCTTTTTTTTTAACTGCTTTTGGGCATCCATAAATTACGTGAAGTCAATGGGGGAGGGGGGGTCTGGCGAAATCTCACCAAATCTCACCCGGGGAGGGGGGGGGGGGTCTACGGAAATCTCACGTGAGGTTTTGAAAATTTTTTTCACATAGTAGAGCTAAACAAAAAAAAGTTCTACAAATTGCGCGAAAAGCGATTTTAGGGAGGAATTTCGTCGAAAAAACGGATTTTGAAGGATGAGACCTAAAAAAAAAATGCGGGGGTTCTCACGGACCAGATCTCACCAGAGGGGAGGGGGGTCCGGAAATCCGGAAAAACACCTCACGTAATTTATGGATGCCCCCGGGGGCATCCATAAATTACAGTGAGGTGAAATAGGGGGGGGGGGTCCGGCGAAATCTCACCAGATCTCACCAGGGGGGAGGGGGGGTCTACGGAAATCTCACGTGAGATTTTGCGAAAAATTTGGGGACAGTAGAGCCAAAAAAAAGGTCTATAATTTGCACCAAAGGCGATTTTAGGAAGGTATTGCGTCAAAAAAGTTAGGGTGTGACCTAAAAAAAAGGTCTACAAAAGTTTCGAGGGCGATTTCTAGAGGAGGGTTCTCACGGACCAGATCTCACCAGAAGGGGGGGGGGGGGTCCGGCCAGATCTCACGAAATCTCACCAGGGGGGAGGGGGGTCCAGAAATCCGGAAAAACACCTCACGTAATTTGTGGATGCCCCCTTACGTCTCTCAACAGCTAGGTCTTTAGAGACGGGAAAGGATGGGGGCAAGGAATGGGAAGGAATTCGGCCATGGCCTTTTTTTAAGGAAGCATCCCGGCATTTGCCTGGAGTGATTTGAGAAACCATGGAAAACCCATATCTGGATGCCCGGACGGGGATCCGAACCGCCGTCCTCCCGAATGCGAGGCCAGAACACCTTTTTATCTTTTTGGATTTATAGTCCCTGAAATGTGTAAGCAGCGTTCCTGGCTCAGTCTTACGATTTCTTATTTTGTGTCAGAATTCTTTAATTTCTTCATTGTTAAATTAGATCAAAATTTACTTTAAATTAATTTAATTGAAATTGGCGCACGCTCAGGTGGCAGTTTCATTACAAACCTGTTTTCCCCCTTTCCTTGTACCCACCTACATTTGCCCTCTACAAATTTCAACATTTTTGCTAAATAATTCATCATTTCTCTTGATAACTTATTTCAATCCCTGACACCCTTACCTGAAAACGAGAATCTTACTACACCCTTGTGCCTGAAATCGAGTGCCAGCTTGTGGTTATGTTTATCTTTTCCCTTCAATGCATTACTTTTAATTCTTACACCAATGTCTTTCCATGCCTCATCTACCGATACACGTACGCCTTGTACACTCCTATGATTCCTCTTACATCCTCCTCTTGTCTGATCCTTTTGATCTCTCTTGATCCGCTCTTACTTTCTCCACGTTAACACCGATTTGCATTTCATAGCAAACGGTATTTATAAAACGAGGTACAGCCTAATTCCTAACGTTACCAAAACATAATAGAATGGCTCTGACGAACCGCATAAATGTAAGGGCAGTATTAAGCAGGCGGGGAGAAGATTCTGGCTAGATTAGGCAGTCAACACAAATTGTTCAGTCTTATATCACTCTTATTTTGGTTGCAGTGAATAATTGTAGTAAGAAAATCTTTGAAGTTGCGCACTGTATAATTCGATGCACCACTTAGCACTGCGTGCCACTTGCTTTAGCTGTGAAGTGCGTTTCGTTGGTATAGAAGCCAGTAAATGACAGTTGCTTTCTATGGAATAGCATCCATTTCGCAGAATTTAAGGACACAAAAATGGTGCAGTTTGAGACTGAATTTTACGTATCTCACACTGTTGCAGATACTTGCCGCATTTTTTTTTTTTTTTTTTTTTTTTTTTTTTTTTTTTTTTTGCTTACGTCTTTATGCCTTGTCGACGTCGTGGTCATTAGAGGCGGGATGGGACTGGAGGCAAGGAACGGGAAGCGATTGGGCCATGGACTTTTCAAGGAAGCATTCGATTGGAGTGATTTGGAGAAACCATGGAAAACCCAAATCTAGATGCCCGGACGGGGATTCGAACCGGTGTCCTCCCGAATGCGCTGCCAGAGCGTTAACCACTCACCCACCACTTTCGGTATTTGCAGCTTAGAGTGAAGAGCCTTACTCTCGACGGAGAGTTTAGGTGTTTGCTGTTCGATACTGAATAATTTTCGTCATAGGATAGTGGTAACGCACGTTTTCAGATCAACAGAATGTGTGCAGTAGTCTTGTACTGAATTTCAAGCATCTGCGCAGTTGATAATGTTGATATTCATTCGTCGGACTACTGGGCATGTTTAACATGGAAGTCTCCGCAATACCACTTGGAAGGTAGGCCTGAATAGGCCGGCAGGGGGTTTTACCCTCTCCCTGACGTCATCTCGTTTCCGCAGCAATAATACCATATTACACTGAACACACACACCTTTTTCTGCCATTAAACGAACGCTGTTTGTAACGGAGAAGGTAAGAGGAAACCAACAGTTGCCGATTTCTCGGGGATCAGTGGTAAGAGAAAACATTTATACCTTACATTAGATTTTGTTGTTTTCGTAGCCGTCATGATGAAAACGACTTCGCGATATTTACGCTACGTCCAAACTCTCCTCTGTTTCCCGACGTTTCGACCAATGCCTATGATCTTCTTCAGCGGACAAGCCACCTGGAGAGTCTGATAGGGACTGGTGTTGTGACCGCTTGTTCTCATATTTGTAGTGTGGAGACTATCGAATCACTAGCAACCATCGATCACCCAAAGATATGATACTTAAAATTTAATGTCTTTGGTCAAGCATTAAAATGTGTGCTCAACAAATAAACAATACTGCGACCAAAGGTATTAAATCGTAAGCATCATATCTCCGGGTTATTAGATATTCGATAGTCCCTACGCTATAGATACAAGTACAACCACTAACAACACAGCAGAAGGCCTGTTCCTTGAAGAAGATCTAAGGCAGGGGTGACCAACACGAGGCCCGTGGGTCTTGAACATTTTTGCGGCTCGCGAGATTCATCACACTTTTAAAAAATATATTTATTTTATAATGACCAAAGTAGTAAAAACCAATGTATTAAAAAAGAAAACATTATTTGTGCATCCATATATTAAAAAATTAACTTTCTAATTTATGATAATAAATTAATTTTGATTTTAAAATAATTATCATGCGAATATATGATAGATATTGCCTGTTTTATGAGTTTACAGTTACGAGTTCGCAGAATAATTAAATTATATTCAGTCAAAAAAAAAAAAAAAAATGTCTGTAGTAGGTCTCAGTCTTATATGGGGTATATAATTTTATATGCGGCCCGCGGAGTTAAGACGCATTTCCAAAGTGGCCCGCAAGATCATTTGGGTTGGCCACCCCTGATCTAAGGCATTGGTCGGAAAAAAATAGGAGTATTTGAGGCAGCATAAATCTCACGAAATTATTTAAAACACACATAAACGCAAGCCTACACCTTCTTTTATGTTTTTGATTGGCTGTTGAAAATGACTTCACGGTTTCACTGTAGTGTTGCTATCTGCCTCAACAGGTAGGCGAGCGTTCGTCTGGCGACAATTCGACGTCCAACCGCATGATCCAGATCATCCCCGCGTACCTGCACCCGAAGAGCAGGGGAGTGCTGCGTCTTCGCAGCGCAGACCCTCTGGCGCCGCCCGCCATCTCCCCTCGCTACTTGTCGCACCCCGACGACGTAGCGGCGCTAGTGGACGGCATCCGCTTCGGCATCAAGCTGACGGAGACGCCGGCGCTGCGGCGGTACGGCTTCCGCCTCGACCGCACGCCCGTCAGGGGCTGCGAGAACATCACATTCGGCTGCGACGCCTACTGGGAGTGCGCTGTCCGCAGACAGACGGCGCCAGAGAACCACCAGGCCGGGTCCTGCAGGATGGGGCCCGAGGGAGACGCCGGCGCCGTTGTCGACGCCCAGCTACGAGTCCACGGCGTCGACAGGCTGCGCGTCGTCGACGCCTCCGTCATGCCCAAGGTCACCTCGGGCAACACCAACGCGCCCGCCATCATGATCGCCGAGAAGGGCGCGGACATGATCAAGACGCGCTGGCTCACGCGCAGGACTTGGAGGTCCTGGTACTGAGATCCATAGTGCGAAACACGTCACCAGTCTATTACATCTCAATCACCATCAACCGCAGTATCACAACAAGCAGGGAGATCGATGACCAGAAACCTCCTTCAACTCGCTGCGGAAAACATCTCATTTTTGGGACCAAATGTGTATAGCATCTTGTCTCAACAGTTTGCACCACTTTAATGAAATAGCACAGTCATCATTAACTCGCGATATGAATTCTATTTTTAATAAAGAAACGTTTCCGCAGATTGTTATATCCGAAAATGGTTCGGATCACCTCTTCCAGAACAATTCCTGAGTTCATTAATTATATTTTCCTCCACAACACTATCAACCAGCCGTCAACGCACAGACATTTTGAACTATAGAAGAGTTGAAGAAAATCATTCCTTTTCCAAGCTTTAGTAGAGAGAAAATGTAGTCGTAGACAAATACCCTTGTACCAAACAGATAGATTTCTTCGATTCCTAGCAATACTAATCAGAATGCTGAACATAATATCAACCCCCTACTAACTAATGCTTGCATAAACTGAAAGAAGGAAATGTGTTTATTTTTAAGTTACATTGTAATTTCTCTTGATTCGATTGGTATTAGTATGCAATCCTCTTTCCGTTATTGAATTGTGAATGTGGCGAACTGTAAAAATATCCAATCAAGACGACGATTAATTCCATTGCTTACTTTAAGACTGATCTGTTTCCAGTATGGCTGTACTTCTACACATCATCTCATTCTCCTACCATGTCACTTAGATTAATGCACTGTGTTATACTTTTACGGTTATTCAGTAATTGCTACCTCACTCTGTAAACATTCCACTTTTTTTCTCGTTATTATCAAGTAATAAACTTGTTTCCATTTTAATCAGCATGGTTTAACCATAATTACAATTAAAATATCATTTCATCTGTGACGTATCAGTGAATTTTCCGAGCCAGGGCAGAAACATGAGACTACCTCCCCTTCCAACCGCCAAACATCATTTTGCCACCTGGAACAAAACAAAAACTAGAAATTGCCACTACTATTTGCCTCTTTCCCTCAAAGATCCGTTACTGCATTTCATTTAATGTTAGCTATTTAGCAAGCGGTCCCTAAACACAAATCACCTTTCATTTGGTATTTGTTTCCGGCTTGTTTGCAAGTAATTACATTTACACTTAAAGAGCAGTAAGAATACTCGAGTTATGAGTTAAGCTTGAATGTTCTTTAAAATATAGTGATACCAGCGGTGGAAGTAGAACAATAACTCTATCAATGCTTCTCAGCTTAGTAAATAACTATTACTTGAGTATTTTTGACACTCACACAGTAGCAAAGGGAGATTAGAAAATGGATTAACTGTTCTGTATCTCAGAGACAGTACAACTTAGCGATTTACTGAATCAAAGGAACGCATTTTTCAGAATTGAATCAATACCCTAATATTCACCGGGGTTTGTAAACTTTTTCACAAATCTCCCAAACAGATAAACAGTTTTAGTCATGTTTTATCAATAGTTAGGCTATCATATGGGAATATAAACATCATTTCCGAAGCTAAAAAAAAAAAAAATATTTCCTTTCTTCTACGATTATACTAACATCACTTTAAAATAATTTTTATTTAATATTCCGCTAAAATATACTTAATTAATAGTAATTCCTATTTTTAACTTCATATAACAAACTACAACTCATGAAAAAATTATATTTTTTGTGGTTTGTAAATGTAACTAAGGACGTGAAGTTTCAAAGATTGAAAACAACTGCGTGTGGTATGATGTGTGACACTGTTGTAATCGCTTAAGGTAAATTGTGAGGACCTATAGCTGTTTGCGGAAACAATAGCTTTGTTTTATTCTTCTGCACTGCAGCAGAGTCGAAGAAGGAAACGAAGATGATATACATATTACAAAGCACTTTGGAAGGTGTATATGCCAAAGACTGTTTCCAATATCAAAAGCACATGAAGATTAAATCAGTAATCTGGTTTTAGATGGATATCGGTGTATATTACTTATAATATAAATTAGTTAATATTTTAACTTAATGATGGACAATAATTCTAATATACCAGTAGTTATCATATGACATGTACGACTTTATTGAGAAAATAAACAGCTATATGACATTTTAGAACAGGCAATAAAATGGAGGGCAAAGCTCCTGTGTAAAAATTGCAGAAATATGTTTAAAACAATATTGATTTGTAGAGTACTGTATTATTACTGTATGGATGACACGACTTTATAGGAACTTAGGGATTGTTTATTATATATTACATATATATATAAATAAACAATATACTTGTATATTTTGTGTGAAGCATAGCATTACAGACTACCATACATACATCATCAGAAAACATCTACAATACATTCACTATTTACCTTTTATGTTCATGTATGTTTTTAGAAATTATTCTAGCGATTTTGCGAATAAACAATTTTAAAAACTGTACATTTTAATTTTATCTGAAATTCCGTTTGTACTGCCGTTATTTACCTTTCCACTATATTAATTTTAATGTTAGTTTTACGCCTACTATTTAGCTCTGAAAGAATGTTATCTGTAAATACGTAGATTGTATAAAATGTTGAACTTTGCACTATGTATAAAGCAGTCACGCCTGATTGAATTTGTTACTCTTCATCAGATCAATAAACATGAATTAATCAAGTCTTTCTTTATTCGTTAAGAAAAAAGAAATTGGTATCAAAGTTTAACAAATAAAATTTAACTGCCTCGTGGTCACAGTTGCTAGGGTGTCGTTGCAGAAATTTGAGGTTAACTGGTTCGAAATCTCTTGCCTAAAACAAATTGGCCATCTGATATACGGCGTCCATGGTACATAAGGTACAATCATCAAATTGTGTGCCAAAGGTCCGCGTTGAATCCGAAACCTCTATGCAGTGAGTATGGAATAAAGGCCTGCTAGACTGTTTACAGTGATTCGTCCGTCAGGTAGGAAAGTTAAACTTGGCGGTCCCATTAGTCCTTCGGAGGGTAACTGTATTTCATCTCCTCCCTTCTTTCATTTTCATCTACGTCATGAACAAAATATTGCACTTAACCTACTTTCACCACCTATACATTCATGACAGCGCTGGGGAAAGGAATTGGAATGGTTTTTTTTTTTTTTTCCTCAACTCTTCATCACGACTATTACGGGAGGAAGGGATAGATGTAAACAGAACTTATAAGTTTCATATTATCTCCATTAGCCACTGACTCCTCTATGACAGTTTTCTTGTGAAATTTAAGTGCCGTGGTTTTCATTTGCTTTCCCCATTGACGGAGGTATATATGTGTTACTGTGTAGAGCGTATGACTGTGAGTTGTA
>CM061914.1:46164530-46240974 GCA_031002005.1 Vandiemenella viatica
CCCCCATGGCTCAAGACTGACGAAAAAAAATCATCATTAACATGTGTTCCAAGTAACAAACTCCTCACATCAAAATCATATCATTTAACTCACACTACAGACCTCTCTGCCATTCAGTATCGTTGGTAATATGTACAAAGCTGTTCACCACCTCTATCCCACGCCACAAGCCTTTTCTGCTATTCAGTAATATTTGCCCCACGTACCACGAGTATCAGTAGTCACATGGTCATCAGACAAATATCATAACTCCCATACTCATACTAGACCTCACACACAAACATAACTGACCAAAAAACCATCAGACAGACGTTAGAGTGTGTGCAAAGGATGACATGTTTTTGCCATACACCTCAGTACTTATCACATTATCAATTAATTACATCAACACATAGGTAGCCAGTCATTGTGAAATCTCAAAGTCGAATATAATCCTATCGTGATAGACACACAGCCACATAGAAAGACACACAATCACATGTCCATGCATACACACAGTTACCATACATCACCACACACATACACGTAACTGGAGGAAAAGGACTGAACACCATAGGTCCAGACTGAATAGCTACAGGATGTGCGAAATATTTCATTTCTTTGCCACAAACCTCGGTGCTCATCATACCCAAATGATTACATCTACATAGGTGGCCACTGATGGAAAAATCTCAAGTAGACTCCTACCACCATAATTACACACATAACCACACAGGAACACGCGCACACACACATACAGTATGTCCATGCATATACCACAATTTCATAAGTTACCACATACATACAAGTAACTGCAGGAAAGGGACCCGACACACGACGTCCACACCGAAGTGTTACATGATAGGCAGACCATAGTATGTCTTTCCAATGCACCTCAGTGCTCACCACATTAACTTGATTTTTAATGTGTCCATCAGTATAGCTGGTGGCTGGAATTAAGCTCTTGGCAATGTTTGGCCAAAAGTCATTTGTTAATAGCAGCTCATCAAAGACAAATTTTGGGTCAACCTGCCCGGGCGGGCGCGGCGGGAGGGGGCCACCCTTCCTCACAGCGGACGCGTACATCATGTAGGTCGGTATACCGGCGGATATAACCGCTTACTAGCGCAATGAAATTCCGGTCTTCAGTCCGGTCCTAAAAATGCGGTTACCGGTAATAGGTCCCGGTCGGGAAACTCCGGTCTTCAGTCCGGTCCTAAAAATGCGGTTACCGGTAATAGGTCCCGGTCGGGAAACTCCGGTAAACCAACGCGGTCCGCGCTTTTAGACCGGCGAATTGCGGTATTTCGGTCCGCAGTGGGGAAGGGTGGCCCCCTCCCGCCGCGCCCGCCCGGGCAGGTTGATCCCAAAATTTGTCTTTGATGAGCTGCTATTAACAAATGACTTTTGGCCAAACATTGCCAAGAGCTTAATTCCAGCCACCAGCTATACTGATGACACATTAAAAATCAAGTTAATGTGGTGAGCACTGAGGTGCATTGGAAAGACATACTATGGTCTGCCTATCATGTAACACTTCGGTGTGGACGTCGTGTGTCGGGTCCCTTTCCTGCAGTTACTTGTATGTATGTGGTAACTTATGAAATTGTGGTATATGCATGGACATACTGTATGTGTGTGTGCGCGTGTTCCTGTGTGGTTATGTGTGTAATTATGGTGGTAGGAGTCTACTTGAGATTTTTCCATCAGTGGCCACCTATGTAGATGTAATCATTTGGGTATGATGAGCACCGAGGTTTGTGGCAAAGAAATGAAATATTTCGCACATCCTGTAGCTATTCAGTCTGGACCTATGGTGTTCAGTCCTTTTCCTCCAGTTACGTGTATGTGTGTGGTGATGTATGGTAACTGTGTGTATGCATGGACATGTGATTGTGTGTCTTTCTATGTGGCTGTGTGTCTATCACGATAGGATTATATTCGACTTTGAGATTTCACAATGACTGGCTACCTATGTGTTGATGTAATTAATTGATAATGTGATAAGTACTGAGGTGTATGGCAAAAACATGTCATCCTTTGCACACACTCTAACGTCTGTCTGATGGTTTTTTGGTCAGTTATGTTTGTGTGTGAGGTCTAGTATGAGTATGGGAGTTATGATATTTGTCTGATGACCATGTGACTACTGATACTCGTGGTACGTGGGGCAAATATTACTGAATAGCAGAAAAGGCTTGTGGCGTGGGATAGAGGTGGTGAACAGCTTTGTACATATTACCAACGATACTGAATGGCAGAGAGGTCTGTAGTGTGAGTTAAATGATATGATTTTGATGTGAGGAGTTTGTTACTTGGAACACATGTTAATGATGATTTTTTTTCGTCAGTCTTGAGCCATGGGGGTTCTGTCCCACTTTTTCTTTTCCATGATTGGGCTCGTTGTTGTGTTGAGCTCGCTGTAGGCATGGATATATGTGTCTGTGTGCGTAAGTATGGTGATACCTTCCTTAAACTCATTTATCTGGACGTATGAATTGCTGTTCCTCCCATATGTTTGTGCTTGTGTGGAAACGTATGGGTTTGTGGGTGAGACCTAGTATGAATATGGAGGTTATGATATCTGTCTGATAGACAAGTGTCTATTGTAACTCATGGTACCTGGGTCACATGTTACTAAATGACAGAAAGGGTTGCGGTGTGGGAGAGATGTGGCTGTGATTTCAAACTTCACACATCCTGTAACTCTTCAGTTTTTCCTCCAGTTATGTGTGGTGATGAATGGAATTGTTTGAATGCATTGACATGTTAGTGTGTATGTATGTGTGTCTTTCTATGATTTTTGGCCAGTCATGGGTGTTCTGTTCCACTTTTTCGTTGCCATGATTGGGCTAGTTGTTGAGTCGAGATCGCTGTAGGCCTGGAAATGAACGTGTGTATGCGTCTCTATCTCTGTGTGTTTTTTTCGTAAATGTGGTGATACCTTGCTTGTGTGAGGTGACGTACAGATTTTTGGTTGAGACCTAGTATGAATATGGGAGTTATGATATCTGTCTGATGACCAGATGTCTACTGCTACGCGTGGTACATGTTACTGAATGGCAGAAAAGGCTTAGGTGTGGGATACACGTGGTGGTGCTGATATAAACAGTTTTGTACCTAGCACACATGATACTGGATGATAGTGAGGTCTATAGTGTGAGATAAATGAGATGATGCTGATGTGAAGAGTATGGTACCTGGAACATATGTTACTGATGATTTTTTGGTCAGTTATGAGTCATGGGGGTTCTACCCCACTTTTTCGTCGCCATGATTGGGCTGGTTGTTGTGTCTAGCTTGCTGAAGGCATGGAAATATGCGTCTCTCTCTGTGTCTGTATGCGTAAATATGGTGATACTTTCTATAAACACGTCTGTCTGGACGAATGATTTTGCTGTCCCTCCACTTATGTTTGTTTGTGCTAGTGTATTGAGATGTATGGATTTGTGGGTGCGACCTGATGGTCAAGTGTCTATTGCAACTCATGGTACCTGCGTCACTTTTTTTTACTGAATGGTAGAAATGGTTGCGGTGTGGGAGAGACGTGTTGATGGTAAATGTAATCAACTGGGCGTGATGAACACTATTTATGGTATAAACACTTAGGTTTATTGTGAAAACATGCCATCTTTTGCACACCTTCTATCTCGCCAGGCTGATGATATGTAAGGAGACTTCTGTTTTTCAGCCAGTCATGATGCAAGAGAGTACTACACCACTTTTTTGTTTCCATGATTGGTACCGGTAGTTGTGTTGAACTCTCTGTAGTCTTGGACATGTGTATCTGCGTCTCTCTTTGTGCATGTAAGCGTAAGTATGGTGATACCTCGTCTGTCTGATGATTTTGGTAACGATAGTTCTGTCCAGTTAATCAGTGGTAACGACAATTCTGCCCCCACTTCATCGTTTCCATGATGCTTGCTGTTAGTTCTGTCGACCTCGCTGTATGTATGTACAAGTGTGTGCGTGTGTCTACTTCCTCTGTTAATTTGAGTCTAAAATATATGGTTATATTTTTTTTTTTTGTAACAGTTTAACGTCCCTTTTTAACAACGTGGTCTTTAGAGACGGGAAAGGATGGGGGCAAGGAATGGGAAGGAATTCGGCCATGGCCTTTTGAAGGAAGCATCCCGGCATTCACCTGGAGTGATTTGGGGAAACCATGGAAAACCGAAATCTGGATGCCCGGACGGGGATTCGAACCGCCGTCCTCCCTGAATGCGAGGCCAGAACGCTATCCGTTACACCACCACGCTCGGTTATATGGTTATAGAATTATGCTCACCATCAACGTGTGCTTCTAACCATTGCTTCAGGGCTTAGGCAATCTCCCATTTGACTGTACTCTTTACAGTTTACTGCCGGTTGTGTTGGCATACGAATTGTGTTTCTCACGTTTTTCACTACATAAAAATCATTTAACAGAGAGGGTGATGAGGGAATGTACCAGAGAAGCGAAGGACTTGGATACAAACCCACAATCAGACCATTGTTTGTAAATAGTGTAGTATGGAGTCCAAATTTTTAGTACATCAAATGCAAGGTGCAAAATATGGCAGCTAAGATTTATTAGTGGGAAATATTCAACAAGTGCCTTAATAAAGGAACTGGACTGGATGTCATTGGGAGATTGGAAGAGTGTCAGGGGCTGTATGTGGTGTATAATGCTGTTAGAATGGATATTGGAGGAATAATTCTGAGTGGTGTATGGAGCCTAAGTTGGCAATGACCACAATCTGGCATTAGACTTTAGATGATGAGGCCTGAGTGGATAAAATATCCAAACACCCACTTTGATCTAACAATTTACGACAATTCAAGCGTGGGTACTATCTTCGGCGCAATAGAACTAGTGTCTGCACCTATGGATACTTGTCGATGTGTGGGGGTCTTCTATGAAAATGTGGGTTATGATGTCTGTTTGATGACCAAGTTAGCTAACGGCATTATGTCACTTTTATCGTGGTTAGTTGGATGAAGCATGCAATTATAAACAAATGTCACACTTGGTCCTGAATCCGAAGGTTGGCGTTAGATGGGAACATTTTAAACCGAATGGAGAACTCCCCTGGGTCCTGATTTATTGAAAAATAATTTCCTGGAAAAGGGGAGAATTTTCCTGGAAAACTGCAGTAGAACGACCTTAAATGGACATTTTGGTACCTGGCTACTGATTAGCAGAAGACTCTGCGAATTTTTGGTTTACTTTAACGCACGAAAAAAAGGTAACTGATCAGGGATTGGAGTGGGAATCATTGGAAAACAGAATGAAGTTTGGGGAAGTGTTGTGGGTATGTTGGCGATGAGGCTAGAGGTGGATCTTGGTGAAAGAATTAGGAATAGTGCACTGGATTTCTTCTATAAGGGAGTGTGTAAATCTTCTATATCTCCACCTTGGTCACAGGCGATGGTCTCAGGCATGTTCTGTGCTTAGCGTGACTCGATTTTTTTATCACATAGGACTGGCGTACTTAGATTCCCCAGGTGTGAAATTAGTAAGATTAACAGACGGTATTTCGTTCCTGGAACATAAGTGCTGTACTGTAAAATACAGTTAAAGGTGTCAATCACTGATGTGTCACAAGGGATTTATTGGAATTTTAGACAAAGTACAGCTAAGGACACTCAATTTGTGATTGCTTACGAAAGCATAACAGAATTGATACATAGATTGGCCTGGATAGACAAACGACAAAGGTTTGACCTGGATGGCAACAATTACGAGCCTGGTTTTCAAATCGACAACTTTGCTTTAGTTTAGAGGCTCTCAACCAATCGAGGTTATACTTACATCCATCAGTAAACCCCTTCAATGCCTCTTTGAGTCCAAAAAGTGTCTGTGTTTCATTACACATAATTTAATACATCCTTTAAAATACACGGAATGTAGGTGACACTCGCGAGCTATATTAAATTGTTTATAACGAATCCAACATGATGTGACTAATTGAGTTTGTTTCCCGTCTCTTCGTCGGTGTATTAATTTTTAATGTCTGCCTGCTTCGATGAACGGAATTTTTTTATGGTTTTCCCTACCTTCATCGGTGAATGTCTCTCGGTTTCAATGAAAGGATTTCACCATTGATGGGTTTTTGAGGCTACGAATTTTGAAAGGAATAACGTATGTGTGGTATTGCTATACTTTATCACAATAATTTCATTTTTTAAACTTTTTAACGTCTCTCTAACAACCTGGCATTTTGAGATGGGGAAAGGATGGGGAGCAAGGAATGGGAAGGAATTCGGCCATGTCCTTTTGAAGGAAGCATCCCGGCATTCACCTGGAGTGATTTGGGGAAACCATGGAAAACCCAAATCTGGATGACCGGAAACGCCGTCCTCTCGAATACAAGGTCAGAACGCTAAAACAGGTACTTTTTTTTAACGTCTCTCTAACAACGTGGTCTTTAGAGACGGGGAAAGGAATGGGAATGAATTCGGTCATGGCCTTTTGAAGGTAGCATCCCCGGCATTCACTTGGAGACACACAATTTCATTACCCCTAATTTTGAAATTTGTCCTGGTGGAGGAACATCAAAGAGGCACCGGCTGCGGGATGTAATCAGCCATATGCTATATGGAAGGCTCTAAACAGACTAAGAACTGAAGTGTCCCGATGTAAATATAATATTTAAAAAATGGGGGTACACTAATGACAACGATCTATGTGAATGTGGTGAGCTTCAGAACCCACAACATCTTCTGATATGCAGGAATCTCCCTGAAACCTGCAATATCGACGACCTTTACAGGGCAAACGAGAAGGCCATCAAGATTGCGGAATTCTGGTCACATTCTATATAATTGTGTTTATAGTTAATATTAATTAATTAATGTTATTTGTTTTTTCAACTTGTTATGTCCTGGACACGAGAAATATAAATAAAAATATAAATACCCCTAATTTAATACATCCTTTAAAATACACGGACTGTAGGTGACACTCGTGAGTTATATTATATTGTTCATAATGAAAAAGTGAGTTTGTTTCCCGTCTCTTCGTCGGTGAATTAATTTTTAATGTCTGCCTGCTTCGATGAACGGAATTTATGTTAACAGCGAGGTCTTTAGAGACGGGAAAGGATGGGAAGGAATTCGGCCATGGCCTTTTGAAGGTAGCATCCCCGGCATTCACCTGGGGGAAACCATGGATGCCTGGAACCTCCGTCCTCCCGAATGAGAGGCAAGAACGCTAAATAATTTCATGAAAACAGGTACACATAGAATTTATATCTGGAGTTTATGACTTTTTTTCCCGTTAAAAGGAAACATTTATGCTTTTCGAGGCGTGGAAATTACGTAACTTTGCGGCTTTTCCACAAAACACTTAAACACCGCGGCCGGACTCGAACCGGCGACCTAGCCCCAACACTGCCGAGGTCGTTTTAATGTGGACTTTTTTTGTTTTTAGTAAAATTGCAATGATTTACGCTTAAGTACCGAAGAAAATATTTTACTGTGTGTCGATAGTAGCCAAGATGTTCAGTGCTTGCTTAACAGGACGCTAGGAATACATATTTCGTCACGCTTAGTAAACAGAGATAACAGTCGTTGAAACAGTGTACACATTTCGCAAAGCGCGCCGGAAATAATGCCACCGAACGCCATCTAGCCGCCACCAAATGAACTAACGGCAAAGAAATTAAGCCCTTGGGAGATGGTGCCATCTGTGCGGGCTGGTTGAGGAACTAACGGCGACCATCTTGGTCACCCCAAACGGGGGCGGCCATGTTGTGACGTCACGCGACCGTGCTGCCACCTGGCGGTGTTCTTGAATCCCTATTCCCTTCCTACTGGGGTAATAAAGGTTTTATTATTTCCCCTCTTCAATTCAGTGCATTGCTAGCTGGGAGAGATACAGTAAAGGCAGGAACTTCCATTCACAGCCAAAACATACATACGCTGAAATTTACAGAAAATAAAAATTATTTTGCTGAAACATTGGTAAAATGGAAGAGATCCTTACTGACTATTATAGTCCAAAAATAAACAAGTAAAAGACTAAAGTATTAATTTGTGACAGGGAAGATAAAAAACAAACACAGTTAAAATTAGACCAACAATTAGTCCAAACAAGTTAAAGAATTCAGATACCTGGGTATAACAGTCAAAGAAGATATAATATCTAGAATCAACCAAGCTAAATATTCTTTTAATAAACGAAAGACACTTTTCACTTCGAGCCTGTCAACGCGTAAGAATCTCCTAAAAACATGTCTGGAGCACAGCCCTACATGGAAGTGAATCATGGAGCATAGGTATGACAGACAGGGTAATTCGAGGTCTGGTGCTACAGCCGAATGCTGAAGATAAGCTCGATTATTTCACTAATGATGAGTAGGCAGATTCTAAAACGACCTACAGAAAATAGAGAAAAGATGACAGCACATGTTTTGCGTCTCTATGGTTTGTTTAAGGTGATTAATGAAGGTAAGATAGAAGGAAAATACCACAGAGGAAGATCAAGCTATTAGAATCAAATTATGAATGACATGAAATGCTGTTGCTGTTTTTTGGGTTGTTTTAGGGCGCGTCGACGACGTGGTCATTAGCACCCAAAAATCAGTAGCTATGTAGATTTAAAAAGGAAGGAAAAGAAGCGGCGTACGAGGAAAATTGCAACAAACCAATCTTCGGATTGATAACTAAAAGAAAAAGATACAAGGTATTTTTTTTTAAAAAAAAACTTAATTTTTGAGTTAAACTATAATGTACATTTGGACGCCTATCATATACCCGCGTTCAGAAATTTTTTTTCACCGTTGTTCTTGTTACATAAATGTGTCGATGGTGTTTTTCAAAGTTTTTAAGTACAAGATGCAAAAGTTTTGAAAAACTGTGGAATTGTTTTTTAACTTGATCAACGATCAACGAAATAAACTTTTCTTCTCACAGTCGAAGTAAGTACTACCAGATATATAAACAAGGAATAAACGTAGTTTCACTAGAGTATTAAATCACCGTTTGGGCTATCCGTATTCGTATTTTAAACAAGTAATTTTAATTTTTCTATTTTATGAACCACAAACTATAAGAGCAAATAAATAAATCTGAAACAACTGCAATTAATAACACCTATGCTGAATCTCTCTGTCAATTTAAATTCTGATAAAAAAATCAGCAAACACTGATGTGAATTGGAAAATTATGTTGTGGTTTTTTAATTAAAAGCTTAAAACTTCAAGATTGCGCTTATCAACCAGGCTAAATAAATCTTTAAATAAATAAATGTAGCTTCCAGGATTTTTTAAAAGACATACAAATCAAAATTACTCTCCCATCAGGTCAAATATAAGCACTATAGTACGGTAGTGAAGCCAGAATGTTTATACTTCGCAGAAACACTAGCCAGAAAGGAATGACGGAAATAGAAAAGAAAGAAAGAAAGTTTCTAAGGAAAATGTTTGGACCAAAAAAAGTGACTGGAAGCGAATTTAATTTCCGTTTGAGATCGAACCAAGAATTATACGACAAGTTTGAAAAGGTATCAGACACAATTAAGAAAAGGAGATTAGCGTTCTATGGACATATCAAGAGAATGGAATCAGAAAGCATGGCAAAGAAAATTCTCAACTTTCAGGAAGACTCAAGTTCCATGGGTGAAGGAGGTCCATCAGGATCTGAAAAGATGTGGGATCAGCATAGAAGACATCCAAGAGAGGGAATTATTCAGAGGAAAAATTGCAGAGATAAAGGATCTGACTGAAGAGAAACCAATCAGAAAAAGAAGGGTATCTTCAGAGGAAGAAAAAGCAAGAGTGAGCCAGAGGATGAAAGAGTACTGTCGACGGAGGAAGGAAACTCAGAAGAGGAAATGAAGTTGCGTAGTCGAATTCCATAGATGGCTGAAACGAAAAAAAAAAAAAAAAAGAGAGAGAGAAATGTACAAAAACAGCATTTGCATGACTGTTTTAGAACTTAGTTTGACACTAAAAATTGTTAAAACATTATGCTTTCACCGGGCACTGACTTAATTAGCGATTTTTACAAGCCTTTTGACGAAGATAGGACTAATCGAAATCATTATCTAACGGTTGAGATGCGATTTGGCAACAATATTACTAGAGTCTGCAACGTATCGTGGGTAGTCAACCTTAAGTGTCTGGAGTCATGGAGCGTCCATAAACAACGCAGCACCATTTTGGCCCCCACCCCACGTAGTACGACGTGGCTTTAGCCTCTACCAACCCCACGTAGCACGCCGCTTTTTTTCCTTTTGATTCCAGAAACCCATTTTGTACTGAGTTCTCTAGTCAGATTATTGTAACTTTCATACGTAGATAATTAAATGAAGAAAATAAATATTCACATGCTGTTGTGCGTTCTGAAACTCATTTTAATTGTGAACAACGATATGAATGGAAAGCTACGTGGTCTCACTCGAAAATTTCCCCTCTCCCCCTCCCCTAAAGTCATCTACGAAGCAACAAGATTACCTATGCTAAAAGGAAGATTCAAGGAACTAGAGATTAAATTCTATAAAGCTGCTCAACAGTCACAAAAACACCTAATAAACGAGCTGGGGATATATCCACTATGGCCAGGGCCGCACGTCGGATCCCAGTTGCCAGTACCTCAAATGTGTACACCTCAAGCCACAACTAATCACGCCACAAACTTAAGACGCAACAGATCACGCCATAAACCAAAGACAAACCCAAACTGACGTCTCAACCCAACTCAATAACTACGAGTAAATGTTGAAAGACAAAGCCTCCTATATACACTGCCCACTGAAAGACAAGGACAGCAAATGGCATGGCTGGCTGTACTGTTTTCTCTTGTCAGCCTATCGTAAATTACATACGAAGATACAAGGGGTGATCAAATGAAAAGGTACGAAATGACACGATGGGTACAAATGTAGACTTTGTTCAAAATATACACCATAGGCCTGAGCACAACAATCCCACTGATGAACAAGCCGCAGAATTCCTTGTTCCCAGAATTCATGTGGCCGTGACGAGACCCAGTCCTTCACAGCGTCCTTGAGTACGTCGTCCGAGTTGAAGCGCTTCCCTTTCAGGTGTTTCTTCAGTGGACCAAACTCATGGAAATCGCAGGGCGACATGTCCGGACTGTAGCGCTGGTGGTCCAACGTCTCCCACTTGAACTTGGCCAGTTCCATGTGTGTGACTCTGGAGACGTGTGGACGCGCGTTATCATGGAGCAGAACCACACCCTCCGTGAGCAGCCCCGGTCTTTAGTTCTTGATGGACCTGGTCTCACGGCCTGTACGAAAACAGATTTGTCAGAGACACATTTCTCCCCGTAAACTGTCACCATCCGGCGATGAATAGCTGCCGGTTTCTCACCTTCCGCTGTCAGAAATCAGATAACACCTCGCTGCTCCTCAATAGTCGAATTTTGCAACGCGAACGCCATCCTGTCCTCATACGGACTGCCGCATCTTTTGGACGCCGCTTTTGACAAGAGCCTCTGCTCTCTACTGCGCATGCGGGCGCCCGCGCATGCTCCGATCCCAGTCAGAGACTCCAATCGCATCCCGAGATGTCTCGCTACGTTCTCCCATGGCGGAATATGCAAATATTTAACTTTTACGTTTTTACGTCGTTTCGTACCTTTTCATTTGATCACCCATTGTAGTTATTGACGGAAATAAATATTCACCCGTCCCCTCCCCCACGTAGCCTAGCGTAGCTTCCCAGCCAGCCTCTCCCCAAACCGATCCATATAGTTTATGGATGCTCCCTTATTAATTCCACGGGCGCGGAAGCCCGAAATACGTATCCATATGGTACCGGCACTTACTTGTACACAAGTTAACTCTACCAAAGTTATGCAGCGATCACTACCGCCGTTCTGTATGTCTCGCACAGCCATGTGCGAATCGTTTAATCCACTTTACATCGATACACATACATACTACAACATCTTAACAAAATCATTTATTTTACTACATGAAATAAAGGCTCGCTAGCCAACTGTATTGTGTTTTAGAACTGACCTTCACCTTTGGGAAAGCATTAATTCTTCGTGCGGCATACGCCGAGCCTGGTTCCACGTAAAACGGAAGGTGCCTTTCACCAGGTAGGAATTCCCATTTGGGTTAGAGTATGCATGGCAGAGACGGATTGAGGGGCTAGCTGAAACTGTGTCGTAGAGGCCACAAAACTACCTTTCATGATTTTCCGGCCAGCAGTTTAGTTATAACAAATGATATTTCACTCCTTTACGACGGACTTTCAGTTGTAACATTAAAAATTCCTCTACAGATGTCTAGAGGGATAACATTCCATCGGTGAGTTGTATATCGTTTCTAAATTTAAAGGTCACATCCAAGGATATAAAGTCATCATTGTTGATTATAGCACTAGCTAACATTAGCGGAAGTGATAAATTAATTTTACACGATAATACCTAAGAAGGTAGTTAATAGTATACTACCGAAGCTATCACAGGATCTTCAGCTTCGTCAAATTAAGAAGTAGCTAGGAAGAGTTCACCATGTACACACTTTGACAATAAATTTGGCCGCCGCTAAAAAATTCTATCATTCTTTTTTTGCACAATCTGACACCAATGTCATCCCAGGAAACAGTAATGCGATACTGGCAAGCCAATATTGCGTTACTGTTTCTTAGGATGACTTTGATGTTAGGTTGTGCAAAATAAGAGTGATAGAATTTTTCAGCGGCAGCCAAATTTATTATCAAAGTGTGTACATCCCAAGTCATCTACCATCCACATATTATGACCTTAATGTGCAGTGCGCGTAGCCAAGCAAAGTTTCCTAATGTGATATTACGGTAGTGATTCCGTAAAGAATAATTTGTTACAAACAATAATATATATATATATATATATATATATATATATATACCAACCCATTGAGCAAGCAGGATTCCGCAGCAGCTTTAGCACAGTCGACCACATTCTTGTCCTGCGAGAACTATTTAGCCATCCAAACGAATACCAGATGCCTCATTGTGTAGCCTTTGTTGATTTCGAAAAACCATTTGATTCATTAAGTCGCAAGGCTGTCCTCCAAGCCTTACCTGAACAAGGCGTGGATACAGCTTGTATCAGAGTGTTCCATCACATCTATGTCACCTTCTCCGACTTTATCATCATTAGAGAACCAGCTATTGAATTCCGCATCGAAAGAGGTGTTAAGCAAGATGAAATGTGATCCAAAATTATTTTCAGCTGTCTTGGAAATGGCAATGTCAAAGCTAGAATGGGCGGACAAAGAAATTAGAATCAATGGCAGAAGACTTAACAACTTGAGATTTGCTGCCAACATTGGGTTTTTGGCAAGTGTCATTGATGAACTCCAAACCCTGGTTACCGACCTCGCTTCCTAGTGAAAAGCAGTTGGCCTAAGAACAGATCTTTCGAAAACATAAATTATGTCTAGCAAATAGGCCACAGAAGGGAATGTACAACTAGATAATAAATCCTTAGAAAAAGTCAATGACTTCATTTATCTTGGCCAGCTCGTAAACATGAGAGATGATGTAAGACCAGAAATTTTCGGCCACATCAAGCTGCGATGTCAAGCATTTAAGACCTATTCTATTATCCTCAAGTCTAATACGTCCACAAATCTAAAGAAAAATAGTTTATGTTCAGTGCATTCTTCCTGTGCTGACATACGGCTGCGATTGGGGGGGGGGGGGATTTCTGGAGGCCAAAATGGAGTTACGTAGTTTATGGACGCCCCCTTAGTATTACATCAAATTTCGAAATTGGAAATTTCAATAATATTTTGTATAAATTAGGCAAAGACAAGAAAACGCTACAATAACGTTAAGGCATGGGATTGAACAGATTCATAACACAGCATAACGTAATGCGATTGCATGACGGAGAGTTATATTAGCGAATTTGATAAGTCGTCACAGTATAACAACGATGTAAATTTACAACAAACTAGTTGTAAGGAATTTGATGATCTAAACTTATGACTGGGTGTAGCAGAATTTTGTTTTCGTTTAATTTTTGGCTGTTATACATCGTTGAGGGGTTTGTGAGCTAATGGATTGTGCTAGAACTATACAGTTGTCTTTAGTTTCTCCAATTTTTTTAGGTACTTGTCAGAATTTGCTCAGATGATTGTGGAAAAGTCTGAACCTTTATTAATAGTCCAAACCGAGCGTGGTGGGTGATCGGTTAACGCTTTGGCCTCGCATTCGGGAGGATGCCGGTTCGAATCCCCATCCGGGCTTCCAGTTTTGGGTTTTACATGGTTTCCCCAAATCACTACAGGTAAATGCCGGGATGCTTCCTTCTAAAGGCCATAGCCAAATACCTTCCCGTTCCTTGACCCTAGTCCCATTCCGCCTCTAATGACCTCAACGTCGACGAAACGTAAAGCGATATGTAAAAAAAAAAAAGTTCCGGCTGCAGGATTTCTATTTTCATCTGTTATTTGATTGAAAAGCAACTTTTATGTATAATTATTAGTAGAAAAATACAATTCTGCCGGACTGCCTATCAAAATTTTCAAAGAATATTCTTTTTTTAAATTCGTTCACTTGTTTTTTTGTTGTTTTTTTTTTTAAATTATAATTATAATTGTATTTAAGACAGACATAAAGTAAACAAAAAGTTATGGTTACCTATGTAAAAGTGGTCGCAAGTAGGATTGCCAGATGTTAAAGTAAGCGCACCACAATGTCTTACGTTGTTGTGCTCTAACTCTATTTCGGTCTCACATTATCTTTAACAGCTGACAACCGCTGCCTGCGGCCACTTTTCATAGGCAGCCCTAACTTTTTCGTTCTTTACATGTCTCTCTTTGAAACGAATTATAAATAATAATAATAAAAAAAACAAATGAACGAATTTTGTGAAAAGAATTATTTTTTTAGAAAATTTAATTAAAAATATTTGCGGCCATATTTTGACAGGCAACCCGGCAGAACCGTTTTCTGCTACTAATAATTATACATAACAATTGCATTTCAATCAAATAACAGATGGTTCCTGCAGTCGGATCCTAGGCTATAAGATTAAACATTATTCAGCTGACATGGCAGTCAGGTGGTGAAGTCAAGTCTTAACTATCGATGATACACGTGTGTAGCCTGTTCAGTTAAGAGAGGCGGGCTCAAACTCAGTCTGCTTCATCTCCTCACCGATGTACTGCCCCTAAATCCCAAGCGGAACTACAGGGTGGTCCCGGATTCATGGTACAAACTTTAATGGTAGGTACAGGACATTGTAACAATGATTTATTGTATAGGAATGTATGGTCGCAAGTGACGCGGTGAGGCGCAAACAGGGGAAATAAAAGGAAAGAGAAATGGAATGATTGGTTGGTATCATTGCCGGTAGAGCCTTGGCCACCCCGATCTCCCGATTTATCGAGCAACGATAACATTTTATGGGGACATCTAGAGCATCTTGTTTATGAGACTCCAGTTGACTCAGATGAGGATCTCGTTGCTCGCATATCCGTAGCTGCTGCAGGTGTGCGTGAAATACCAGTCATCTTTGAACGTGTACGCCAATCGCTCCATCGACGCTGTCAAACATGTATCGCTACTGGTGGACGCAATTTTGATCACATAGGCCGGCCACACACAGAACCGGGCGGGGCAGGGCATTTTGCCCCGGGGCGTCTTGTGCGACGGGAAACGCACTGGCGCCTATGGAGCACCACACACAGGACCGGGCGGGGCAAGGCACGTCGAAAAGACACCCCGGGGCAAAATGCGAAGCTGAAACAAATTATGCCCCGGGGCAAGTCGCTGCCGGGCATAACGTTCTGCGCATGCGCTGTCACGTGACCCACCCTCCCTTCCCGGGCTCCACTATCTCGCGGTCTGGTTGTGTTGAACACGTGGTTGTGTTGTGTTTCGAATATTCGTCTGATTTGTATGTGAGCCATGTATAACTGTAAGATTTAAAATTTATATGACTATACAGTGTTATTATATGGTTGAATAACTAATGCTCAGGAAAAGGAGGACCAACATACATACCTAAAGGTTATCAAAAGCCGTTCCTCTGGGGGTATGGCTGTTCTCCAGTTGGTATTTTGCTTTTCTATTCTGCTCCGAATGCTCTCAAGTACAAAGTCGAATGTCGAAATTGACATGCGACAATAATCAAAAAACTTGTCTGGGTCGGCTCGAAGCTCAGAAATAAAACTTCCTGTATTCCTTTTCAGGTATATAGGGTGTACCCACATCTGTCTGTTGTTAACATTGTGGTCCAAGAGCTGCAGATAGTTCCAAATTTACAATACGGTCTCCTCATCTTCATCCAGTTCAAAATGATACACTACACACCAGTATGCTCCCACTAAGTTCACTGACAGGTGATTTGCTAAATGTTTGACTTGTCGTGCCCCGCCTCGTTCTGTGTGTGGCCGGCTTTAATGTAAAGATGACACTTGTCAACAACGCTTTCAATTAAAGCTTTGTTTTTCCTTTCGGCTGTTATTTCCCCTGTTTACGCCACACCGCGTCACTTGCGACCATACATTCCTATACAATAAATCATTGTTACAATGTGCTGTACCTACCATTAAAGTTTGTACCATGAATTCGGGACCACCCTGTATACCACACGGCAGCCTGTGTACAGTGCTCAGTTCAGTGAGGAAGGGATGGTGAGGTGAGATACGGGGCCAGCGAGACATGGCCTTAAGCCGCCAGTCCGAGTGAACAGGATATAGTTAATAGAACACAAGCAACAAAGCGAACAAAATCATATCAGATACAATACCGTACATTGCGTGTCTTCAACCACCTCCTCGTCCTATTATCAGTGTGTACACTGCATCGTCCAGCTGCTTTGCCAGCTGCACAATACATGTATACTGACCTCACTGCGAGCGAAGACCCTCTCCCTGGTGCCGGTGTCCCCGCGGATCATCTCGACGCCGTACGCCTCCTTGGAGGACTCGTTGATGAGCACCTTGGTGACGGTGGTGTTGAGCATGATGTGCAGGTTGGGCCTGTTGCGGTTGGGTCGGAGGTACGCCTTGGCGGTCGACAGCCTGCTGCCGTTCCGAGAGGTGGTCTGCGCTATCGCGAAGCCCGTCTGGGCCGCGCCGTTCACATCTCGAACCTGGTATCCCAGTTCACGACCAGCCTGCCAACAGTGCCAGACACATGAGGAGCATTCATCATTTGGCTGCTAAAGTAGGAGAGAAGCAAAAGAAAATGCAGGAAACTGACAGTAGGTATTGCTATTGGTCATGAGTGGATTTGGGGGGGGGGGGGGCAAAAAACGGAAAGGAATTCAGCCATGGCCTTTTGAAGAAATCATACAGACATTAGCGTGAAGTGATTTCGGGAAACAACGTATAGCCGAAATGTGAATGGCCATAACTGGTTGGACTCTGCTACCATCCAAATGTCAGTCTTGAAACTTAACCAGTCACAATAGCAGGATCGCAGTGAAAAAATGAACATCGCATTGCATCTCTGCCTGGCGTTTGTTGTGCTAAGAGGGTCATACTAAAAGTAATAAGCAACACTTTCTAGCAATTTTTATTTTTAAGCCTAAACAAGCACATCGTCTTAGCCTACAGGCTTTTCTTTCACATTTCAACATAGTCTCTAATTTATTGCACACATTTTTTCCGTCATTCTGCAAGTTTTAAAATACCCTTACGCAGGGCTGGCGCTAGGATTCTTGGGCCCCGGGTAAGCGTTCTTAGGGCCTGCTCCCTGTCCCCTTCCCTCGAAAAATTATTTTCTTTAGACTTTGATTTTTTGTTAAAGTCAGAAAATTTTAATTAAAAAAATTAAATAAAGCCTTTTTTTAAGAAAGCTATTTAAAGTTTACTTCTATTTACTTAGTAGCCTTGGGCGGGAGGCCACCTTTGGAGGTCCCGGCCAAGGGTACTTTTGCCCCTAATGCCGGCCCTGCCATTACGACAGAACTACTTTGCAGAATATCAATTCTAGCGTCTCTTAGCGTTGACCGCTAACAGAACCGAAGATGGTAGTCGGAAGGCACCAAGTCGGTACTACAAGCAGGATGTGGAAGAGTTTCCCATCCAAATGTCCTGATCTTTTCCACAGTGGCTTGAGAAGTATGCTGATGCCCATTGTCCTGTTTAAGGCTGAGCTTCGTTCCAAATATTTCGATTACCTAAGCATTGGATTATTTCTTCCACTGCACTATGTCGTAATTTTGCAGCGAAGTCATTCACAGCGATACGTCTATCTTCTCTAATGATCGCATCAACTCTTTCCTCGTTGTATTCCGTGCAGGCAATTCGAGGACGACCGCTACGATACTCATTTTGGATACTCGTGTCACCATTTATGAAATGGTTCACCCATCTCCTAACACTGGTGGTGCACATGCAGACAGACATCTCCACAAGCAAGCTGAGGTGAATTTCAGCAGCTGAGTTTTACACTTTAACAAGGAATTTAATAACAGCACGCTGTCGAAACGAAACGTTGCTGTCCGCCATTTTTTAAATACTGCCTGTGGTCACGTGACAGCAAGTCACTGCTTAGATCAGCAGAAGAGCAAGATACCTCAACACATCAGAAAACATCTTCAAGCAAGAAGATAGCGCAAGAGGAACAGAAGATCTGACAAAGATCCCAAAGGTCAGTAAACTTCCACCTTAAAGTCTGCTTCCACCAAAAGCCCACAAATTTACTCCCTCATTTACTCAGGCCACTTGGCAACGTAAGGTTTGGCACATGGGGTACAAGCCGACCATTTACATTTGTGTGCAGTTCCTCAACAGACAATTGCGTTTTAGCTATCATTGCTGTTACACTTCTTTAAAAAGCAACATGTAAATTTATATTTTTTATCTCTGGACTTTGTATTTGTGTGCAGTTACTTCCTTAAAAGACAATTGCCTTTCATCTGTAATCGCTGTTACATTTCCTTTGACCAATTTTATTGCAAATAAAATCAAATGTAATTATTTATTTGAAATGTCCTAGATAGTAAAGCAGCGATGTGGTGGCAGCTAGTGTAACTACCACTTCGGGCGTCATCGCTCGTCGGAGGTTGCCGAAACATAGAGTTCACGTCCAGTTTCCAGGCAGAACACATTCAGTTAAAGTGGGTAAACTACATCGTCAGTTGTCAAACTTATATTAATACCACTTACAAGGGGAGGGCACGACCTAGGAATTTTATTTTGAGATGAGACTTTGCGTAATAATTGTACCCCTTTAGGATGTTTACCTCCTGCAATCGTAAGACGCAACGCTCAATAGATTCGGAGAAAACGGCCTTTAAAAATTCAAGACCAGCTTATATACTAGTGAAATTGCGGTCAGGCTAGGAGCGCAGCAGCCCAGTCAGTAATGAGCCTGCGCCATGCCTGGGCGCTCTGGGTTCGATTCACGATTTGGTCTATTTTTTTTCAATTTTTTAAAATTTTTTATATCAACTACCATTTAACTTAAAATACTATAAAACTATAATAGTTACAATATTTTATTGTTTAAAATACAATATTATGAATGGTTATAGTAATAATATTTATTCATAAGTAAAAAACTTTCATTGTGTTTTTTATTATTGATTTTATTTAATTTTTTTTATTAAAAATGTGAGGTGGGATGATAATGTTTAAAATACAATATTATGAATGGTTATAGTAATAATATTTATTCATAAGTAAAAAACTTTCATTGTGTTTTTTATTATTGATTTTATTTAATTTTTTTTATTAAAAATGTGAGGTGGGATGATAATCATCATAAAAACATTTAAAACAATAAATTTTTTAGCATCGAGCACAATTAATGAAAGCGAAATTTTTGCTAGAACAACGGTAATGTGTGGGCACTCTGGGTTCGAATCTCGATTCCGTCTATTTTTTCATTTCTACTTTTCTGTTTTTACAATTAAATAAGTTTCTTTTCAATGTTATTGATTATTTAATTTGAATTTCAAATTTTAAATCATAATATGAGTATGTTAACTACCCTATAACCTACTTAAAATACTTTAAAACTATAATAGTTACAATAATCTTTAAATATTATTGAATTTTAAGTTCTTTTATTAACAGTGTTTCACGTTTTATTTCGTATATTACCGTTGTTCTAGTAAAAATTCCGCTTTCATTAATTGTGCTCGATGCTAAAAAAATTTATTGTTTTAAATGTTTTTATGATGATTATCATCCCAAATCACATTTGTAATAAAAAATTAAATTAAATAAATAATAAAAAAAACACAAAGAAAGATTTTTTCTTATGAACAAATATTATTATTATAACAATTAGTAAAAGTGTATTTTAAACAATAAATATTATAACTATTATAGTTTTATAGTATTTTAAATTAAATGGTAGTTGATGTAAAAATTAAAAAATAATAGATCAAATCGAGATTCGAACCCGGAGTGCCCACGCATGACGCAGGCTCGTTAATGACTGGACTGTTCCGCTGGGGGCCTGATCGCAATTTCACTAGTATATAAGCTGGTCTTGAATTTTTAAAGGCCGTTTTCTCCGAATCTATTGAGCGTTGCGTCTTACGATTGCAGGAGGTAAACATCCTAAAGGGGTACAATTATTACGCAAAGTCTCATCCCAAAATAAAATACCAAGGTCGTGCCCTCCCCTTGTTAGAATAATATGAAATTTGGATAAATATTTTGAGAAGTTGCTGAATTATGAAAAAAACAATAATCTAATCTTTTCAAGTTCTCCGTAAGCACTTGAAGCCCTGCTGCCGTTGCGGTTACTACTTGCCTGCAGCAGTGAGTGCGACAGCGGCGGATGGTACGGGAATTGCGTGACGGTGAGGTAGCCGCCCACGCCGTGGTAGCCGGGGTCCATCAGGTGCGCCTGCAGGTTGTCCTCCGACTTGAGGAAGTAGGGCAGCACGTCCTGGTAGCTCCAGCCAGGGTTGCCGAAAGCCGCCCAGTCGTCGTAGTCGCGCCGGTTGCCCCGCATGTACATCATGCCGTTCAGAACGCTGGTGCCGCCCAGGACCTGTCAACAGAATTAATTAATTCCTAATAATAGCATTTTTCTTTGAAAGCAATTTATGAGGCGGCCCCGCAAATGGATCTAGCGATTTGGATGAAATTTCATATGTAGATAACGTTTTGCTATTCAAGTTTTTAACACGATTTTTTTTAAAAAAAGGAGCAATTTTTGTATTTGGTTTCTCGAAAATGGCTCTAACCTCATTACGTAAAAGGTTCAGGTACCAGTAAGCCTACTGATGTTAGTTTAGCTTCTCTTTGGTTAAAACGCCTAGGAAGCCTTCAAGCCTTTTACTTTAATCAAACTTTACTCGAAATCTTGGATATTGAACAGAAATCGAAAGATACCGAGCGAAGATCAGTCACCCAGTGTAAAATTACAAGGTTTTACTGGTTTATAGAAGATTTGTTTTATATTACTGTCCGTAATTAACAGTTTTTTACCTGCACCGAGTCCTGTCACGTTGAGTCATGTAAAACTTCAAGGTTTTTTTACTGGGTTAATTTAACAGTCAGTTCTGTCGCGAAGCCATGTAAAGTTACTGGTTTTAAAATTATACTGAAAGTTCTGCTCACAGTATTATCAATTGACCTGTCTAATGTAGGTATCGGTACTTCGCAGTTTATTCTTTAATCACAGTCGCCACCAGAGGTTAGTCCAAAGTACTAGAAATATAAAATGATACACTCACACATCGAGAATACTAATAGCAACACTCTTTTTTATTCCAATAGTTTGTACCATACACTAGTACTCTGACCACCAACTGGAAATCATTAAATAATACTTATCCGAAGACCACAGATTCTTATTGAGTGAAAAGTTGATTAACGAACTACTCCTCATCAATAAGAAGCATATTGAATGTTCACATAACAGTTGCTAGTCTACTATATCACTTTCACTATTCTGTAAATCCGTGTACGTGTACTTTTCACTGTATGGCGGGTTTCACGGAATCGACTTCCTGCCAAATTACATTTACCGACGCGGACGCACGATTTCCGTATCCAAGTGCCCGAGAATGTTCTCCCGAATGTACCAAAAACATGTGCACGCCGCCACACTGTTCCCGCCACCGTTAACACTTGACTTACTACTGCTCTGCCACAGAGGTTAGACTCTCGCGGCATATCGATAATCGATATTTATACCGATAATCATTAAACAAAGATTGCAGGCCCAATGTAATGTCACACCAGGTACTCTTAATAAAACAAATTTCATGTTTGCTTAATTTCACCATGGTCAAGTTTTAATAAATTGTACACCCACTTTTCAGTCATCTTATTAATTCCAATAATAGGTCACGTAACTAGCTAAAGATTAATAATCATTCATAATATTCAAACTTTGTAATTTCTTTTTAAATTGTAAAAACAGTATGATTGAGAAGCTACTTTCCCTTAAAGCAGACACCACAACTTCTGGCACAGTTTGTTGTGTAATTTGAGGATTTCACGTCAAGCCGTACCTCTCCTTTTACCCGGTAGGATTACTGGGTACTGTTGGGTAAGGAGGAAAGTAACTGGCACCCTACTTCTAATACCTGGCTAACAGGTTAAAATTACCTGACTGGGAAGGGTCCGACCAACCATCGGTTTGAATACCAACATCAGCTCAGCTTTTATAAAAAATTAAATAATAACGTCACCATGTTTAACACTGGACATGTACAGAATAGACACGTCAATAACGTATCTGCACTTAGCAAGTACGATCTTTCGCTTGTTTCATTTCCCATAGATTTTACTTGCGATGAATCCAAGAATATAGAAAAAAAATCAAGAACAGATGCGTTTGAATGTCTATCAGATGGATTTTAGCAAGTCTGGTTATTCTTTGACATTATTTCAGTACTGTTACAAATACCTTACCGATAGCACTAAAAAGAAAGTACAATACAGAAGCTGACAGTATACAGAATTTAAGTGTCCAGTTATGTTTAGGGTGTTACTTTGGTACGAAATTAACTTATTAGTCTGCTTGCTTGTTTGAATTAAAAACCTTTGCTTGGTATTCGAGGTTGAGTGGTTTCTCCCGTATATTTAGCCTGTTAGGGAGGTGTACAAACTACGTGGCCCGGTCCAAGGGGGGGGGGGTTGACTGGAAGACTACGCTGGGCTACGTAGGGGGTTGGGGGGGGGGGGTTTTGCGACCCAGGCCACATAGCTTTCCTTTCATAACATTTTTCAAAGTCAAAATGAGGAACAGAACTCACATCAGCATGTGAATATTTATTTCCATCAGTTAATTATCTCCGTATGTAACTTACAATCGTCTGACAAGAGAAAACAGTGCAAAATGTCTTCTGTAATCAAAAAGGAAAAAAAGCAACATGCTACGTGGGGGGAGGGGGGGTCACGGGAGGCCAAAATGTAGCTACGTGGTTTATGCACGCTCCCTTATTGGTGCTAGGGTTAACAGTTCCTTTCCTCCTCTCTCTACAATCCCACCGGGTAAAGAGAACTTACAGTTTAACGTGGAATCCGAATACAGTTTAACGTGGAATCCGAATTAGAGAAGCTTTCTGCCGTACTTCACATTACACAGCAAGCTGTGTCAAAGGTGAAGGTCGGGTTAAGGGCCTACGAAAATACGCATGGAAGCAGGCTTTCGAGCCGGGTACCCTATCGTCCTCCAGTAAAACGGTTTAGTCACTGAGCCACCAGGTCGCTGTCTTCAAATTAACGACCATTTTATCCTCCTTCTCCCATGCCAGCTGCAATGCACCGAGTATGGAAGGTTTGGGCGATAAGCAGCTTTGTCTCACAGTCTGAGTAGCCGCTTAAGTTTTAAACCATCAGCACGTACAGTTTCTGAAGACTAGAAACTAATAGTCCAAGATCCGATGGCATGATTTATACATCCATCTGTTATTTTACTGAAATGCAATTTTCATGTATAAAAAAGAGCAGAATACGATTATGCCGGGTTCCCTACCAGAATATGGCCGCAAAAAATTTTAATTAAATTTTCAAAACAAAAAAAAATCCAAAAACTTCATCACTTGTTTTTTTAATAAATAATAATTCGTTTCAAAGAGATACATTTAAAGGACATAAAAATCTTTGGTCGCCTATGTAAAATTGGCAACACGTATGATTGCTAGCTGTTGAAGTTAGCGCACCACGTCTCGGATACACCAAGCGTGCATTGTTTGCAAACGTTTGTTTGTTTGTAATCGGGTGGCTTGCTGTCTGCACCAACCAAATATTCGCAAAAACCAGTTTGTCTGCAAACATTTGCCGTCGTTTGAGCTGCTACCTGCAGTGTCTACATGGCTCCGAGAGGAAAACTTATTGCTAGCGCCGCATCTTATATAATTATGTCTGTTTTAAGTGAAAAAGAGGGCATTATTAAAAAAAGAAAAAGGAAATCTAAATGATGGGTATAGCATTTTTTTAAAACAAGAAATACGCGCGATTACTGTATGACTTAAGAACAGATGATAGGAGTAGTTTAATAAAATAAATACTACTATTTCCCTACTTTCTTTGAAATAACGTAATATCAGAAATCAAAGCAAAATAATTTATAAAATTACACACCTTTTTCTATCACAATCGCGTCTGTTGTTTAACTTCTTCTCTTCTGAATGAGGAGAACAAAGAATTTACTTTCCCCTTAGCAACATCAATAATGTTTCTGTTGCAATTTCGCTCCAGGCAGCGTGTGTCTTAATTTTGTTGTGGTAATATTAGACTGCTCTACCATATCTGCGGCTTTGATTTATGTGATTCAATTAACAGTAAACACTTTTCACTATCCCAGTCCATAGTTATATTATTTCTAGATTTTAAAATGCACTTAAAACTTATAATGTGACTCGCTGTCGCCAGATTATAAAGTGAATTTTTTATTATATAAATCATAATGTTAGAGTAATTTACATAAATCTTTTGCGACCACCTAAATAGTTTAATTTTTTTTTTTTTTTTTTTGCAATTTCCTGAAGTCCGCAAGATTCCAAGTGAGGACTGTAATGCAATGGTGAACATTCAGTGTATCTTGTTGCAACGAATATTAAAGAATTAATGAGATGTGTAGGCTTGAAGCTAATTGTGGCCTTCCCGAACCGTGGCGACAGGAAGTCGCGGATAAAGGGTTTTGCCGGACGACACATTCCGCTCCCTCGGGATGGGCGGTCAATGCCTGACGGGAAATGCCTGCCGCCCGAGCACGGGGTCGTCCCCGGACTTAGCCGAATATGTCCCACATCTGTGACATACGCGGGGCAAATAAGATATCGGGGATATCACGTGACATTAGGTGCCAACCTGAAGATCCAATCCAAATGAGCATATAACTTAAAATCCTGGGAATTTTCTGTTAAATGTGATCTTCGAGACTGCAATGGGCGGAGCCACAAATTTCGTCGCAGATCGAAGAGTGACGAGCTTCATTCTATGCTACTTTAGTCTGTGGTGGACTCCGAAAGCTGGCTGTTCTCGCTAACTGCTGCAGTCCGACTCCTGGTGTCAGAAAACTGACGCTGCCGGTTTGCATAGCGAGGCGATGGCTGGAGCAGATCTCGCACGTCGACACCGCCAGTAATGCGATGATGCGCATTACTAGTACGGATGTGCCTGTATCCGCATTGTGAGACAAGTCTCACATACCGTGGGTCATCTCCGAACACCGCAGACATCAGAAGCAGAACTACAATGGTAACTTATTACGACCAAGCCATCTGATTGTACATTCCGTGAAACTGAACCCTTAAGCGTCTTTGAGGAGATAGATCCATGTTATAACTTTGTAACAAAAAAAACCCTGAGCTAGCGGCGTAATTTGCCAGAACTAGTTATTTTCGAATGGCATATTGTTCATTCGTGATGCCCCTGATTTTTGCTCATGACGGCTAATTGTACCTCTGAGCGTTGCTGTTATGATTTTGTCAATTTGTGTTAATGTTAACGGTAAATTCGCTCAGAGTTGTAATCACCAATGATAAGAAAATAAATGTCATACTAAAATGACAGTTTTCCTATATTCCAACTAACATCGAGATTCTTGCTGAAAGAAAATATTTTATCTCCTTCATAAAACAAAATTAAAATCCCCATTATTAATGTTAATAATTCATTAATAAATATTAACAATAAATATTCATGATCACCAAGGCCCGTACTACAAACTGAAACTGTTCGGAACACGTAGCCCTGTTGTTGAACCTATCTCCACTGAACGAGCACGAACAAGCAATTCCTTTGATGTACCGACATCGGCCGGAACACCTGCAGACACTCGCAAATCTTTCATCCTACGCGCTATTCTCATCTCTACCAGACAAATTCTGAGTTCGCAAACATTCCAATCGTTTTGCGCGCTTGTTGGATCCCCACCTTTACATATCTTTAAAATTTGGCAATCCCCACTTGCGGCCACCTTTACATTGGCAACCCAAACTTTTTGTATTCTTTATATGTCTTTCTTTGATATGAATTTAATTTATTTAAGAAACAATTTGACGAAATTTGTTGATAATTTTTTTCGAAAATTTAATTAAAAATACTTGCTGCCATACACGAAACCCGGCAGAATCATATTCTACTAGTAATAATTATACATAAAAATTGCATTTCACTCAAATAACAGATGGACGTAAAAATCTTGCAGCTATAATGAAGTTGCTCCAAGTTTTAGCAATGTTGCAATTGAGAATATCAATTTGGTATACCATATCTACGTGAGTTACAAGGGGATATTTCAGAGATAATGCATTTACACATGCCTATTTACTGAAAAACGAGTTGTATAAAGTAAGTAAATAGTAACATGTTTTCTCACCGCAACTTTCATGTGATGTGATTGTTGTCTACTACAGAAACAGACTCAATATTTTGCCACGTAATTGTCTTGCACTTGTGTAATACAAAACCCCTTATACTGCAAAGTCTACCTCGTTTGGGAGCCTCTGCTAGTGGGCGAGTCCACGGTGAAAGAGTTTAGTGTAGCGCTTACTAACTGTGCCGACGATTTAAGGCTGCCCCTCGGCATTTCCCGTCCCGGGCACCGCGCGATGGAATCTTGTTGCGGTGAAACTACTACCCAGTATATCAGCAGGAGAGCATTTCGCCTCAGGAAACAGTGTAGATAATTAACAACAGTGGCTGTTGGAATTTTCTCTTCTATGTAATGAAAGTAATATAATTCAGCTTCCCTTATTTCCTTCCAAACTACACTGCCTTGCTGATTGACACTTAATTGGTTAGTTCTTTAATTAGCAGGTTTTTACAGTCCGTTAGCCAGGTGATTTTGCCTTTCACCAAAGCATAATAATTAACACAATTTCTGAATCGACTAAGGAGTTAAATCAAATATCAAGACCGCTGATACACATTTAATTTCACCTTTTATTCTTTCGAAATCTTCACTAAACAAAATATGCGGATAAGCATCAAACTTAGTCCAGAGATACTAAAGCACATTACAAAAAAATTCCAGCGAACACTCCTGCTTTACAACTCACTAACTATTGCTGGCACTTCTGACAGCGACTGTTTGATGGCTGTTAACAAATACTGATGATGACCACTGATTCCGCTCGCTATTGCGCGAGCATAAAAACGCGCTGCAAAATCATGGAGAAAAGGAATATTTGTGCCGAGAGACGTTTCTAGAACTCTAACAATCCCACTGACAACCAAAGTCATTCGAAACCATTTAGAACTTGTACAAAGTCACTCATAACCATTACGAAACACTTTAAAATGGAAATGAAAGCTATTTACATGCATTTAAACATAAAATTGACGACATCAAACACTCCAAATAGCTGAAAATCATACTCGAAACACTTGTAATTACAGTATTCAATTAATATTTCACACGTTATACTACTTCTAATAATATTAGACATGATTTACACAGTCCCCTTTCGTAAAAGAACAATATTCAATCACATAAAAAATATGCAGATTCATAATTATTCAACTTTCATCTCACTGTACATTAAAATTCGTAAAAGACTGTGTCGAGCAGTGTTTTGAGGGTGTATGATGTTATTTCAAGTATGACGTTGCACCCCCTCTGGCCTGGATGTATGCATTGATTCGGTTGGGAAGGGTGTCATACAGCCGTTGTATCCTCTCCTGAGGGAAGCTAACGCATAGTTGGTTCCAGATATCCTGGATTCTGGCTCTATGACGGAGTTGACATCTGGGCAGGCCGACACATGTTCTACCGGGTAAAGATCTGCAGATCTTGCTGACCACGGGAGTACCCCAGTATCACGCCCACAGCTTATAAAGACACTCGCCGTGTGTTGGCGAGCATTGTGCTGTTGAAAATGGCCCCACGATACATGAGAGGTAACACATGGGATCAACGATGTCTGTGACGTACCGTTGTGCTATCACTACCAGCCGTGGTCTGAAGTCATAGACAATGGCTCCCCACATCATAGCGCCAGGAATAACACGGCTGTGCCTCCCCAAAACATTGGAAAATGGGACCTCTTCCAAGGTCACCGACGATCGTCACCCGAGGTAGTACAGAACCGCGATTTAACTGACTGCTGATCAATAGCGTCGCATTGTCATCAGTAGAGACCGGATTATATGCAACACAAAAAGCTAGAAATATGCCTGCAAATATGCACCAAAAATGCTTACAATATGCATGAAAAGTGTCAAAATATGCAACATTATATAATATAAAAATAGAAGTTGTTAAATTTCAAAATCAGTATTCAATTAGTACGTAGTTGAATAACATGTAAGAAAGGAGACTTTCCCGGCGTATGCTTGAAATGAAGTCTTCACGGGTGTACCGCCGGATACTGTTTTGAAAACACGATATCTTGACGACTAGCTCCGTCATCTTCATCAGGTGTCGAGACGTCTGCACAGGTCGGCTGACCGCCGGATACTGAGACAGCCGACCTGTGCAGATGTCTCGACACCTGATGAAGACGACGGAGCTAGTCGTCGAAATATCGTGTTTTCAAAACACTATCCGGCGGTACACCCGTGAAGACTTCATTTCAGTTGAATAACATGTTTACAAATTCGATAATTAACAATTATTTTACTTTTTTTTACATTTTTAACGTAAACAATCGGGTACTGTTCCAAATATTCAATAGTAAGATTGTTTCTTCGATCTCTCAAAATATTTTTACAAGTGGATATGGGCCGTTCCACATTCACTGATGTAACTGGGCAGTATTTGAAACTGGATACTGTGTTACCAGTCATTGTTTCTGAAAAAAGTTCATCCTTCCCATTACTAAAACTATTAATTTGATACAAAGGTTTAAAACCTGGGTTATTGGACAAAATATTTTAAAAATTTAAGTTTTCACAGGAATACCTCTGGTAATTTGGATTTTATTCATTAACTGAATATGCTCAGTCAACGTTAAAGCTTGAGTTTCAAGCTTTAACACTCGAAGGTATCTGGGAAAAACGAATGCTAGAATTGTTAATGCTTCCTTGTACTGTCAAACTGTGATAACCTCTCCACTATCAAAGTCATTTACTACACATTTCCTCCAAATTTTAATTGTAAAACAGTACAGTTTCAACCCACGTCGCCCATCGAGTTACCACTGGTTCCGGAGGTAAAGGCACATTTGCCAACTTTTTTTTATAGGCGTTATTACGAGAACGTGCTTTAAGGAACCCTTTCTTTTTTGATAAAATCAGTTTATTTACTTTCCCAAACGTGGGTCGTAGTTCTTCAGCGAGTCGACGTAGACTGTGCTGCTAGTAGGTTTTGCCGGCTACAAAGTAAGATTTTATTTATTAAGTAGGTAAATCATCATCATCATCATCCTTAACAGTTTCCAGCCTCTGGTCGGTTCTGCTTTATGCACAAGTATCTCCATTTCCTTCTTTCTTCGCACCACCACTCTGTCACCACTTTGTTCCAGTCCTCTCCTCTCTTCCGTACACACTCCTCCACTCCTTTCAGCCATCCATCTCTTGGTCATCCTCTGGGTCGTTTACCATGTATCTTAATTTCATGGATTTTTCTTGTGATTCTCTTTACATGTCCATACCATCTCAGTCTGGTCCTCTCTATCCTTTCCTGCAGGGGTTCCTCTTTTACGGTGCGTCTAATCACTTCATTCCTTATTCTTTCCATTTTAGTAACGCCCATTCTATCTCTTAAAAACTTGATTTCACTTGCTTGTACTCTGCTGATATCCCGCTTTTTCATTGTCCACGTTTCAGCAGCATAAGTCAAGATAGGCACATAGTACGTATGATAGATTACTCTCTTGCTTCTATGTGGCACCTCTTTATTCCATATCAGGCTTCTAATGCTCCTTAGGAACGCCTCTGCTTATCTTCCTCTTTTACTTATCTCGCCATCATTTCCACCACATTCCTCTAATACATTCCCCAGGTACTTGAACCTGTTTACCTTCTATAGTTGTTCCCCTGCCATCACAAGTAGGTAAATATAGCGAAAATATGCATCATCATTAGGTTTTAGGTAAAATATGCAATAACCGGTGCAAATTGGCTTAATATGCAAAATAATTCGGTCTCTAGTCATAAGCGATGAATCGTGGTTCTGTAGGATCTGTGCGGATTAACAACTTGTGGCGTTTTGGTGGCTTGGATCCCGTCAACCAAACGGTTCTAAAGTCTTCTTTATATGTATTAACATTATGCAACGAATGAAATGTAACTTAGTATTTCCTGCATCAGCGACTATCATATTACCCGCTTATTTCCGGTTTCCTTTAGCATTTCCTTATGAAATTATTCCGTCAATAACTTCAGGTCTTCTCACCATCTCAATTGAATGTCTTGTTTTCATTAATGAGTAGAAAATGTTTGCTGACATTTGCTCGTATTCTCATTATGTACCCACGCAATGTCCAAAAACGTATTCTTTTTTTTCTTTTCTTTCCTTTGCGCAAAGAGTACGGTTGTTGAGGACTCTAGCGGAACAGACAACAGGCATCTGTCAGCAGCTTCTTCGTACCGTAGCGTCATTAGCTCTGTTTTTCGCGGAGAACCGAACGGGCAGCAAATCATAGTTCTTCCCTGGCACTGCTCACTTCTTCCGCCGACAGACGAGCAAGCAGCGCAAGTTTCTTTAAGTGTGAGATAATGCCGGTCATCAAACCTAGGCGGGGTTACGCGCAACAGGTGGCACCACTGGTAACGGAACCGCTTCGTGCTGGTGAAAAATGGTACCGAGAGCTCTAATAAGTGCTGTAGTAAATGTTTGTCCTGGAAGATACTTGGCTCATCCGATCAAGCATTATCGTTGAATTGCACGAGTATGTTTTAAAGGATTGACAAGGATACGTGCTGAAAGGACATGTTATTTTCTGCTTGTCGCCTTGCATCCAACTACGCGTCTTAGGGAAGTCCATTCTCTTCATACGAGCGTGGTGGGTGAGCGGTGACGCTCTGGCCTCGCTTTGGGGACATCCATAAATTACGTGAGGTGAAATAGGGGGGGGGGGGAGGGGTCCGGCGAAATCTCACCAGATCTCACCAGGGGGGAGGGGGGGGGTCTACGGAAATCTCACGTGAGATTTTGCGAAAAATTTGGGGACAGTAGAGCCAAAAAAAAGGGCTACAATTTGCGCCAAAGTCGATTTTAGGAGGGTATTTCGTCAAAAAAATTAGGGTGTGACCTAAAAAAAAAGGTCTACAAAAGTTTCCAGGGTGATTTGTAGGGGGGGTTCTCACGGACCAGATCTCACGAGAGGGGGGGGGGGTCCGGCCAGATCTCACGAAATCTCACCAGGGGGGAGGGGGGGGTCCAGAAATCCTGAAAAACACCTCACGTAATTTGTGGATGCCCCCTTTCGGGAGGACGCAGGTTCGAATTCCCGTCTGGCCATCCAGATTTGGGTTTCCCCAAATCATTCCACCCGATTTCCGGAATGGTTCCCTCAAAAGGTCTAATAACTTCGAAGTCACTTATACGTAAAACCCTAAGGAGAAAATATATGTATGGAACCTTTCTGATAATGCAATCTTTCTCCCTGGCTGCGAATAATGAGCGATGGTTTTCACTGGCCGGCAGGAATAGGTTACTGCCACTGTACGGCTAAAATCTGAATTTTTGTCTAGTTAACGAATCGGTGGATGCCTTCGGGTCTTTACCGGAGAAACTATGGGGCAGTGAAAGTGGTGCGTCAGATCGCATCACTCGGACACCTCCAAACAGGGTGGGGAGTGTCGGCTATAGACTCGGTAGTCAACGTAAGTGTCAACAGGACACAGTTCGAAAAATCAGGAGCATTACTAGTATTGTTAATTGCGATCACACTTACGTACCGGCAACAATTTCCATTTATGTCTGCTCATGACTGTTTGAAGGTGCATTGTTTCGAAACTTGACTCTCTCACATACACGTGAGATCTTTTTCCTGAAATCGAGGACTAATTTATGGTCATGGTACACTCTTCCTTTGGACATACGATACTTAGATCTTCGGGCAATATGCATCTAGGACTCGTCACCAATATCTGCCTTACAAATACCCTGTACTTTCTTTACCCATTTCCGGACAAAGGTCCTTTAGCCCCGTTGTCTCAGTTGGCCGCGTCACTGTGACGGGGTCTGGCGCTGACACATGGTAAGCTGGTTCCAGTCCTTGCGGTGGAAGAAATTTTTATCATGGGGACTTGCTCAGCAGGGTAGGAGACGTGTTGGTGCAAGATTACTAATCACCAGATTGTGCACCAAAATACTGGGTTTAATCTAAAACTTGCCCGCAGTGCGTATGAAGTGAGGGCATATTACACTGTTTGATGGTGATTCGTGCGTCGGATGGGAAGCATGATGGTCTTTAGGTTTCTTTCGGAGGAGTAGGCCTGAATGATCCGGCACCATGTTTCTCCCTCTTCCTATCTTTCTTTCATCTCTCATCCATCAATACAAAAAACATTCTACACTGAAGGCATACACTATCATAGTCACCCATACCACGACACTTACGATCACAATCACCCATTGGGAAGGCAAGTGGAAACCACCTCAATTCATCTTCCCAAACATTGCCACGGAAGGGTAATCACCCTCCATGGTGACCGCCTACACGCGTTCATAAGAAGAAGAAGAATTGATGCAGGTGAAATTTTTCTATGATACCATCCTCATTTGTTATCCCCTATCGATTAAGTGTAGTAAACTTATGCACACTGTTTCGCCGGTTCGAACGCAGCCACAAAGTGTTGTCAGTCAAACTACATCAACAAACACTATTAATTTAACTGCAGAAACCATTCTGCAACAGTTGGGTATCACAGGTTGGCTGAACCTGCAGCCTTCATCGTCGGTAATCTGGCTTATTTCTTTGACTATTTCTAATCTTGTGATTATAATCAGTTAAAAAAATATATATGATGTTGGATTCTTAGTGCTACACATAGAAAAAAGAAAGGAGAGCATCTGAGGTTAATTCTAAACAGCAAGATCGATTTTGCAGGTTAAAAAAAGAGAGAGAGAGAGAAAACTCTTGAAAATCATAAATCTTAAAGGTTGATTGTTGACTTGATGCCATGACATCGAGAACGCTGTTGTGCTGTTCTTATGATCCAGACGTACTCAATGGAGCTTAGAACACTTTCTTCATCTTTCTTCCCTTCAAACATCCTTCGCTTACACTTATGTACACTGAGAATTGGTGGTAACTGCAAAAGAATATTAAGCATATGGGAGAATTTGCGTTCGATGTGAAAATGTAATTCATGACTATGATTGACTATCAGCAGGAGAGTTACTGTTGATAGTAAAGGGTCACTTAATATTTTTGTTTTCATTATGACAAGGCTTCGTACAAAATCGTGTGGAAAGATTTTAGTACTGTGTAGTAAACTGCTGATAAATGATTTACAAGCTGCAATTGGCTTGTTTCCACTAAGAATAAATCGGGCGTATAGTAGTTTTTAATGATTAATCATGCTAAGGAGATAACAAAAAACAACCTTATTTAATATAAAAGATAAAGATTAGAATTATTTATACAAAATAAAATCGACAAAATCAGCCATAGTGACACGTAACCGCGAAAGCCAATGAGAAAGCATTACGTCATAGCGTCCCTAACGCCACAGAAGTGGTTGACATTTACATGTAATAGAACACCTTGCGTAGTAAATTTTTCGTTTGTAGCAACTTCTGTGTTGGTAATTTAGTTATTGTTAATTATTTGGAGAAAGAGAAGTCTAATTCATTATGGAACAAGGTTTTATTAAAGCAACCAGTTGTAATTTGCCCAAAATTGACGCCGTAGCCGTTGGAAGATTTTTCGCCTCAAACATAGACTTCTGCTCGTCGGAATTCCGCAATGCAAAAACTTCAATGGAAGTATATACAAGTGTCAAATATATATTATAAGCTGAAATCAGTTTCGTAAAAAATAATCTATTGCTTAGACGTACGTTTTTAAGTTAATTGATATGGTTTTAATGTTACTTTTGCGAAGTTTAAGCAACTGTTAGGGAGTTCTATAATTACCGTGACGTCGCACTATGATAACGAATTCTTGTAGAACTCGACGAAAAAAATCGAAAATAAAGAATAATGTTTTTTGATATCTCGCTTCGTTTTCGAGATATAGCACGTTAAAAATGAGTTATAGTTCCTTATGCTTTTGGTGACGTTGTTCGGTACTATTATTTCTGCGCCGTGTCTTAACTTTTCAGCTGCATCACGCCTAAGGTATGTTTCTTTTTTATATATATATAAACCTTTTCTAGAAAAATATATCCTCAAAAACAGGCGTGGTAAATTTTAAAGCTATGGCACTGCCAGTTTCCAGTCTGCTCTAAGCTTCATATCAGCTTAACAACATCATCTTTCAGTTACGATATCTCGAGAACCAAGAGTGATATTAAAAACAATTATTCTTTAGTTTTGAATTGTTTCGTCAAGCTGCTTAAGAATCTATCATCAGATTGTGGCGCCACTTAATGATGTTTATTCTATGAAATTTAACACTAAAGAAAGATTTTAGAACATAAAACCAAAACAAACTCAACTCATACCTTATTACATTATCATTTCTTGAAAAGTAGTGGTTCTGCAAAATTCATCATTTTTGCTTTGGATTTAGAAATATATTATGCACAGACACTTACATCAAAATGGTCTTCACAAAATTAGATACTTCTGTCTGCAGGTAAACTGTGAGCATCCTCCCTCCTTGCAAGTTTTAACCACTTTCTCCGTATTTTTTCATTGTTTGGAACATATATAAATTACTTATCTGGTGTTTTTATTGTTGTGCTTCTACACTTCGGCACTACACAGTACTTATACAACGAGGAACTCATGTTTAACTAAAGAAAATCTACACCTGCCATATACGTATACGACTGTTTACATTCATATCAGACGCTATGACGTCATCCAAGACGCCATGACAGTCTATAGCGTTTTTGAGCTAAATTTAAATTCCCTTTTACAAATGCAAAATACATAAAGTAAATGTTCGATTCTTTACAAAATAAGATGTTTTTTTGAGTAAAATAGATAATAAGGTCAAGTATTAACCTATTTTTCAAATTTAGTCAACTACCCAATTCAGGGAAACTACAACTACGGTTTGTATACCTCAGTATGGGGAAACAATCAAACCCCAACTAAGAATAGGAACTTGGGGAACAATAACGCCCAGAAGCTAGCGTCCTTAACACTCCAGTAAACATTAACGATAAGTGAAATATGTGACAAGTTATATAAAAAACTTTACTATTAGAAAGGTTTTTTTTTATAACGTGTCACATATTTCATTTATAGTTAATTGTTAGAAAGTTTACAGATATAAAGTTTTTTTAATTTTATTACTACTAAACAGTTATCGACGAAAATTGTATATAGTAGTATAGACCTTTTTTTTACAATTCATTGAGTTAGTCGCAATTTTAAAAGATTATCACAAGATCATAGTTTAATTTATTCAGGTTTATGTCTTGTTACTGATTTTTGTTGTCATCAACAAACAAACTTCTAATTATTATTAAAACTTCATCTAATGTTCCTGATAGTCCATATTAGTGCGGTCCTGAGACCTGGTGAAAGAGTTTTAATTTGCAGCATATTCCGCCTCTGTCGTGGATGGACCTACAGTTTAACGTGGAATCCGAACCTCGAAACGTCCCGGCGTGCGTACAGTCAAGGGCAACTCTTAAAAATTCCCGACCCCACAGGGATTTGAATTCATGACCATGCATTTTGAGAGCAAAGGTTTTAACCACTCACCTATGTGGCCCTATAGCTCAGCCTACAAAACTCAAGATCAAATGTTCAAATCCAGACGTGGCCATGACTTTCTACTGACGTTGCTTTGATAATATAGTATGCCAGGACAGACCATGGTTCGGATTCCACGTTAAACTGTAAGTCCAACTACGACAAAGGCGGAATGTGTGGCAAATTGAAACTCTTTCACCAGGTCTCAAGCACGTACGAATTTACTTTATAGTGCACGTAACTACCAACGAATCCTGTAACTCTTTCGACGTATTGATCGGCGACAGGCTGCTAATCTGCAATACATCATCCAGGGAAAAGAAAAGGATAATGATCCCATGGATGATGCCCAATGCAATTGATAGATCAGACTGAGCAGCAAACAAACGAGAGAACAGTCCAAGCAGAAGATCGAAACCAGTTGTGTCAGGGAGCACCAACATTCATCTCTTGAAGATGGACTACGAATTCAACCAATAGTAGTACCTAAGTACTCTTATGACTACCATTATCCTAGCCAAATAATGTTTTTTAATAATTATAATCACAACTAAAACTTTTGTTAATCAATTTAATTACTCTCTGTTTAAAAATTCAGATTAAAAAGATATATATCAAGGCTCAGCTTCATTTTAAAGAATTGTTTATCGCACAATGAAGAGAATGATTAACTTATTTTAGAATTTAAGTTAGCAAAATGTCCTTGTAAATCTTGGATTCTTCGAAGTAGTTTGAATCAGCTGAGTTAATTCGACGAGATTGAGCAGAAGGTTAGTTTTTCAAGAGCGATGAGCACAGCTTTCTCCTTCAGTTCACAATTCACCGCAACCACACTTTAATGGCCTTGAATAAACGATTAGAGCGCTTAAGGAAATTGGTCTGCGTGAGAACTTGCTGATGCCTTGTTAAAGCGTGAGCTGGCGGCGAATTTCCAGAGAACAGTTTACTTTCTCCGGACGACGTGACGGCTAAAGAAAGGCTGCATCCTCAACGCCGCCACGGTGAATGGCTTGACAACAAGCTCCGAAACGGAAATGTTTGTTCGACGTAGAGCAAGAATTCATACAACCTTAAGGTATCTGTTAATGAGTTCGAATGAAGGCCTTACAAAACCACGCAATTAATAAACATTTTTTTTTTTTTGCAGAGATGGATAGAAAGTCTGATTGTTTATGACAGCCCAACCAATCTAGTATTGCCAATGTTTTTCTGACTTAAATTTATATTTTTGAAAGCGAAAACTAGTATTTTTATGCATGGTGAAAAATGACAATATTTGTCCTTTTTAGGGTTTCGTTCCCAGAGAGAAACGAAATACCCTTGCTGTCACTCCGCTATCTGTCCGTCTATCTCAGGGGTCTAAGGTCTCACGTGGAACATGTTTCAGGCTTCAAATTTGCAAAGATAATCTATTTCATTCATACAATACCGATTTCACATTTAAGGTTTTATTTTTTGAATATTATGTGAAATCGAAAATTCTTTCTTTCCTACTTCATCGAGAGGGTATCGTTGTATTTAGAGCTGTTCAAGTATGGATTTTTATGATTTTTTTAATTGAAACAAAGATATTATGGGTCGTAAAATTGTTAATTTTGCACTATATCTGTTACCGGGCGTACCCAAAAACGCTATTGCCTAGGAGCTTGAAATGTCTGTCCAATATCGAGCATAAAACTTATTTAGTCCACAACCCTTATGTTAGCTTGGTCCTCCCGAAGGAGGCATACTAAGCCATTGTGTCAGAGGTAGGACGGCCAGTTCCTTTCTTCTGGGACCTACAGTTTAAAGTGGAATCCGGATCACGGAGCGGCCTGGCGTAGCTCATATGATTAAACACAACTCTTAAACATTTCTGGCCCCACCGGGATCTGAACGCGGGAGCGCACGCTGAACTTTGGAGAGATAGCGCCTTAACCACTGAGCTATATCAATCCTTATTTCAACAACTTATGTAAAAAATATATAATTTAGTTTGTAGGCCTATGTTGCAACCAATACAATCAAAATTTGATATTTTGGATTCATTTTGCGAAATATTATTACTATTTTATTTAAAGACTTAGGACCCAAAAAGTGATAAACTTCTCTGGCGTAATAAGCAACGTTGCCACCTTAGCGATTTTGTCGCTAGATTTAGTGAATTTGAAGCTCAATAGCGATATTCTTAAATATTTTATCGCTAAAAAATATTTGGTGTTTTTTTAGTGATATTCAACCTTCCAGAGTTTCGAAAACTTGATTGGGGAGCGTGCACAAACCACGTAGCTCCATTTTGGCCTCCTGTGAGCCCCCCCTCCTCCCACGTAGCTCTACGTGGCATTTGCCTCTACCCCCCACGTAGCACGTAGCTTTTTTCCCTTTTGATTCCAGACAGGGGCGTAGCTACTATGGGGCTAGGCGGTGCAGTGCACCGGGGCCCTCACGCTCAGGGGGCCCCCAAGCATAACTCAAGGGGCCCCTAAGCGCACCTCTAGGGGCCCTCAAGCGCAGTTTAGAGGGCCCACGAGCCTTCACGGCAAACTGGCGACCTTTTTTTTTTTTAAGCTCTACCGTCGTCTAAGGGGCCCCTGAGAGTACAAGAGCCCCTCACTAAGGGCCCTCGCTGTGCTCAGGGGGGCTCCAACCACTACGCCACTGATTCCAGAAGACATTTTGTACTGTTTTCTCTTGTCAGACTATTGTAAATTACATACGGAGATAATTAAATGACGGAAATAAATATTCAGATGCTGTTGTGAGTTCTGTTCATCATTTTAACTGTGAAAAATGTTATGAAAGGAAAGCTACGTGGCCTGGCTCGGAACCCCCACCTCCCCCCACGTAGCCCAGCGTAGCCTTACAGCCAACCCCCCCCCCCCCCCCCCCATGGACCAAGCCACGTAGTTTGTGCACAATCCCTTGGAATTGGGGTAAGTAATGCCTCCGTTATAATTGCGTACATAATATATTTAAAACGGAATATAACTTACCCAATACAAGAACGCTGCTGGAAAAATACCTTCCTGGAGTTATCTGATCTAGACATATCCTGTCACTCAAATGTCGCAGTAGAAAGGATTTTCAGTACAATGAACATTTTTCAAAACAATTTGAGAAATAGGCTAGCTGTAAGTACTCTTGACAGCATTCTTTTTATAAGAAATGACTTACAAATTATGAAAAAAAAAACCTGCTACAGTTACGAGCTTCCGGCTGATGTGATTGCTAAATATCCTTTCCTGACGATTCATCTCATCCTTCCACATTTGCAATTTCTACAACTCCATCGATGGATCAAGATGACGAAGAAGAAATACCGATTGAACAAACTGGATGCTGATTTTTAATACAATGTTTAATTTAATGAAAATACTAAGTATTAAAATATTTTTGTATTACTTAGCTTACCATTTTCCTTTATTTTATTTAGCGATTTCTAGCGAATCTTTTACTTCTAAATATCCCTCAATCTAGTGAGTTTTGAGACAAGGTCTAGCGACTTTTGCTTTCGTAAGTTGGCAACACTGGTAATAAGGTTTTCGAGGCTTCGCAATAATCACCTCACAGTTCACGACAATATTCGATCGTGGCGAAATTCAATAACGATTATTAATTTCTAATAATCCTCACAGTTCACGACAATACTCGATCGTGGCTCAATAACGATTATTAATTGCAAATAATTTTCCGAACAATAAGTATTTAATTGAATGAAACTTATGAATACGCTATAGCAGTGAATAAATTTGGACTAATAAGTTTACTTACATTAAATATCATTTATCGGAAATTGTTACTGTTGTCTTACAGTGAGTCTCCCTCCTCTAGTAAAAAGGAACACTAAAAAGTGTTTTCACTGCGGCGGCTTTAAGAGTGGTCAGGAAACTGATCAGTCGTAGGTATTTTTATATGGGGAAGTGTGGATGGGTTAGGGGTTGGAAAGCAGAAGACAAACGTTTCTTATGCAAATAATTTCCTTCTTTACCAATAACGACCAACGCAGATCAGTATGTTTTTTTCTCGTAATCTTACTGGTCTCCACTTCCGCTATTTGCTTAATGAATTATTCCGTTAACCGGTCCCATACAATGAGCTCACCCGAAGAACAGATTTACTACTCAAATACTTGTCGACATTCTGGGAGAGCTGATTAACAATCAATCAACCGTCGTGATTGCTCAATATTATCTTCCAAGAATATTTTATCGATCGCATTCGGTCAGTGAAAGACCATCTTAAACAAGACTGTATGCAACAAAGCTGGTCTGAAACAACAATATTTTAAAAATAAAAATAAAAAAAAAATACATCACTACAACTGAATATTCAACTGAAATCTAACGGGAATAAAAACTGGAAATTTTTAAAATTTAACCAAATATATCCGAGAAATGAAATGTTTCGTTACAACCCGGAGATTCAAAACGGAGTCACTATTTCCGCACAATTTTTGTACGGTGACCGCTTGTTTTATTGTGGGAAAGTGAGAACCATGGCAACTTGTGACGTCATCATCCTGGTGAAGGTGACACACCGGGAGTGGACGAGACGGCGTGTCCGCTTTCGAGTCTAGCGACCCCTGACCTCTGGAACACCAATCAGCGAGCTGGTCGCACCCTCTCTAATCGCCGAGAGACGAAAGAAACGCACAGAAAAGCTGTGCGAGTCGAAAGTCTGCAGCACGTCTCTGCTAAATATTTTTATTCACTCGCTCACGTTCTGGCCTATTATCATCGCTCCTGACGAGATGATACGGTTAGTCGCATGCGATGTATTATGCTCTCCTTTGCCGACTATTGGGGAGACGGGGCTGGCCTCTCTACGCCATGTTTGTAAAACTTTTTTTTTTTTTGCTTATGGCTTTACACCTCGTAAACGTCGAGGTTATTAGAGGCGGGAAAGAACTGGGGGCAAGGAACGGGAAGGAATTTGGCCAAGACCTTTTTGAAGGAAGCATCCCGACATTTGCCAGGACTGATCTGGGGAAACCAAGTAAAACCCAAATCTGAATGACCGTACGGGGATTCGAGCCCACGTCCTTCCGAATACGAGGCTCACTCACCACGTTCGGAGTTCATAAAGCAATGAGTTAGAATGGACGAGACGTTTCTTATATGGTCAGATGTGGAGGGATTCTTCAAATTGTAATTTGGGTCATACCAACACTGTTGACTCTAAAATTTAGTTTGCCAAGGAACAAAAAATGGACTGCCTCTTTACGCTTTTTATTGTTTTGCCTGGAAGATGTTCAGGGAACAGATTCAGATGTTCGGTATTCAGAAAAGTTACGAATTAGGATTGATGAAAGAATGAAAAAAAATGTTATCCAAAATTGTTATTCAACGCACCTACAAAAGTGGCTACAAAATGAGCGAATATTTGAGAAATGTCAAAGATCGCAGTCATCGTTTTGTAAGGGAGTGGATGGAGGCAAAATTTATGTAGGCGAAACTGAACGAGCAGTTTGTGTCAGGATAAAAGAACTTCTTCCGTACCTTTACGAGAGAAACTTCCATCGCAGAACACCCTACTTAAGGAGATCGTAAGATTCGATGGCGGAAAAAGATAGGCTGTCGCAATCAATAAAAATCTTGACAATTTAAACAAAAGATTCCAGGTTGAGCAGGTAGAATGTGTGTTTTCAATCGCCGGTGATTAATAAACTTTAATTGCCTTGATACTGCACAAAGCAGACGAACAACAAGTGAGAATGGCAGAATCAATAAGAGGCTCATCGCCTAAAGAAGACGAGAGAATTGATTTGAAAAACTAAACCTTGAACGAAGTAGTATGTGTCCCGTGAATCTTTTATTAATTATTAACAATAACAGCTGCGGACTCAGAGAAATTGTGCGCATAACTGTTTCTTCAGTGTCCTTTTTAAGCTCTGAAACATTTTGAAGGAGAAAATAAAACAAAATGCAAGCCATCAACTTTTCTGTTGCAGGTACAAAACCTTTTAGGACTGCGATTCGGTCTCCTGCATATCTCCTGGCCAGGAATGCTTGACTACAAGAGAAAATGGTTTGCTGGAAGTTCTTGTTCATTGTTCTGTTAGAATGATTAGTATAAAAAAAGTGACAGGGACATTTCATCTATACAGGTGTCACAGTGGTTTGTTTGTGGAGCTTCAGTTAAAGTTCTGTTCTTTCACTTCACCTTTCTTTAGCAAGCACACAGTTGTGAAGTTACGGATGACTTACAGCTCTCACATTCTTATATTCACGGTATTATTCTGACACATATTTTAAATTATTATTTTAACTGTCGAATTGGTAGTATTCACAAACTGATGTTCAGTTGTTGCAGCCATGCTATGAAGGAAGTTGAAGCACTGAAAAACTTCTTGAAATGGTGCATTGTACTACCTCAGAGGGCATCCTTTGATGATTTTCTCGGCACACTGGGAAGGAACTCCGCAATTTTCTCCACACACTGGGCAGCAGCTCCGCAGTCACAGACAGGAGAATCCTGAAGTCCCCACTTAATGGATCATGGCGTTCCATTTGGCGTGGACCTGTTCTTAGGTGTTTTATTTTGTCCTACTGTTCTCTCTTCAGATGGAATCCCGAAAGTCCAGTTGAAGGATCTTCAATATCTTGATATTTCACAGATGCAGGATTCCAGCTTTGTCGCCATTTTCATTGCCATCGAAGTCAAATATGTAATGCCACACTGCATATTTTTTATATAAGACGAGTGGTGGTAGGTAGTTTAGGACCTCGTAGATTGGGAGATCCTGTGGATGGTCAGGATGATGCAGTTATATCCATTCACGTGCCGTTGGTTCTTGGCGCCTTATGTCTGGAGGTGGTATTTTTGCTGGTCGTATGTAACCAGGGGACTGGGATTTTATTGTACCAGTTATTACTCTCATACACTCGTTCAGATGCACGTCGATTTGTCTAGTGTGAGCATTGCGTTGCCACACTGGAGCACAGTACTCAGAAACAGGGTAAACCATGGTGAGAGCGGTTGTTCGTAAGTGTGTCCACATCAGCTCCCCACGAACTACCAGCTAGCTTCATCACGATCTTGTTCCGTGATTTAAGTTTCTGACTTGCGTTTTACAGGTGTTTTTTGAACGTTAAGGAACGGTCTAAAGTGGTGCAAAGATATTTAGGGTAGAAATTATGTTTCACTCTTTGGTTGCAGAAATTCACTTTGAGCTGCCGATGTGCTATTCTATTGCTCAAATGGAATGCACATACATCTGTCTTCATCGGGTTTTGACAAAGTCTCCACTTCTAAATCATTTGAGAAAATGCTTTCACCTTCCTATAGTGAGTTTCAGTAATTCGCTATATGAACAACTTCATCAGCTGTTAAATTTGATCTTCGGTGACATAAAACTGAAAATGAATCGGTTGACAAAACGAAAAGAAGCTGCAGGTGTAAACGTTTAGCTCTTCTGTTATTTTTATTACAATGTAATATGGTGTTAAATTTATTCAATGTCAATAGAATAATGGAAACGTGACTAAGTCACGCAGCTGTAATTTTCACTAAGTTACATTAAGTCGGAGTAATTATGGAAATGAGTGATTGTGATAATAAACCAGAATTTCGAATAGATGTGTAAACGTTAATCCTGAGAACAGAACCGAGAATGTGAAATTCCAGTAAAATTAGTTGTTAACTATCATGCTTGATTGAAACCTGCCATTAACTCCCATAGAAAACGTTATTTTCATTCAGACAATTTTCGTGAACCCATACGTTTCTGTTATTGAGGTTTAAATTGGTTTCTTCTTGTGATGAATCTCAAGAAAAAGACGTAGAACTAAAATGTTAATTATAACAACATAGGCTATAATACATAATCACTCTAAATAAGACAAGAACGATATTTACAAGATAATTAATTCTCAAGCTATCGTTGAAATATCAAGGAGATAAGCATAATAACATAGGATCCAATGCGATAGCGGAATCCGAATCATAGGCCTATAAATACGGGGAGCCGAAATATTGACAGTAGTGGTAGCTATTAGTGATGTGCCGGATATCCGTATCCGTATCCGTATTCGCGGATATCCGAGGGGGAAAAAAGATCTGTATCCGTATCCGTATCTGTTACTTTTTTAGCGGATCTTTAACGGATCTTTTGTAAAGAATTTCACTAAGCACGTATATAAAATTTTGAAGAAATCTAGCTATGAAATACTATTAACTTCAATTCCAATTACTTCATATTTCTTAAAATTTCATATCTGGCACATTTATATTGCAAAAAATAATTATTTAAGCATAATTTTACTACAATGATGTGTTCACGGGTGTACCGCCGGATTGTGTTGTGAAAACACGATATTTCGACGACTAGCTCCGCCGTCCTCTTCAGGTGTGGAGACATCTGCACTGGTCAGCTGACCCATAGATACCCTATCTGTGAAGATGGCGGAGCTAGTCGTCGAAATATCGTGTTTTCACAGCACAATCCGGCGATACACGCGTGAAGACTTCATTGCAGTCGTACGCCGGAAAAGTCTTCGTTCTTATATTTATTTTACTAGTTTACCAAAGGTAACTGGTAATTTACCACTGTAGTGAGTTTTAAGGTATTATTTAAACTATATTTATAGTGAGATCAGGCCTCTATTCTTTGTGATTTGCTAGCTGAAATTATGTTTAAGGTACTGCTAAAGTGTTTACATCAGATAAAATAATCACTTTTATAGAAACTTAAAAAAAAATGTTATATTTAACATTAAGTTAGGTAAATTTGAAAAGAATAAATTGGCAGTTTTCTCACCCAAAAGTCTATTACGATGAGCATCATAAATTATTCCTGCTGCACTGAAAAACTGCTCACTTGGAACCCTTGTTACAGGTGATGATAAATATGTGCCACCCATTTATTTACTATTATTGTTAACAGCTTTTTTTTAACAATCAGGTGCAGCTGATGTGCTGCAGAATCAATATTATCTACGTCAGATAAAGTACATGTACTCTTCCTGTTGGATTCTCCATCTCTTACCACGCAGTGCACATTTTGTTTGGGGTTCCCCACCCTTCAAACATATTTGGAAATATTTCCGAAATGTAATCTCCCGTTTGGCGTTCTTCAAGTATCTGCGCATTTAAAACGATATTTTCCCTTATAAAATCTTTTGTAATGTTCTGGATACCAATGAAACACCTTACCAAAAAGTCTACCAGATATAGGATGTGAAGGAAACTCTCTCAAAATCCTTCAACACGTCTTTATTTTCGATCCTAAAATTCGCTGCAGATAAATTCCGTAAAATATTTCCTGCCTTTTAGAACATAATTTGCAATAACATTATCCAGCAATCGTCGGAACCCAAAATCTTCTACGTGTTGAGAAGGTAATCCAGATAAAGCTATAATTTCTGCAATTAAATAGTTTTAAAATAATTTTTACTATCCCACATTTTGACTTTTTCTATGTATTCGTTAAAAATGTTTTCTGAATTCTCTTTTTACCGTTTTTAAAGACGTTCCCTGCTGAATGTGTTCGTCAGCAATCTTCTTACGGAGTCTTCTTTTAAGAATAACTCATATTTTTGTGGGTGTTTCGTCTGAAGATGAATTTTTAAGAACGTTGTACATTCATGGGAATACATTCCTTCACAGCGTTTGTATTTAGCAGATTCGTTATTTACTATAGTAAAATATTTCCATATTACACTACTATACTTTTTTGTATAAATTGTTTTTACCTTAATTTAACTTACAACTTCCCAAAAAACATAAACGTATATAATCTACGCAATCCTATGTCATTCTAAAATATAAACATTTACACGCACAGTACAAGGTCAAAACACTTCGCGTAAGCTCGACGCTGGTGGATAATATGTCGTATTTGACGACTTCTCCACTGTCGGTCCAAGTTGAGAAAGTTGAGATCCGTATCTGTATCCGTATCCGCGGATATACATTTTTAACGATCCGGCACATCACTAGTAGCTATATATATGGTATGAAACACAAAACTATTGGGACTTACATTCGGGAAGAAGCGGGCTACTCCCCTCCCCCCGGTCTGGTTATGAAGATCTCACTTTTCATGACTTTTAGATAATCACACCAGGCAAAGATCAAGATGGATCCTTTAAAAAACAACGAACGATTTCCTTCCGGTCACTTAGGCAAAACCGCCCACTCAGTCCTAACGTTGACGAAGCGTAAAGCCCCACTGAAAAAATAAAGAAAGAAAAGAATGAGATAGAGGACAAAAAAAATCAGTTGGTAAAAATTCGAGCGTGAAGGAAGACCAGGTTAATAGCGGCATTCGTTTCAGCTAATGGAAGCAGTGATTTTGAAGTCGCCATTGCGAAACTGGTCTCTGCGGAAAGGTCGGGACTCTTCTCACAGATGACGCTGTCTCTGTTGTGGACACAGATCGACCTCTCAGACTTTCTCCGCCACATTCTGAGCTTGACCAAGTTTGCACGATTCAGGTTCTGTAACCATGACTAATGGCGTATTATTTAGGGAGTGTCGGTCAAGTGAGGGGAGGGGGCCGGGATTGGGTAGAAAGCTACGATGGGCTAATTGGGAAGGGAGGGGTCCGAGCCAAGCTACGTAGTTTTCATTCATTTCACTTGTCTCATTTAAAATGGGGTACGGAATATACAACAGCATGTGGATATTCATTTCCGTCCTTTAATTAACTCCGTATTTTAAATACTGACAGTGCGGCGCATGCGTGTGACTTGAAGTCATGCTGTTCGGGTCGCACAGGGCCGGCATATTCCACCTAAACGACACGCAACAGCGCATTACGCGCCAAATAACAGTAGCCACGCAGTATCAGACTCAAATTAGCTTGCAGATGTCCCACAGGATTTTTCACGCCAGTAAAAGCCGTTGTAATTTGGATCGCACGCGTATCAAGAGACAGTTCGTAGATATAATAATTCTAATTTTGATGTGTCAATTGAATTTTAGTGCATCTTTAATTATAGCGCTGGCCAAAGTGTTATTTCAAGTTGAAAATGTGCTATGAAATAGCGCTGTACAATATATTTTACGAGACTTGACGGAGTTTCCAATATCAAAAACGGCATCAATGAGCTTTTAAGCAGGAAAAAGAAGCATTCCCTAATAATATAGAAGAAAAAAAAGGTGACAGAACTGCAGCTGGTATAGTTTATTGTATTTCATCAATTAATAAACAATGATGGATGAGGACAATGATTTTAGTAATACCCCAACAAGAAAAGTATCCAATAATTGGTCATTTGTAGAAGCGGCTAGTATCAATATTTCATTCAGAATATTTTTAATTATAGAAAAGTACACATAGCAAATATCGGTGGTATTCATTATATTCCCAATAATTTCAACGATAGTCTCGTAAGAGGAAACACCATAAAATTTTGAACGAATGTAAGCTTTCTCGGTGTGTCAGTTGTATAAAATCTTCTAAGGCTTTCCACCGAGGTAGCGCGTCAATGTAGGGCGACGTTTCGAAGCCTGCCTCCGGCTCAATCTTCCGGCGAAGTGTCGGATTCCTTGAAGCGTCCACGCTAAAATGTTTTCTGTGCCGGCCTCGGTAGCGCGGGGCTAGCGAGCTAGCTTCGCGTCGCAGAGGTCGCCGGTTCGAGTCCGGCCAAAGGCATGGGTGGTTTTAATTAAATGTTGTGTCCGTCCTGTGTTGTCCTGTCACTGGTTATCATCAATAATAACACGAGAATAATCTATATACACACTTGAAGAATAAAAGAAAAAATTAGTTGCTGGCTGAATGGCTACACGGCCGAATGCCAATTAAAAAAAAAAAAATGTTTTCTGCAATTAATACGGTAAAAGTTACGTTCCACATGGGGAGGGGGGGGGGGGTGTCAGGGTGAAAGCTACGTCACTCTACGTGGTGGTAGAGGTGATCAAAAACCGAAATGAAGGTACGTAGTTTATGGACGCTCCCATAATGAGAAGGGATAAACATTAAATTAATCTAATTTATAAATTTACAATTTATAAATGTCCTCTCATTTTGACAAAATCTGAATAAATGCTTCCCTGTATAGCAGAGATTACCAAAGGATTCTTCTTAACACGTCCTCCTTTCCATCAAAAACAAAAAATTCAGGCGTCTCCCGCGACAATTTTATTATTATAAAGGTAAAAAAAGCAAGCATGATATCGAATATATTTTTATTGCATGTAAAATTACAAATTTTAAACTTTCTAGAAAGTAAACAAAATTACAAACTTTAAATTTACTGAAAAATTAACAAAGAAAAAATATATCAGTCTGACTAACGATGTTGCATTTCTTTTTTCAAGATTCTCAATTCTTGGTTGGATATTGGAAAATGCATAACGCAAAATCATTGGCTACATCGAACAGAAGTGCTTGAAAACGCTGAATATAATCGCAGCGTTTGCTGGGATACACTTCCCAATACTTCACCCGAAACAGTGATTTGTTCATTTCTATTAAAGTCGTATTTGCAAGCAGTGCCATTTTTTATTACCAAAGCTCGTTCTTGAGTAGTACTTACAGTAATTACAGGGCTCCGTCAATATTTTACTTTTTTAAAAATTGCAATTTCTCAGTTCTAACAATCACGTCTCAGAGGAAACTCGCCAAGTATGTAATGTTGCAATAAAGGTTTTCAACCCTAAAGAGGCTATGAAGGAGACATACGTCCTATGGTAGTGTAACGTCCACAAGGGCAGCGAAACTTCCTCGCACCCCATTGGGAGCATGGAGGAGGGAGGCACAGTTTGGGAATCTAAGCTGTACAGCATGCATATGCGTATACACTGATCAGCCAAAACATTATGACCACCTGCTTATTAGTGTGTTGGTCCATCTTTGGAGCGCACTACAGCAGCGATTCGGCATGGTATGGATTCTGAAAGTCCTTTTTAGGTTTACGGAGTTGTCAGGCACCAGATGTCTATGCACAGGTCACACAATTCCCTTAAATTACGGGCCGGTGATTTGTGGGTGCGGCACCTGGGAACGAGCATCTCGGAAATGGTGAAGCTGGTCGGCTGTTCACCTGCTACTGTAATGAGCATCTAAGCAAAGTAGTAGAAGGATGGTGAAACCACGACTGGGCGACAAGGCGGTGGACGTCCACGCCTCATCACAGAATGTGGAGGTCGGAGGTCTGTAAGGCGGAATAGGTGGCGGGCGATCTGTGGCACATCTGACAGCAGAGTACAATGCTGGTGCAGGCACAAGCGTTTCGGAGCACCCTGCTGTCATATCTGCCACAGATCGCCACCTATCCCGCTTTATAGAGCGGGCAAGCCTCCGACCTCCACGTTATGTGATGAGGCGTGGACGTCCACCACCTTGTCGCCCAGTCATTGTTCACCGTCGATCAACCACTCTGCATAGATGCTCACTACAGTAGCACGCGAACAGCCGACCAGCCTCTCCGTTTCCAAGATGCTCGTTTCCAGTTGCCGTGTCCACAAACCACCGGCCCGTAATTTAACGGAATTGCGTGACTTCTGCGTAGACATCTGGTGCTAGACAACTCTGGAAACCTAACAAGGACTTTCAGAATCCATGCCACACCGAATCACTGCTGTGCTCCAAAGATGGACCAACACACTAATAAGCAGGGGGTCATAATGTTTTGGCTCATCAGTGTAAATGTGTCCATTGTTTTGTTTATACCACTTCTGGACCAGTGATAAGGTTTTTATCTCCGAATCATCATTTTTCGGTTATGGTCCTAAGCGAGTTGTGAACGACAAAGCAGGGGTACATGCAATATAGCGCCTGATGTATGTTTCACTGCTCGTAAGGGAGCGTGCATAAACCACGTAGCTCCATTTTGGCCTCCAGTGTACTCCCCCTCCCCCCCCCCTACGTATCCCTACGTGGCTTTTGCTCCACCCCCCCCACCCCCCACGAAATAGTAGCTTTTTTCCCTTTTGATTCCAGAAGACATTTTGTACTGTTTTCTCTTGTCAGACTATTGTAAATTACATACGGAGATAATTAACTGAGGGAAATAAAAATTCACATGCTGTAGTGAGTTCTATTCCTCATTTTAACTGTGAAAAATGTTATGAAAGGAAAGCTACATGACCTGGCTCGAAACCCCCCCTACCCCCACGTAGCCCAGCATAGCCTTCCAACCACCCCCCCCCCCCCCGGACCGAGCCACATGGTTTGTGAACGCTCCCTAGAAGAGGTGGTGGTTCGTAATTCCTAACCACCTGATTGTAGTACCAAACCTCTCTCTAGTGCGTATGGATTTAAGGCATAGACATTGTTGTTCGTACCATCCATTTGGTGGGAATGTTAAACTTGGTAGCTGTCTATCGGAGGAATAATCCTGAATGGGCAGGCGCTTGCTTTCACTCTATCCCTTATCTCATGTCTCAGCCCCAAGATAAGCAATACAGTACAACGAACACATGCCTATCCAATCATGAACGCAATAACAGCGGGTACATTGAGGATACAAACTTGGCAACTTACTTCGGTATTATCTGATTTAGCATGGCCCCCACCAGTTTGGGACTTGCTTAGAGCCTAACGTTACAAACAGAAAAAGGCTTTGACTGGTTCCTTCTCGTAAGTTCAATTTATAAGTAATTTCAACTCCTAAACAATATTATTATGAGCTTCCTTGTAAATAATTCATCGTTCTTTTGCTAGAGACAAGCTGGATGCTGTTTAAAGATCACAACTTTTGATTATAAATAGATAGAGCAGCAATTTGTTTTTTATTTATTTAAAAACGGTTTCTGGCTAAGCATTTATTTCTGTCAGTACTTTCAGCACAGTATGAGCAGTTCAAAGAAAACACTTTGCTGAAAATATTTGCAAACTTTAAAAGCATCATGAAGTAAAAATTAGTGATGTTTAAATGAAAATTAATAATGGAAATCTGTCCAAGTATTAAAGATGAGTAATTTATTGATTGCTTTCTGTTACCTCAAGATTTTACTATATAGATAAACATTCAAGACTGCAGCCGATTCGACGCAGGGAAACTCGAAACTTCTGGGGTTCAGAGTCAACAGTTACAAAAGTCAATTTCCAGCCACCATTGTTTGATATGAACGTATTAAAAATTTACTCCTGGGCATAAAATACTAAAAAGCAATCACCATCGATAGAAATTGATCAAAGTTTCCACATCAATACAGTCATCAAGTATCGTAACAACGAAGCTAAATAGTTCATTCGGTTTAAACATCAACAGATGTCTAACAATTGGTTTCAAAAAGGCAAGCAATCGCGTTTTTAGATCATTGAATCAGCGTGGTATCTTTGAGGCGGTTGCTGTGCAAACAGTCAACTTCAATTTTGTATACAATATTCAAATCAAATTATGAAGCTTTACTCAAAGTACTCTGAAGCTCCATGGTTATGAAAACTTATCACTAAGTTCGTGTCAAGTTGCTGTTTTTTTAAAGCTGTAAAACTGTACGAAAATTGTCTCCGTTAGCGTGCTCTTTCTCACTCTATAATGGGTCATATCTCATTCTCATTCATATTTTTAAACTCTTAGACCCCCTAAGCTGGTAACTTATTTGCAAGACGCTGCCACTCAATGCGCGGAAGATCTGCAGAAGAATATACCAAAACAGAACAGAGTACAAATAGCACGAAGGGTTCCTCGCTACTGTAGGCTCTTGGACATGGGTTCCTGCCATCATATCCATGTCTATTTTCCTCTTCTCATACTTTAAATACAGCTCTACGGGTAGCTCAGTGGTTATGACACTTGCTTCCACAAGTTCGGATTCCTGGACCGGTTTTAACTCCTGGTGTGACCAGGAACTTTTTGTCACTGCACAAGCACGAGACTTGGCTTTTTTTGCGTGACTCATTATCATATCTCCTGATTCCTTGATTGATATTACAGTTGATTCAATGTTATCAAAATAAACTACTCACCAACACGTAAACTGTCAAGTATTTCAGGTTTACTTATGTGGCGTAGCGACGTTTTTAGAGTGGAAATTATTTTTTTTTAGTAAGAAAGGAGACTTTCTCGGCGAATGACTGCAGTGAAGTCCTCATAGATTGTATCTCCAGATGTCATTGCAAATACACGAAATTACACACATGAGGAAGACGGTGGAGGCAGCCGTCGAAGTACGGTGTTCCTACAACACAATTTGTCGATATACCCGTGAAAATTTCATTATAACTTTTTTTACCTTTAGTCGAAATAATAACAAGGAGAAGAGGGATTAATCGAAAGCCTGAGCGGCACATGTAAGCAGGTGGGTTTCGTCAAAGAAACGCATTGAGGCAGCGGCCCAAACAACAATATGTCAAAGGATATACAATTTCTTTTTAATAGCTGTTAAATAAATAGGTACGCGATAGTTAAAATTACGATAACATCAGTTTCATATCAACGAATAATCAAATTTTCCGCCGTAAATTAGGAAATTGTCACAATTACTTTATCTGCAAATACATAAAATGGGAATAATGAAACCGTGAATAAAAATCTGTAACCGTGTAGTTCAGATAACTTGTGCGACACTTAAAAAATAATTATATAGTTAGGAAATCGTACTAAATACGCACCATAACTCAAATTACAGAAATGTGTACTCGAAAGAAACGTAAGTTTTGATGAATACGTAAAAGTGTATTTATTTACTTATGAATGACGAAGGTTAACAAAAATCAAACGCTTGTTCACATGAGTCAAATGCCAACTGGAAGGGTACAGGCAAACAGAGCAAAATATCCGACAGAGACCGAGTGGGGCAGCGAGTCACGCATACTGACATGCGTTTCCGCCGGATTTTGCGGATTGCGGATCCGCTTAATTTTGTGCGGGATCTGCCAGACTGTCTAATGATGCGGGATCCCGCTTTTTCTGGATTGCAATCCCTATTCGGATTCCACGTTAAACTGTAGGTCCCAGAGGAAAGGAACTGGCCGTTCAACCTCCTCGGCAGGGTCCAATCAATCTTCGGGATGTAGATCTAGTTAGTTTATTTTATACTACTACATAAAATATATCAGTCTCACAGATAATATTATAATAATTTTTTACCGTACTCCTGGATTAATTTCTTAATGCTGAAAAATGTGTGTCCACTGTTTTTGTCTCCACTGCCGATTGATTATGCTCGCTGTCTTTTTTTGTGGAGAGCATGTGTGATTCCGCGTGTGCAGTGGCTGCCACATGCTACATGCTGCTTGCTGTCTAAACGGGACAGGCTGTAGCGGAGCCAATTACCGCAGGAAAAAAAAACTGGTACTAGCTTTCTCGCGAGGCGCGGAGGTGCTGATAGTCCATCAGCAGGGGAAAAAAGTGAGAAAGGCTGTCACCGGCTTATAGATACAGCTTTCATGACCTACGCAACTAGTCCCTTGGCGTTCCTACCACTTTTTACTGTCAAAAGATCCTGTTTACAGTCAAAGCTGCACACAACTGTTCGAGAAACTTAACTAACAGAGAGTGCGAGGTGGATGTAAGCAAACAGCAAATAGCCTCACTTTCCTGAGGGTGGAAGGGCGGGAAACGGTCCAGGTTACCAGTGGCATAGCTAGGTCAATAAGGGCCACAATGCAAAAAATTTATTTTGGGCTCTCAGGCCAGATGGGCGACTTTGCTTTGTGTTGCTGGTAGGTGCCCCCTGAACTGAGGCTGGGGGCCCCTGAGTTGTGCTTGGGAGCCTCCTGAGTAGTGGTTGGGGGCCCCATGAACGGTGAGGGCCTCTTAGTGAGGGGGCTCCCTGTGTCTTAGGGCCCCCTTAGACGACGGGTGAGCTAAAAAAAAATGTCGCCAGGGTTGCAGTGAAGGCCCGTGGGCCCTCTCAACAGCGCTTGGGGCTGGCCCCTGAGGTATGCTTGGGGGCCCCTTGAGCGTAGGGGCCCCAGTACACTGCACCGCCTAGTCCCATAGTAGCTACGCCCCTGCAGGTTACCCTCTTGCTCTTGGGTTTGACGGCCGCTACAGGTGGATGAATCAGAAATGATCAACGGCATGGAGATGCAGAAAGCAACAAGCAACTGCATTAAAGACACAAATCGTATCCCGACGCGATGTAATCCTTTTAAATTACATGTAAAATGATGGCTTCCTCCTGGGTAAAATATTCCGGAGGTAAAATAGTCCTCCACTTTGAAATGTACCGGTTCTTTAAGACCTTAAACATTCACATTCTCTGTGCATGAGATGGAAGATTTATTAAAAATGTATTCTCAATATTTTTGGTTCGCTTGGACAGGATGCAAATTGAGCTTACACACTCTAATTACATAAAGGTACTCGAATGCATAACTTTAAAAAAAAAATAAAAAATTATAAAATATATCACTGAAAAAAAATACATGCTTATTTTAACAGTACATCAAAAAAATGGACTCAGCCAGCAAATGCAATAATTTTTAATTGTTCAATATTTGTTTCAATGCCAAGAAAATTGGGCTAAAAAGACTCAAATTAAATTGTGACCTATCCGTTTCGTCGAGACTTTGGCTGCAGACTACTTGCTGGAGCGGTCTTCTCTTGACTACCTGTTTCCTTCGAAACAGACGCTTCTTAGAACGTTCCCCACACGGAGAAAAACAATCACGACACAACTATGCCGTGACAAAACGTGGCGTCCACGTTGTTGTCCACACGCACACACCAGACGTGCGTGATCTTCCGAAATCCACACGGTAATCCAGTATACACCACGCGTGCGTACAGTGCGGAACCTTAACCCGAAGGCCGGTTACACATTGGGCGGTTTCGTCCGCTCCGGAAATTTCTCCGTCGCCGCCCTTCAGGTAGTGGCGCAAGGGATCAAATGGGAGCTTACACACTGGGCGGAGGGGAAAACCCGCGGTAGCGCTGCCACTACATTGGGCGGTTGTTTGACCGCCCCAGTCCAGACAGTGGCCCATGTGGCCAGATGGGCGCTTGCACACTAGGCGGATTCTAACCGCTTGTGCGTTTTCAGTCTGTGTAAAGTTATCATTTTTTCAATTTAAAAATCCTAATATGAGTTAAGTGGTGATAGATAATGATCTTCTCATTTCGTTAGTGGAAGCTAGACCAGTTTTAAGAGGTAAAACAGTGGTTTCTTTTAAAGATCGGGACGCTACCAGGAACGCTTGGAAAGAAGTGTGCCTTGAAAGTGGAATGATTTTGACGAAATGGAAAATTAGGAAAAATGCCTTGGATAGTATTTACATAAATTTTTACACTTCAACTAGATCTTGAAAAATATTGAATCACATTTTATAGAAAGATTTTGATGATTAATAGTATATAACTGTGTCCTTATATCTTAGACATTTGTCAAGGATCACTTTCAACATCCGAAATTCTGTCGCTCGACATTGTGAGATCTTTTTTTTTTTCTTCTTCTTTTTTAACACAGCATTGACGAATACAGTGAGACAAGCAGTTTAGTAAATTCGGCATCATCTTCGCCATTTACTTTCGATTTTTCTTTGTAAAGTAATAATTTTTAAAACACTCAACATATTACATCTTAAGCAAAAATGTTTAACAAGTCGATTGTGCTTGTAAGAATAAAAGCAATGTAGAGTAAACTCAACAATGATGAGTCGATTACACAGTGAAGTATATGTATTAGTTACAAATAAATGAAAGACTTAGTCATTATATGGCATAGTATATTTTTCAAACTTTTCTTGTACACCTATTCATATTCACCTAAAGGAGTTTTCACCCTAATTAACATAAAATAAATATAACTTAACTTAACTTAGTCCACAACCCGAAGGTTGGTTGGATCCTCCCGAAGGAGGCGTACTAAGCCATTGTGTCAGAGGTAGGACGGCCAGTTCCTTTCCTCTGGGACCTACAGTTTAATGTGGAATCCGAACCACGGAGCGTCCTGGCATAGCCCATATGATTAAACACAACTCTCAAAATTTCTGCGCCTGCCGGGATTCGTGCCCGGGGCGTTAATATAGGGGATTGGAATTATATAAAATTAAATGTTTATCTTTAGTAGGTCCATGAGAAATCTGCTTACTTCAAGGTGATTACCAGCATTTCCACACTTTGAATACAATTCATCAACTGTGTATTTCTCTTTTGAATGACATACTTTAGTTTCGCAAACAACTCTCGATATAAACATCCCAAATTAATTGAAAAAATTTGCTGTTATCGTTCCTCATATATTCTGTTCTCCTTTGGTTTTTTTCTTTTCTTATTTCTATGGCGACGGAACCGTTAAAATAAAAAATTTAAAACCTAACTACGAAATAATAAACACCAAATTAACTATATTAACATCTAATTTCACAAAATGAAACTCAAGTCACCAAAAGCAAGGTACTGACGCCCGACCACGTCACCTTTTTCCTGCTCTTCTTAGCAGTGGAAGTTTCACCGCTGAATTAGCAGCGGTAGTTCGACCGCTCAATGTGGTAAACACCTCAAATTCTATAGGCGGCGACGGAGAAATTTCCGGAGCGGACGAAACCGCCCAATGTGTAACCGGCCGAAGTGTCCGCTCGCTACCGCCTGTCCACTCACCCCCTCCCGGCTTCGGGAGCGCCCTCTGTACCTGCGTCAAACAAAGACACACACACGCGCCAGGAACCTGTGGCCAGACAGGAATGCGCCACCTTCCGCTGTCTCACAAAACGGCTGGATGTAATGTCTTGTAAATAGATGGATAAGCGACGAAAAATTAATGGCAGCGGAGGCTGGACATTACAACTTGAATCTCCGGGTAGGGACTGTTCAGGGAGGAGCCGTCAGAATGGAAAAAGACTATTATCCGCTTTGCGACATATGGATCAGCTATTCGTATCCGCCATTGGACATGAGAAGCTTTGATTGAATCTTATCTCAGGTGCGGATCCAGGATTTTGGTTTGGGAGGGGGGGGGGGCTTGGCTTGAGTGAATTTTCGTTCAGAGGGCTTGCCTTCAGTGGATTTTGGTTTTGGGGGGGCTTGAGTCGGCCATGGGGTAGTCTTTAGAGCCTCATCGGGCCTCGAATCTGTAGAGCTAAAAAGAAAAAAAGGTCTCCAAAATTACAAGGTCGAGGGTGGACCTACAGATACTTTTTGGGGGGGGGGGCTTGGATCCACCTCTGTCTTATCTTTTAGGTCCATATTTTGCAGAAACAATGTAGTGAAATAAATCTTAATGTCTTAGTGGAACTGACTTTGTGTCCTTGTTGGAGAATCACCTTTGTAGAAGGAAGAGGCTCGGTTGAAGAGATGTGGCTTCGATTCATAAATATAGTCAGGGAAGGTATGGACTTACATATACCGAAAAGGACAATCAGGGACGGGAACGATCCCCCGTGGTATACGCGTGAAGTCAAAAGGTTACTTAAAAAGCAAAGGAAGATTCATGCACGCTCAAGAAGGACGATGTATAGGAGTGATTTAGAAAAACTAGCTGAGACAAGAGGACAGGTCAAGAATGCGATGCGAGAAGCCTTCAATGACTTTCGATGAAACTCACTTTCCAAGAGCCTCATTGAAAATCCAAAGAAATTTTGGTCGTATGTAAAAAAAATAGGTGGTTGTGACAACAATATGCCAGTTCTACTAAAAGACGGTCGGGAAGTTGATGACAGCCGCGACAAGGCTACCGTATTTAACGCCGAATTTAAAAATTCCTTCACTGACGAAAACATGGAAAACATTCCCGTTTTTCCACGGCGTGTTGAATTTGAAATGGATCCAGTACAAATTGATAGTGTAGGTATCATAAAGCAATTAAAGCTCCTGAAGTGGGGGAAAGCGCCGGGTCCCGATGGTGTACCAGTAAGAGTATTTTCGGAATACGCGGAAGAAATAGAACCATTTCTGTCAGATATATTTCGTAAATCTTTAGAGGAAAGAAAAGTACCCTCTGACTGGAAAATTGCCCAGGTGATTCCCGTTTTCAAGAAAGGAGATCGGAGAGATCCTAGGAATTATCGTCCGATATCGCTAACATCTGTTTGCAGTAGAATTCTGGAGCATGTCATATGCTCTAACGTTATGAAGTTTCTAGATGAAAACGAGCTACTTACAGCATACCAACACGGATTTCGGAAGAACCGATCATGTGAAACGCAACTGGCTCTATTTTCGCATGATGTAATGAAAGTTATTGATGCGGGATCACAAGTTGATGCTATTTTCTTGGATTTTCAGAAAGCTTTTGACTCTGTACCACACAACCGACTCTTAGCGAAGATCCGAGCGTACGGTATATCTGATCAGATTTGCGAATGGATACGCGATTTTCTAACTGGTGGGTCACAGTATGTCGTTGTAGGGGGGGAAGCCTCTTCTAAACTAGATGTTACTTCGGGCGTTCCTCAAGGAAGTGTAATAGGACCACTTCTTTTCTTAATTTTTATAAACGATCTCGGTGACAACGTTAATTGCAGGATGCGATTTTTTGCTGATGATGCACTTATTTATAGGGAAGTGAGGTGCTCCGACGATTGCTTAGAAATTCAGCGCGATCTGGATGTTATTTCGGAATGGTGCCGTGAATGGCAGCTTACACTTAACTGTAAAAAGTGCAAGACAATGCACATAAGTAATAAAAAGACCCCGCTTGCTCTGGAGTACAAAGTTAACAATTCAGTTGTTGACACTGTAGATTCCCTGAAGTATCTAGGCGTAACAGTACAAAGCAACATGAAATGGGACTTGCACATAACTTCCGTTGTAGGAAAAGCTAATTCCAAACTACGATTCATAGGACGTATTTTGAGAAGTTGTAATGCTCATACAAAGGAAATAGCGTACAAAACACTAGTGCGTCCGCATTTGGAATACTGTTGCGGAATTTGGGATCCGTATCGCAAGGGATTGATTGACACATTAGAGAAAGTACAGAGAAGAGCCGCTCGATTCGTGACTGCTAGTTACAGTCCTTACTTAAGTGTCACAGAGCTAATTCGTGGGTTGGGCTGGGATTGTTTGGCGGACAGACGACGTCGTTTTCGTTTGAATTTGCTGGAGAATATGCGAAAATCTTTAAGTTACGAGTGCAACGAAATACTTCTTCCGCCAACCTATTTAGGTCGCAATGACAAGAGGGATAAGATTAGAGAAATAAGATGCCGTACTGATTCATTTATGTATTCCTTCTTTCCTCGATCTGTTCGGGATTGGAATGCGCAGAATTAGGATTGGTGCTTAGCACCCTCTGCCACCCACAGTATTTGTGATTTGCAGAGTATAGATGTAGATGTAGAAAGGCAGTGTATATGTTAGGCTCAAAAACCGGAAACGTTCATTGAATGAAAAAAAAAAACAAAAAAAACGATCACAACGCTTTGTGGTTTCTTGAAAACGGCCACAACACGTTGTAGCTTATCAGTACCTAAACTCTTTGTGTACTAGACTAATCGGTCCAGGCTGCATTTAATATATATATATATATAATTCGTCGTACCCGACGCGTTACAAGGCCCTAAAAAAAAAAAAAAAAAAAAAAATTGTGAGTCGTTATATGTGAAGAATGTGACCTGGACCAAACGCGAGTTTCGCGTTGTGGCCGTTTTCAATTAGCTATGACGCGTTCTGGCTGTTTTTTTGGAAGTGCCATAATGCGAATAACTTGTTGTAGCCGTTTTAAAGAAACCATAACCAGTTGTGATCCTTTTTTCGCTCAATGAGAGTTTTCGTTCTTTGAACCTAACATATACAATGCAGCGTATCAGGTGTCGATGAAGTCTCAGAATATTTGTTTAATAATTCAAAAACTTCCACCTGTATCTTTTAGCGGGGGTCTGCGAGAAACCTCTGTATACTATTACTCCTTCTAAAACCATATCATCTGACACTAGATATTAATAACCTAATTTGTCACAATACTTTTCGATTTCAAAATCGTCATCCATCGTAACCATGGTAGCTAGAAAGCTGACTTCGGATTGCAAGGGTTGGCATTCGATTCCGGCCTATGTCGTCAATGTTTCTAATTAACTGTTATGTGTCCTCTGTGATTTCGAACAGCGTGACATCAGTATATTGAAATTAACAGAATCAACACAATAAGATATACCATGTAAAAAAAAAATAAAAACCCTTTCGTACTTATTTCTAGCTATTACTCAATCTTAACACAGTAGAAAATCGCACTGATTTTAACCGAACTTGAGCCTCGTACAAAGCTGGGTGTAACATTTTTTTTTAAATTCAACCACATAATTTTGCATTTTTAGTTAAACCAGTCGTAGGAGGAAATGTTAGATGGTATAAAACAGTGGACTGAGATTATTCTGCCCAGCAATTATTTTCTCTGGCAGTTAAGAGACATGCTTTTGCTGTGGAGATTTTTGGAAAAGGTTCGTGAAGAATAAGAGCATCGTAGAAGGAGAACACAAAGAGCTTGGGGGGTGTTGGACACATCCTTTGTTCTCCCTCCTCCTCTTCCCAGTGGACCGGAGTTTTTTATAACCCGATACAAGATGTCGCTACTGTAGCTGACCTGCCGAAAATACTGCAAGACAGAACAAAAAGTGACCAATGTAACAAAATCATTTTTTTTTCCTAGTGCAGAGAAGCAAATACGTGTGTTAATACTAAAATAACGACTTGGTGTCCACTTAACCTTCATATTCAAATAACAAAACACTCTACAGCTACGCCTCTCCCACCAGTTTAACCTGCTCCTACAGTGACAAATGGTGGCGTGCTCACTTCATTGTTTGGGGACCCTATCGGACAGTTTTGGGCAACCGAGACATTCCGATACTTCTAACCTAACCTATTTCTTATCATCACTTGTGTGGTAAGAATATTACCACAAAGGTGTTTTTCAACGTTTTACGGGTAACCTTGCCTGGTGTTTCTTGATGAAACATCACGCTGAAACTAAAACGTTGGGGTCCCTAGGTGGATGGTCATCAGGTCTAGTATTCGTGCGCGGATCTGACTGTTTCTTATGTATAACAGGCGACCACCACTGGAGCAAACGTTCGAGGGAAGGCCATGCTTCCTCCATGGAAAGTGTGGTTTTTCCAATGAACAACAACAAAATATTTTATAAATATGCATGTAAAACTGTAGGATATTAATTTAATATATATGTTATGTTTATCAAGTGGTTTTGATGTATGACAATGTACTTTTGATCGCATAATGGAATGGTGTTATTTAGGGGGCGGGTAAATAATTTATAACCTAAAATTTTGTTAACACTCTTATAGCAAGTGGGTAAGATTAAATCCCATGAAGATATTTTACACGTAACCGTGCCTGGTGTTTCACGGTGTATCACCACGCTAAAATTAAAACATTTTGGTCCCAAGGTGGATGCCGGATGGTCAGCAGGTCTTGTGTTAGTGACGGGGATGTAATCGTTTACTTTATAAGTTTGATTACTGTAACTTTTTAAATATAACTAACTGTATGTGTGTGAGTATATAAGTAATATATCTCGTATTAAGTTCAAAGTAATAGTATACCACACACAAGATGTTACATATTGTATATGTACAAGGCTAGGACATGAAATACATCATACTTTAATATTTCTTTTTAAATTAAAGTTGTTGTTTTTGTATCTTATGGCGCGTCGTTTTTAACTTAAAATCTTTGCAGTTATATAAAGTGCAATCAAATATTATTATTCCAATTATGATTTCCGTATTTTCTGGCTTTAAAGGTTTATTATTTATATGTTATGGTTTGATACAATCTTCCATATCTACCTATCGTGATATAATTTCTTCACCTCAATATAACCGTTATCACTTCAGTCATCTGTTATAAGCATCTGCTTCATATATTCTAATCTTTATCTTTCTCTCCAGTTTCTTCCTACTACTCAACACCAACAAATGAATACTGCTTTTTTTCTTCCCCTAACCCCCCCCCCCCCTTTTTCTCTTTTTTTTTGAAAAGGGTCACACACCATACTTTCCTTTCTTTGGGTAAGAATCTTTCATAATCTTTTTTCCTCACCTATCATTCCCAAAATGCAATAATTTCGTATTTTCACTCTCCATTTAATTTTCAACATCCCTCTGCAGCTCCACATTTCAAATTCCCTTCACATAAATAGATCTTCTTAATGCATGAATTAAGGAAGTGCTGAAAATTCAGGGCTATAAATACTGCACAAGTGAAATAATAAAAACGTGTATTTTTGATTCACTCGAAATCAATTTTAAAATTTTGGAGTACTATGAATGTAAAGTGAAATATATGATTCCGATTTGTGATCTGAAATGATATTTCGATATTAACTACTCAATGGCAACAAATTAATTTACGAGTGGGAGATCAAGACTCCAAAAGTAAAGGATGCATAAGAGGATCAATGGAATGAGTTCTATGGAAAAAGTGAAATTTTAAGTTGGATGATGACTAAGCTGGGATTTGTAACCTCCCCTTCTCACATAACAGTAAAACTAATTACTGTGTGAGGCTAATGCATTTGAGAGGTTATATCCAGTTTTGTACGCTCAGAAGGGCGTACTGGGAGGATTAGCTCCAATATGTTAATTAATAAAGTAACAATTCGGTTCCAAGAATATCTTTGCTTGGAAACCCGGCCCGTAATGTTAAGCGCAACGATTTTAATAACTTTTATAGGTCTGGCAACGACTAAATGAAAAGCGATAGTACATGGGTATACTTCACTTTTAATATCACAACTTTAACACCGTATTACAAACATCACCACTTAATACATTTCGTTCCTAAAATTACACCACAGCCGCAGCAAGACTTTTTGTACGTGCTTCTGCACGTATTTTTCTCTTTCTCTATAAAGACAATAATACTTCCTCTCTGACTCTCCAAAGACAATACTAATCCTACTTAAACCTAAGAGCTTACAACTACCCCAGTACAATATTAAAAGCGTCTGTGGAACTCGTTACATTTACAATTTCAGAATATTTACATTTTTAATTATTAATCATTATTTAATACCAAGATATAATTAATAATATATATATATTGATTGGAGAATAAAGGTTGCATCTGCCCCCACATTGAGACAAATGTAATGCTGTCACACCACTTCTATGCCACCAAACAGTATTCATTTGTCGAAATGTATTATACCCCTTGTCCATCTGCATTACTTTTGCTACTAGGCCAGTGTGAATCATCTCACAATACATTCACATGTTACACCTGCTTCTGGCAATTTTAATTACACAATCATCATAAGTTAACTTTACTAGCAATGCTCAGTTCATGCCATAGTAAAATTGTTTAGCAAACCATACAGTACATACCTACTATTGTAACTTTAAATGGTCCCTTAGCATGTAACACACCATACAGAGAATACTGGTACTTGGACCAAAATAAAATTTGATACTCGTTCGTTCTGCCGCAGCTATTGGCACTCGTTCGACAAAGCCAACAACACTGTTACACACAACACTGAACGTACATCAACACTCGCACTCCTGTTGTTAGATATCTACAGTTAAAGCCGTGGTAGGGTATTCACCTGGTATTTTAATATATTAGGTACTTATAAATCGCCTTGGCGATTGTGCAAAGGTGTCCGCTCACTTGAGCGAAAGACAAGTAGATGGATTATGGGCTTTATCTTTTAGGATCAGATTTTAGATTTATACAGATTGAAAAATTTCGCTGTCGCTAAAAAGGGTGTTCCTTCACCGGGAATATTGGGTAGAGCATGTCCGCATGTTCAGTGTTTCGTTCGGAGTAGAGTGACTGTTTCAGGCTCTCCCCGAACAATAACCTCGGCATTTATTTCTAACACGAGACATGGTCTTCCTGTGCCGAATTGACCTAGCATCTCCCCATGAAACTACTTGTATTGCACCCGTTTCAAGCGCATCTAAAAATTCATCCATCCTGTCCCACTGGTTAATCACTAACTTGTCCTGTACTGGTCGAGGCAATTTCTGCAGCAAGATCTCTATTTGCTCCACGTCTCCCACAGGTTGATCCAAATATTTCAAGTCTTTGCTTATCAATTCACAAAATTCTCTCATCCATCCATCGCTCCTACTGTACCGTCGAGCATTATAAAATTCGCTCTTTACTTTTCTTTGCTTTTGTATAGACCAAAACTTGTCCCGGAACATTTTCAAAAATTCGTCGTAATTATAGCAATCAACTGCTGCTTCGATGAAAAGGCTTCATCTCTCAATTTGCTCTTCACGAAACGAATCTTTTCTATATCAGACCATTCTTCTGGCAAATCTTTTGCATATATTTTCACGAAATCTGCCGGATGGATTTTCCCACATGGCTTGAATATTGCTTCCGGTAAAATTGATTGAATACTCGTAGTTATCGCCCCACTAACTACGGTTGTTGGTTTTCGTTCCACCTTCTCTAATCTTTCTTCCACATGTTTATATCTACACCCAATGTTTTCAATTTCATTTTTCAAGCCATTTAATTTTTTATCAATATTCTCATTATTTTTAACAGCTTGATTCACGATCTGGATCCATTTCTCCTTAGTTTGTTCTTTCCCCTCGGCTATACCAAGCTCTACAGAGACTATATTTTTATTTACAGCCTTTAATTCCTCCTTGCATTTTCTTTGGTTCTCAGCAACAATTCTCTTAACGTCTTCAATAACCGCACACTGTTTCTCATGGTTACTTCGCACACCCTGTTGCACCAGTACCGCAACCTCTCGTTGTACCTTTTCTTGAAAATTGTTTAATTCTGCTTTCACTTCTTGCTTCCATTTCTCTTGAAATTTATTTAATTCATCCCTCACAGATAGTAATCCTTCTTCGATCTTCTTTTGACTCAAATCGATCCTTTCATTAATTTCTGTTTTCATTTCTTGATTTGCCTCTTCTAGTTTCTTTTCCATTTTCATCAAAAACGACATTAATGATTGGGTATCAAATTGGGTATCCTGGTTCCTTTCTCGAGTTTTTAGTGACCGGCTTAATTCTGGTGAGATCGTTCCATCATCATGATATTCTCTCCCCCCATTAATATTACATCCATTCATTAGCTCGACATTCTGATCATTACTGCTATTATCAAAATATTCATCCACCCTCTTTACCTCGGATTCGCCATTAGGACTGCTAGTATTTCTTGTCGAACCTTGCAAATCATTGCTCGCATCTCCCACATTTAGACTAATTGCACCAGTACTGTCTGTCCGCCAACCCGACATTTTACTTGTATCTTCGAAATCACTTCCTACATTCATTTTCATTAAATCAACGTAATTACTTGCCATATTTATCAAAAAAAATACCTTGACGTACCCAACACACACAAAAAAATTATTTGGAACAACAAGAAATTCTTTTGACACACAACATTTCCTGCTTTATCAAATTAAATCATTAATACCCTTAGTACCACACTGATATCAACGCCGATAACATCGACAAGAGAAACCAAGAAACCAACTTTACTTACTACTATTCTTTGTAGCTTCTGTAAAACATTTCAGAAATGCAGAACAGAATAAATCCACTCCAGAACAGAGCTGAAATTTAAATCCAAACACACACATACAACTAAAAAAAAATTATATAATTACTTATAAATAAATGCCCCCCTTTTTGTTCAATAATTTTCTTTTATTTCTCTGCCTTATTAATTACGAGATATCCACAGACGCCTAATTTTAAGGTAAACATTCTACTAGATTCCTTTTACAAATTTAGTTTTTAACTTCTTTTACAATAATCTATTGTTATCCTTGAATTTAATTCTTTACTATTATTAGAATTTAAAGTTGTTGCAGTTCAAATCTGTAAACTTTGTCTCTCAATCAAAATTAATTTCAACAGTTAAACTTTTACGTTAATTTTCAGTCTTTAGTTTACCACACAGCAACAACTTCTTATTGCTCTCCCAATCACTTTAACTACCGACGACTCTTCTAGTAGTCCCACGTAGATTAAATAAACATAGATCGGTACTTGCCAAATGCGCCTTTCCGCTTCGTAGTTCTTCGTCCGCCACGTTGTCGTTTCAGCAGACTTGTCCACCTCCGTTCTGCAGCATCACCATCAGAAGATTCCTCTAGCCAGAAATCAATACTTACAACTTCTGCTGCTTTACCAATTCTGACAACCTGGTCCACATGCAATCCGCCGCTTCACAAAAACCTCAGATCATGGCAGGGTAAGCCACATGTAACCTCTCCTTCTCACATTTACAGTAAAACTAATTACTGTGTGAGGCTATTATATTTGGGAGGTTGTATCCTGTTTTGTACGTTCAGAAGGGCGTACTGGAAGGATTAGCTCCAAATGTTAACTAATAACGTAACAATTCGGTTCCAAGAATATCTTTGCTTGAAACCCGGCCCGTAATGCTAAGCGCAACGATTTTAATGAGTTTTTTATAAGTCTAGCAACTACTAAATGAAAAACAATATTACATAAGTATACTTCACTTTTAATCTCACCACTTAACACATTTCGTTTCAAAAATTACACCACAGCCGCAGCAAGACTTTTTGTACGTGCTTCTGTACGTATTTTTCTCTTCTCTCTCTAAACAATAATACTTCCTCTCTGACTCTCCAAAGACAATACTAATCCTACTTAAACCTAAGAGCTTACAACTACCCCAGTACAATATTAAAAGCGTCTGTGGAACTCGTTACATTTACAATTTCAGAATATTTACATTTTTAATTATTAATCATTATTTAATACCAAGATATAATTAATAATATATATATATTGATTGGAGAATAAAGGTTGCAGATTTGAACCCGCGTCCTCCCGAATGCGAGGTCAGAGCGTTACCTCTCACCCTCCACAGTCAGTACAGCCTTTCCGTACGTCGAAATCGAGGTCATTATTGCCAGGAAAAGGATGGTGGTCAAGTAACGAGAAAGAAATCAGCCATGGCGTTCTTTAAAGAACAATCCGGCAGGCCTGTAGTTACCATAGAAAATCGAATTCTGGATGTGTTCTCCTGAATGACAGGCTAGAAAGTTTTTCGTAGCCTGCAAGGATCGATAGAATTCAGTCTCGGATAGACGTAACAAAGCTGTCTACAGTGTAATAGAACTTGTTCCACCACTCTCACTCCGTAAGTCGCCCGTCCCAGCTCTATGAAACGGTACCTGCTGTCCGACGTTGACACCCACTCAGGGAATTAACCTCGATGACGCATTTGCCTGCTTTCAACTTCCAGCCTCCGGGAAAAGTGGACAGCGTGAGAGAAAAAATTCTCCGCAGTTACTTCACTTTCAAAGTTGTTAAGCGACCAGTCGAGAGTACTTTCCAATCAAGTGGTGACCAAATGGAACGCTCATATAATAATTGCGTTGAGTACAGCAAAGTTCTACTTTCCATATTTGTAGCCTGAGGAATATGCACTGTCTGACAAAAAACGTGAAGCATGAAGAACTGTCTGCTTAATGTTGAGGTATTCCTGTGGCCATCAAGATCCCTAAATCTGTCATCTGTCACCGATCGAACACGTGTGGGGCCAACTCTGACGTTAACTCCGTCCGGGATATTAAGGACCGGATACAACAGTTGTGTTGCCTCAGGAGTGGATACAACGGCTTTATAACACCCTACCCAACCCAAACTGCGCATGCATCTAAGCCAGAGGTGGTGCAACATCATACTGACAAGTAGGCTCATGCTGACAAGTTATTTGTAAATTTGACTGGATATTGTAATCACTGAAATAACATCACATATCCTCTCAATCCGCGAAGTTAAATTTCATTTTCTCCTCCCCTTCTTGGCGGTTTACTTTTTATGTCAGGAAGTGTATAAAGATGTGGATGAATCCATTCTCCAGTTACTTATTGACTAATGGGTTTACGTACTTGTGACAATTTTCCTGCAAATAGTGTATATAGTGGTCTGTATTGTAAGCGTTATTCCAACACTAATGGCCGGGTGATAGGTCCCGGTGCTAACAGGTTTCCACTAAATTGTTAATAATTATTTATATGTGCAGATAAATCGTGGAAAGCGAAAATACCACTCCTTCCGGAGGAGGAGTTGAACTGGCGAAGGTGCTGGAAACTCACCTGCAGCAAGTTTTTACAAAAACATCCAACCCTAGCATCTGCTGAGAAGAGGGGAGAGAATCTCTAAGGGAGTGTGCATAAACCACGTAGCTCCATTTTGGCCTCCTGTGAACCCCCCTCCCCCCACGTAGCCCTACGTGGCTTTTGCCTCTACCCCCCCCCCCCCCCTCACGTAGCACGTAGCTTTTTTCCCTTTTGATTCCAGAAGACATTTTTTACTGTTTTCACTTGTCCGACTATTGTAAATTATAAACAGAGATAATTAAGTGAGGGAAACAAAAATTCACAAGCTGCTGTGACTTCTTTTCCTCATTTTAACTGTGAAAAATTTTATGAAAGGAAAGCTACGTCGCCTGGCTCGGAACCCTCCCTCCCCCCACGTGGCCCAACCTTGCCTTCCAGCCACCCCCCCCTTTTTTGGACCAAGCCACGTAGTTTGTGCATGGTCCCTAACCCAGCGGTGAAACGCGGCACCAGATCATCTGAAAGTCACGTGGTCAAGCCACCGTATCGCCAAACACAACACGTCGCGGAACATCGTCTGTCGAAGTTTCTGCGGTAAAGAACTCTGCCTGTACATCTGCAGTAACTGGCAGACAAGCAACAAGTTTTCTATCTCAGAACAATAGATTCTAACTTCGATTATTCAACGAATGTCCATCAAAGGAATTACTTTCAATAAATAACGTTGCGGTAACATATTCTGTGCAATTAAATAAATTCATCAGATATTTCTTAATTAATTCTTTTCTCGTTCATTTATCCTCATTCGTTCTCATGTGTGAACATTCAGGCCTAAGAACCACACCCAAAGTTCATTTTACTAATTAAGTGTAGTCATTAAATGAGACACTTCAACCTGATGTTGTTAACTGCGTTGAGTCACTCCACAGCGTATCGTGGAGGTGTAACGGGACCGGGCACGAGGTGAGTCCCCCGTATATCAACCGTCCAGACTACGGATCCCACAGCCATCAAGGGGAATGCCGGAACGATCTCCAATCTCCACCTGATAAACTACATATTTCACAAACAAAAAGTACCTTATCACATACACAACATAGTTACTCATTTCACAAACAGATGGCAAGACTTCCCCCATTATAACGTAGTACGACCTCTCGGTAGGTATAAAATGCTTGGCGTCAGAAAGAGCATTGGACCATAAAACCAAAGCTCCAAATCTGATCATGCCACCGATGAATAAAACTCACCGAAGGCAGCCGACCCAAGGTGGTGAAGAAGAAGCTTAAGTGAGATACTTTAGTATTCCTTCCAGTAGGTTACTATTTCATCTTCTGGCAATATGTCCATAACACTTACGGGTAATCCTGTCCCATAATACATTCAGTATTATAAGATCAAGTTTTAAAACAGTGATTAATGAGCAAATTAAATTTAATGAGATATGATACTGAGATGATCCAAACTGGGCTTATGAGGAATCAATAGTACCGCTACAAGAGAAAGGAATTACTGTTGTTGGTAAAAATAAATTTGTTAAAGTAACGATAGATAGCAGTTCCGAAACCTTAGTTCAGAGATGGAGAATTGGTTATCACTAGGGTTCAGACTTAAATGACAAAAAAAAAGAAGTGAGAGAGAGACAAATATGCAAGAAAAATGGCCTTAAAATGAAATAAGAAAAACAGAAAAGATATTTGCTTCCGTGCAATCACTGAACCATTGGAAAATTAAGTTTTAAATGGTTTAGTACAATTCACTTCAATTTCACATAGTTAAAGAAAAGAGCTCCTTCATCTATACCAAAATACTCCTCTCCAAATTCCCTTTCGTAACACCAAAACTTCCCACTTTTATAAAATTTTGTTTTCGGCATGATCCACTGCAGATTTAACACTGACTGAGGATTATTTTCAAAAGTATTTCATCGCGACATTGACTGACGAGGATCGACACAGCCATGCGTTGAGATTAAAAGGCGGGTGGAACATTACGTTTAGAGAGTTACAAATTAATTAGCAATTTATTTTTAATGAGATATGATATTGAGATGATCCAAACTGGACTTTTGAGGAATCAATACTACCGCTAGTAGATCTTGGTAAAAATAAATTTGTTGAAATGACGAAAGTTAACAATTCATAAACCTTAGTTCAGAGATGTAGAATGGGTTGTGAGTAGGGTTTGGATCTTTAGGACCAAAAAAGTAGAGATATATGCAGGCAAATATGACCTTAAAATGGGTAAATATGACCTAAAAATGACAAAATATGACCAAACATTTAAATTTACTATACATCGAAACATGCTCAATTATACACGATTCATTTTTATTTAGTAGTGTAGTTTTAGTGTAGACACCATAATTTGCTCCGTGCACTCACTGCACCATCGCGAAATTAAATTTTAAGTCGTTTTGTTGAAGTTACTTTAATATCGGGTAATTTACATAATAGAACTCTTTCAACTCCTCTCCGAATTCCCTTACGTAACTTCACACTTTCAGAAAATTTTAGTTTCGGCATGGCGGAAGGTCTACTCACTGATACACTGCTGATTTAAAGATGACTGAGGATATTTAATTGAGGTATTGAATGACGCGGATCGACACAGCCATGCTTCTGCTCCATTGTCAATATTAAAAGGCGGGCGGAACATTACTTTTAAAGAGTGACAATAATGTATAACTGTAATTATTGACTGATGAATTCCGACCACAATGAAAAGTTTTTTTCCCCTTCATGTTTAGGACCAGTTCTGTGAATAATTATCTTAATTTATTCTGATCTATATCTTGTGAATTCCAGGTACTATTAAGAAACTTCCAGATTTTTTCTCAAAATATGACATAAATATTAGCGAAATATGACCAAAACTAGGAAAATGCTCTGAATATGCATTTATATGCGATATAAAATACGTTTAAATTCAATCAGAAACGTTGAATCAGTGTTTAAATCAGCATTTCAGCTCAAAAAGAAGACAGGAAAAAAATATGACTTGCTCTAAAGATCCGGACCCTAGTTATAAGTATCCCAGTGAGTGACTGACCTTTCCCCTGGGCCAGGAGCAGCGCTGCTCTGCCTCGTTGAGACAGGCGTCCTGCTCGGGCTCCGTGCGGTACTTCCAGTCGATGTCGCTGCCGATGAAGTTGAGGAACATTGACGGCACCTGCGCGCCCGTCGGTTCGTCCAGTCCGGCCTCTATCAGCAGAACCTGCCAGTGAGGGATCTCGGAGAGACGGGCAGCCACCACGGATCCCGCGCTGCCGCCGCCAACAACCTGCGCAGTAGCGACCACAGTGTAGCAGGAATGTTAAGGCAGATGGCATCACATATCGAGAAAACCTCCCATACGAGTATTAGACAGATGGAACTACCATCAACCACATGCAAATTACCAATGGAACGGTGTCATAGGTATGGAACATGGAAGGCTATTTGACGCCCTTTTAATATTAGGTTTCCACATTTACCAGCAGAACATGCTATTAAAAATCTCGTGTAGTTGGTGTAGGAAAACCAATAGTTAGAATATTATTTGCATTTAGTTTTGCTAAATTTTTGCTTCTAGTAAAGCGAACAGAGCACAGCAGAAAATGGTCACGCGCATCACGCATGATGGATTCCCACGTCCCGTGGTTTTATAGGCCGCGCCAGATCAGGCGCATTGCAAAGATCAGCACGCGCCGCCACCTCGTTGCCTAGGGTACAGCAAGAGAGGACGGGTGCGCGCCTCTACTGCAAACAGATGGCAATAACGCACCACTACCCGGGCCTTTGATGTTGCCGACGGGTAGGGCCACACCATCGCCACTACCACAAGCCGCAACAGATGGCTCTCTTCCCACGACCCGTTGTAGGAGCGACCGCAATACCACGGGTCGTGGGAATCCACCTCAAGAGCACTGTCTCAGCTGTTCTTACTCGAGTGAGCCGTAGCGGACAGTCGCAGGCTTGTGGCAATTGGATTAGTTCCAAACATGGATTAAGAGTGCGCTTTTACACCATTTCGTCAGTAGTATCTAAACTATATAAGAATCAAGTAGCTATAATAAAAGTAGAGAATCACGAGAGACATGCATCAGTTAAAAAGGATGTGAGACAAGGCTGTAGTCTATCCCCGTTAATATTCAACTTGTATGTGGAAGAAGCAATGAAGAAAGTCAAAGAAAAATTTCCATGTGGCATAAGTTTTCAGGGAGAAAAAAATCAGTGTGCTATGATTTGCTGATGACATCGTCTTGTTAGCAGAGAGGGCTGAAGATATTGAGAAGTTACTGAATGGCATGAACAAAATACTGAAGAAAGATTTTGGACTGAATATAAATCAAAACAAGTCAAAAGTATGAATTGTAGCAGAAATGATACCAATACTAGTAGATTAAATATAAAAATAGGATCGGATGTAATAGGAGAAGTAAGTGAATTCTGTTACTTGGGAAGCAAAATTACAACCGATGGCCGAAGCAGGAATGATGTTAAAAGCATAATAGCACTAGAAAAAAGAGCCTTCATGAAAAAGAGAAACTTTTCAGTTTCCAATATTGATCTAGGAATTAGAAAGAACTTTTTAAAACTCTATGTGTGAAGCACAGCACTTTACGGTAGCGAAACATGGACTTTAGGAATACCGGAAATAAAGAAAATTTGAAATGTGGTGCTACAGAAGAATGCTGAAAATTAGGTGCATAGACAAAGTAATAAATGAACGAGTTTTGGAATGATGGGAGAAAAGAAGTTTATGGAAGAAGCTTAGAGAAAGAAGAGACAGGCTGGTAGGTCATATTTCGTGACATGCTGGATTAGTTAATTTGCTGGTGGAGGGAACAGTCGAAGGCAGGAACTGTAGAGGAAGACAGAGATTAGAATATGTGAAGCAGACAATTGAGGACGTGGGTTGTAAGGGGTATGTAGAAATGAAGAGGTTAGCACAGGATAGGAAGGGATCGGGGATTGCATCAAACCAGTCGAAAGACTGACGACAGCAAAAAAAAAAAAAAAAAAAAAATCTAAACTCAGACAGGCCGCGGTATAGTCCTAAAGGTTGCTTGAGAAGTTGAATACCGTTCTGTGTATTTACGACTGTAAACTGAATACAACGGCAAACTTTACAATAAATCGGAAATTATACTTGTAGCAGTTGTTACCATTTAGAAACGCAATAACTACCCGCATCAGGTCAAATATTCAGATCATAAGAACACATTCCAGTCCACATTTCAAAGGGTATAGTAATTCTACCATTATAACATTAATCTACGCAGTTGGCTAATTCTGCGTAATACAAAAGTAGATAGTGTCAAGAGTCAAGAAGATGTCATCCTCAAGAAAGAAGAGATTTCAAGCATGAAGAGTTCAATGTCGGTAGAGGTTAGTCAGAAACATCGCCCAACCGCGTAATACAAAATATGCTAGTGTCAGAGTTAAGAAAGAAGAGATTTCAAGCAAGAAGAAGAGGTCAATGTCGGGGGAGATTAGTCAGAAATAGGCCCAAGCAATCATGCGATCGATAATTACTGGGTCAGTGGTGTCATTTGCGGGACACACACCCCGTACTCACTTACAAATGCTTTGTCAACATGTGGGGTTGTCCGATCTCACACACAGACTACATACACTGGCTTGTCACCTTACCTCATTCGTGGAACTCTAAACAACAACTTGCCCAGTCATGGGTAATATATTGAGAGAAACTGGGGTAAATGTTTATATAAGAGAATGATTTAAGGAAACCAAGCCCCAGCATCATAGGGGATAGCGAACTAGCCTCACGGTGTAGGGGTAGCCGGTTCGAGTCTGGCCTTGGGCATGTGTGGTTTTAATTAACTGTTGTGTTTGTCTTGTGTCCTCTATACTATGCCAAGTCTATTATGCACTGAGTGCACCCATAAATAGTTGCAACTTACATAGTGGTAGTTATGTGACCTTGTAGCTAAATGCCATTTTTTAATAAAAAATTATAAATCAGTTTTTGTTCTGTAGGGAGAGATGCTATTGTTTAAATGTATTTGTTGGAGGCATGCGCATTTGGCGGAAGGCTATTTGTGTTTTGCCGTTCGAGATAGCAAATAGAGGTACCTTCTAAGCAGGAAATAGCGCTGTGTAGGACCAGGTCTAACTCTCTTCTCGAATGTTCAAACCAACTGGGAATTCGGTATATAGATGGGAGTACAGAGTTGACTAAAGAGAGAGTAAGGCATTGCGCTTTGGCCACGAAATATTGAATGAGAGACAGTACGGATTAATGCAGAAACAGTGCAGAGCAATCAGTAGTTGGTTATGTGTCGGCGCGTATGTAGAAGCCAGTTTACCAATTACAGTTTTGCACAGGATTATATAGTTTTCTGGTTATGTTGCTTCAAAGAAAGGGCGTATGATTACTAATGTCTGTCAGGCGATAGTGAATGTTTTATGCTGAACTGCTGTAATGTGCTGCATGTTGCTGGAATAATTCAACAAAGTGTTAAATTTAAGTATTGGTTCAGTAAAAAAGAAAGATGATGTTTGAAAATTTAGATTCGTGACATTTTAATTAAAGGATATTAGTATCCTATTTTATACCAGGTTCAACATTTGAGCTTGTTTTCGATGAACTTAAAGTGTTTATTTTGTTAAATGGAAAGTAAAAATCTTCTAAGTTATTTGTAATTTAATTATTATCGTTTAATAAGTATGCGAATGAATATTTTAGGATTTTATTTATTTACGGTTGCATTGGCGTACTTATTAAATAATAATCATTATTTTAAGAAGCGACTGCAGAAGGAATGACCTAAAATAATCACATATTTTTTATAATTTCATTAAGATTTTTGCTGGAAGTTTTAATTGTTTTTAATGATTGTTTGGGCCATTGTCTAGCTTTCTGGGAACTGTTGGTGGCACCTTTGTTTCCGACGAGAATATTCTGTCTGCCTTATAAAATTTCTTTCTGACTGTAGTCAGCAGAGTTTATCGGAAAATCGCTAAGAGGAAGGTACTGTACACCATTATATTTACAGTTTTTACCAGAACGAAGTAATCATATTAACTATGAGTACAAAATGATTGCTGTGATTGATGAATTTGAGCTCGGCGGTTTATCTCAAGGTTCTGAATCTGTCTCAAACTTAAACGATGCTAGATTGTGTTCAGTAAATGGTTCGTAAATTGCATGTGATGTTGGAACAGTACCTTACACGGTGTTGCTACCTTCAAATGTTTAATCCAAAACTAACCTTCTTCCTATTCGAGTTCTTGTGAAAATGCTGTCCATACAAGTCAAGAAACTCAACTGTGCGTCACCTCCACCGAGCTACTTGTTTTACGTACCACGAAGTCGTACTCGACGTCGGGCCGGCGTCTGGAGGTGGGCCGGCCGCACGGGTCCTCCAGGTCGCACTGGGAGCGGATGAAGACCTCGAGCAGCCCCATGAAGAGCATGAAGCTGGAGCCCCCGCAAGTGGACGCCAGCGTGGGGCCCGGAGGCTGCGACACAGCGCAGTTGCATTCCATCTGCAAGCACGCAAGACAAAGACACATGTAACAAGACCTTTCACTTCAGAAGGTACAATTTCTAGGTATTATTAAGATTTGCAATAGCACCTTTGCTGTCTATTGGAGCTAGTGATACAGAAGAATGAGTAATCTTGATTCTCACAGTTAGAACGAGACCATTTCAGTTATCATAAGGACATTACTTCAAGTTAGGGATGTAACGGAGCTCCATATCCGCAAGTGTGGAAGTTCTGTAAGTGCGAAAGTTCTGTAAGTACGGAAGTTCTGTATGTGCGGAAGTTCCGTAACTGCGGAAGTTCCGTAACTGCGAAAGTTCCGTAACTGCGAAAGTTCCGTAAGTGCTGGAGTTCCGTAAGTGCGGAAGTTCCGTAAGTGCGGAAGTTCCGTAAGTGCGGAAGTCCCGTAAGTGCGGAAGTCCCGTAAGTGCGGAAGTTCCGTAAGTGCGGAAGTTCCGTAAGTGTGGAAGTTCCGTAAGAGCGGAAGTTCCGCATGAAATTCTACTTCCTAATTCGCATCCGCAACTTTTAATGAGGAAATATAGCGGATGTTTTGTTTACATTGCAAAATATATATATCTTATTCTTGTTTCTTTGTACGAGAATCGCCCTGTCGACGTTTAGCTAGTAAAAACGCGGTTGTATCCTTTCTTACGATACTGTAATAAAAGTAACAATGAACTGAGCGGTGTTTTTATCTAAGAACAAATTTACAAATTTGAACTTGCATATAAAGTAAAGAGACTTATTCATAGTCCAACTTGTAAGGCTCCCGTGTAGAACTACCGTCGGATGCGCTCACCCATTCACGTTACTAGTAGGGGCCAAGCAGTCCTTTCCACTCGTACTTTCTATCGGCATGCCAATGTCCTTATCCTTATTCTTATTATGCTCAAATTCAAAGTATTTTAAATTGTCCTTTGGGGATCAAGTTGTTATTGTAAAAAACTATTCATCTTACAGAAAAGAGCAATTTGGATAATTTGTAATGTACTAAATACAACTTCTTGTAAACCTTTATTTGTATAATTAGGTGTATTAACTTTATATTCTCTGTATATATTTAATT
>CM061914.1:46241974-46270627 GCA_031002005.1 Vandiemenella viatica
GGGAGGGGGCCGGGATTGGGTAGAAAGCTACGATGGGCTAATTGGGAAGGGAGGGGTCCGAGCCAAGCTACGTAGTTTTCATTCATTTCACTTGTCTCATTTAAAATGGGGTACGGAATATACAACAGCATGTGGATATTCATTTCCGTCCTTTAATTAACTCCGTATTTTAAATACTGACAGTGCGGCGCATGCGTGTGACTTGAAGTCATGCTGTTCGGGTCGCACAGGGCCGGTATATTCGACCTAAACGACACGCAACAGCGCATTACGCGCCAAATAACAGTAGCCACGCAGTATCAGACTCAAATTAGCTTGCAGATGTCCCACAGGATTTTTCACGCCAGTAAAAGCCGTTGTAATTTGGATCGCACGCGTATCAGAGACAGTTCGTAGATATAATTTCTAATTTTGATGTGTCAATTGAATTTTAGTGCATCTTTAATTATAGCGCTGGCCAAAGTGTTATTTCAAGTTCAAAATGTGCTATGAAATAGCGCTGTACAATATATTTTACGAGACTTGACGGAGTTTCCAATATCAAAAACGGCATCAATGAGCTTTTAAGCAGGAAAAAGAAGCATTCCCTGATAATAGAAGAAAAAAAAAGGTGACAGAACTGCAGCTGGTATAGTTTATTGTATTTCATCAATTAATAACAATGATGGATGAGGACAATGATTTTAGTAATACCCCAACAAGAAAAGTATCCAATAATTGGTCATTTTAGAAGCGGCTAGTATCAATATTTCATTCAGAATATTTTTAATTATAGAAAAGTACACATAGCAAATATCGGTGGTATTCATTATATTCCCAATAATTTCAACGATAGTCTCGTAAGAGGAAAACACCATAAAATTTTGAACGAATGTAAGCTTTCTCGGTGTGTCAGTTGTATAAAATCTTCTAAGGCTTTCCACCGAGGTAGCGCGTCAATGTAGGGCGACGTTTCGAAGCCTGCCTCCGGCTCCATCTTCCGGCGAAGTGTCGGATTCCTTGAAGCGTCCACGCTAAAATGTTTTCTGTGCCGGCCTCGGTAGCGCGGGGCTAGCGAGCTAGCTTCGCGTCGCAGAGGTCGCCGGTTCGAGTCCGCCAAAGGCATGGGTGGTTTTAATTAAGTGTTGTGTCCGTCCTGTGTTGTCCTGTCACTGGTTATCATCAATAATAACACGAGAATAATCTATATACACACTTGACGAATAAAAGAAAAAATTAGTTGCTGGCTGAATGGCTACACGGCCGAATGCCAATTAAAAAAAAAAAGTTTTCTGCAATTAATACGGTAAAAGTTACGTTCCACATGGGGAGGGGGGGGGGGTGTCAGGGTGAAAGCTACGTCACTCTACGTGGTGGTAGAGGTGATCAAAAACCGAAATGAAGGTACGTAGTTTATGGACTCTCCCATAATGAGAAGGGATAAACATTAAATTAATCTAATTTATAAATTTACAATTTGACAAAATCTGAATAAATGCTTCCCTGTATAGCAGAGATTACCAAAGATTTCTTCTTAACACGTCCTCCTTTCCATCAAAAACAAAAAATTCAGGCGTCTTTACCCACAATTTTATTATTATAAAGGTAAAAAAAGCAAGCATGATATCGAATATATTTTTATTGCATGTAAAATTACAAATTTTAAACTTTCTAGAAAGTAAACAAAATTACAAACTTTAAATTTACTGAAAAATTAACAAAGAAAAAATATATCAGTCTGACTAACGATATTGCATTTCTTTTTTCAAGATTCTCAATTCTTGGTTGGATATTGGAAAATGCATAACGCAAAATCATTGGCTACATCGAACAGAAGTGCTTGAAAACGCTGAATATAATCGCAGCGTTTGCTGGGATACACTTCCTAATACTTCACCCGAAACAGTGATTTGTTCATTTCTATTAAAGTCGTATTTGCAAGCAGTGCCATTTTTTATTACCAAAGCTCGTTCTTGAGTAGTACTTACAGTAATTACAGGGCTCCGTCAATATTTTACTTTTTTAAAAAATTGCAATTTCTCAGTTCTAACAATCACGTCTCAGAGGAAACTCGCCAAGTATGTAATGTTGCAATAAAGGTTTTCAACCCTAAAGAGGCGATGAAGGAGACATGGTAGGGTAACGTCCACAACCTCGCACCCCATTGGGAGCATGGAGGAGGGAGGCACAGTATGCAAACCTATGCTGTACAGCGTGCATATGCGTATACACCGATCAGCCAAAACATTATTACCACCTGCTTATTAGTGTGTTGGTCCATCTTTGGAGCGCACTACAGCTGCGATTCGGCGTGGTATGGATTCCAAAAGTCCTTTTTAGGTTTACGGAGTAGTCAGGCACCATAAGTCTATGCACAGGTCACACAATTCCCTTAAATTACGGGCCGGTGATTTGTGGGTGCGGCATCTGGGAACGAGCATCTTGGAAATGGCGAAGCTGGTCGGCTGCTCGCCTGCTACTGTAATGAGCATCTAAGCAGAGTAGTAGAACGATGGTGAAATCACGACTGGGCGACAAGGCGGTGGACGTCCACGCCTCATCACAGATCGTGGAGGTCGGAGGTCTGTAAAGCGGAATTTGGCGGGCGATCTGTGGCACATCTGACAGCAGAGTACAATGCTGGTGCAGGCACAAGCGTTTCGGAGCACCCTGCTGTCATATCTGCCACAGATCGCCACCTATCCCGCTTTATAGAGCGGGCAAGCCTCCGACCTCCACGTTATGTGATGAGGCGTGGACGTCCACCACCTTGTCGCCCAGTCATTGTTCACCGTCGATCAACCACTCTGCATAGATGCTCACTACAGTAGCACGCGAACAGCCGACCAGCCTCTCCGTTTCCAAGATGCTCGTTTCCAGTTGCCGTGTCCACAAACCACCGGCCCGTAATTTAGGGGAATTGCGTGACTTCTGCGTAGACATCTGGTGCTAGACAACTCTGGAAACCTAACAAGAACTTTCAGAATCCATGCCACACCAAATCACTGCTGTGCTCCAAAGATGGACCAACACACTAATAAGCAGGAGGTCATACTGTTTTGGCTCATCAGTGTAAATGTGTTCATTGTTTTGTTTAGACCACTTCTGGACCAGTGATAAGGTTTTTATCTATGAATCATCATTTTTCGGTTATGGTCCTAAGCGAGTTGTGAACGACAAAGCAGGGTACATGCAATATAGCGCCTGATGTATGTTTCACTGCTTGTAAGGGAGCGTGCATAAACCACGTAGCTCCATTTTGGCCTCCAGTGTACACCCCCTCCCCTCCTCACGTAGCCCTACTTCGCTTTTGCTTCTACCCCCCCCCCCCCACGAAGTACGTAGCTTTTTTCCTTTTGATTCCAGAAGACAATTTGTACTATTTTCTCTTGTCAGGCTATTGTAAATTACATACGGAGATAATTAACTGAGGGAAATAAAAATTCACATGCTGTAGTGAGTTCTATTCCTTATTTTAACTGTGAAAAATGTTATGAAAGGAAAGCTACATGACCTGGCTCGAAACCCCCCCTCCCCCCACGTAGCACAGCATAGCCTTCCAACCAACCCCCCCCCCCCCCCGGACCGATGCACGTGGTTTGTGAACGCTCTCTAGAAGAGGTGGTGGTTCGTAATTCCTAACCACCTGATTGTAGTACCAAACCTCTGAATTAAATCACAAACGTCTCTCTATTGTGTATGGATTTAAGGCATAGACATTGTTATTCGTACCATCCATTTGGTGGGAATGTTAAACTTGGTAGCTGTCTATCGGAGGAATAATCCTGAATGGGCAGGCGCTTGCTTTTACTCTATTCCTTATCTCATGTCTCAGCCCAAAGGTACGCAACACAGTACAACGAACACATGTCTATCCAATCATGAACGCAGTTACAGCGGGTACATTGAGGATATAAACTAGACTACTTACTTCGGTATTATTTGATGTAGTATGGCCGCCACCAGTCTGGGACTTGCTTACGGCCTTACGTTACAAACAGAAAAAGCTTTGACTGGTTCCTTCTCGTTTGTTCAAAACTCCTAAACAATATTATTGTGAACTTCCTTGTAAATAATTCATCGTTCTTTTGCTAGAGACAAGGTGAATGAAGTTTAAAGATCACAACTTTTGATTATAAATAGATAGAGCAGCAATTTGTTTTTTTTTTTAATTTATTTATTCAAAAACAGTTTCTGGTTTAGCATTTATTTCAGTCAGTACTTTCTGCACAGTATGAGCAGTGCAAAGAAAACACTTTGCTGAAAAAATTTGCGAACTTTAAAAGCATCATTAAGTAAAAATGAGTGATGTTTAAATGAAAATTAATAATGGAAATCTGTCCAAGCATTAAAGATGAGTAATTTATTGATTGCTTTCTGTTACCTCAAGATTTTACTATAGATAAACATTCAAGGCTGCAGCCGATTCGACGCAGGGAAACTAGAAACTTCTGGCGTTCAGAGTCAACAGTTACAAAGGTCAATTTCCAGCCACCATTTTTGATATAAACGTATTAAAAATTTACTCCTGGGCATAAAATAACAAAAAGCAATCACCATCGATAGAAATTGATCAAAGTTTCCACATCAATACAGTCATCAAGTATCGTAACAACGAAGCTAAATAGTTCATTCGGTTTAAACATCAACAGATGTCTAACAATTGGTTTAAAAAAGGCAAGCAATCGCGTTTTTAGATCATTGAATCAGCGTGGTATCTTTGAGGCGGTTGCTGTGCAAACGTCAACTTCAATTTTGCATATACAATATTCAAATCAAATTATGAAGCTTTAATCAAAGTACTCTGAAGCTCCATGGTTATGAAAACTTATTACTAAGTTCGTGTCAAAGGTTATGAAAACTTATTACTAAGTTCGTGTCAAGTTGCTGTTGTTTTTAAAGCTGTAAAACTTTACAAAAATTGTCTCCGTTAGCGTGCTCCATCTCACTCTATAATGGGTCATATCTCATTCATGTTGTTAAACTCTTAGACCCCCTAAGCTGGTAACTTATTTGCAAGACGCTGCCACTCAATGCTCCGGAAGATCTGCAGAAGAATATACCAAAACAGTACAGAGTACAAATAGCACGAAGGGTTCCTCGCTACTGTAGGCTCTTGGACATGGGTTCCTGCCATCATATCCATGTCTATTTTCCTCTTCTCATACTTTAATTACAGCTGTACGGGTAGCTCAGTGGTTATGACACTTGCTTCCACAAGTTCGGATTCCTGGACCGGTTTTAGCTCCCGGTGCGACCAGGAATTTTTAAGAGTTATGTTTACGTCATATGAGCTGCCGCAGGACGCTCCGTGGTTCGGATTCCACGTTAAACTGAAGGTCCCAGAGGAAAGGAACTGGCCGTTCAACATCCTCGGCAGGGTCCAATCAATCTTCGGGATGTAGATCGAGTTAGTTTATTTTATACTACTACATAAAATATCAGTCTCACAGATAATATTATAATAATTTTTTCCCGTACTCCTGGATTAATTTCTTAATGCTGAAAAATGTGTGTCCACTGTTTTTGTCTCCACTGCCGATTGATTATGCTCGCTGTCTTTTTTTGTGGAGAGCATGTGTGATTCCGCGTGTGCAGTGGCTGCCACATGCTACATGCTGCTTGCTGTCTAAACGGGACAGGCTGTAGCGGAGCCAATTACCGCAGGAAAAAAACTGGCACCAGCTTTCTCGCGAGGCGCGGAGGTGCTGATAGTCCATCAGCAGGGGAAAAAAGTGAGAAAAGGCTGTCACCGGCTTATAGATACAGCTTTCATGACCTACGCTGCTACGCAACTAGTCCCTTGGCGTTCCTACTACTTTTTACTGTCAAAAGATCCGGTTTGTAGTCAAAGCTGCACACAACTGTTCGAGAAACTTAACTAACAGAGAGTGCGAGGTGGATGTAAGCAAACAGCAAATAGCCTCACTTTCCTGCTTGCCTACGGCCACCTGAAAAGAGGGTGGAAGGGCGGGAAACGGTCCAGGTTACCAGTGGAGTAGCTAGGTCAACAAGGGCCCCGGTGCAAAAAATTTATTTTGGGCCCTCAGGCCAGATGGGCGACTTTGCTTTGTGTTGCTGGTAGGTGCCCCCTGAACTGAGGCTGGGGGCCCCTGAGTTGTGCTTGGGAGCCTCCTGAGTAGTGGTTGGGGGCCCCCATGAACGGTGAGGGCCTCTTAGTGAAGGGGCTCCCTGTGTTTTAGGGTCCCCCTTACACGACGGGTGAGCTAAAAAAAAAGGTCGCCAGGGTTGCCGTGAAGGCCCGTGGGCCCTCTGAACAGCGCTTGGGGCCGGCCCCTGAGGTATGCTTGGGGGCCCCTTGAGCGTAGGGGCCCCAGTGCACTGCACCGCCTAGCCCCATAGTAGCTACGCCCCTGCAGGTTACCCTGTTGCTCTTGGGTTTGACGGCCGCTACAGGTGGATGAATCAGAAATGATCAACGGCATGGAGATGCTGAAAGCAACAAGCAACTGCATTAAACACACAAAGCGTATCCCGACGCGATGTAATCCTTTTAAATTTCATATAAAATGATGGCTTCCTCCTGGATAAAATATTCCGGAGGTAAAATAGTCCTCCACTTTGAAATGTCCCGGTTCTTTAAGACCTTAAACATTCACATTCTCTGTGCATGAGATGGAGGATTTATTAAAAATGTATTCTTAATATTTTTGGTTCGCACGGAAAGGATGCAAATTGAGCTTACACACTCTAATTACATAAGGGTACTCGAATGCATAATTTAAAAAAAAAATTTATAAAATATATCACTGAAGGAAATACATGCTTATTTTTATACATAAAAAAATTGACTCAGCCAGCAAATGCAATACTTTTTAATTCTTAAATTTTCCCGGCTAGCGTCGATCAGTTCAATATTTGTTCACTGCCAAGAAAATTGGACTAAAAAGACTCAAATTAAATTGTGACTTATCAGTTTCGTCGAGACGGTGGCTGCAGACTACATACTGGAGGGGTCTTCTCTTGACTACCTGTTTCCTTCGAAACAGACGCTTCTTAGAACGTTCCCCACGCGGAGAAAAACAATCACGACAAAACTATGCCGTGACAAAACGTGGCGTCCACGTTGTTGTCCACACGCACACACCAGACGTGCGTGGTCTTCCGGGATCCACCCGGTAATCCAGTATACACCACACGTGCGTACAGTGCGGGACCTTAACCCGAAGTTCCGCTCGCTACCGCATGTCCACTCACCCCCTCCCCGCTTCAGGAGCGCCCTCTGTACCTGTGTCAAACAAAGACACACACACGCACCAGGAACCTGTGTAGTATTGTCTCTGGAACCTGTCGCCAGACAAGAATGCGCCACCTTCCGCTGTCTCACAAAACCGCTGGATGAAATGTCTTGTAAATAGATGGATAAGCGACGAAAAATTAATGGCAGCGGAGGCCGGACATTACAACTTGAATCTCCGGGTAGGGACTGTTCAGGGAAGAGCCGTCAGAAAGGAAACAGACTATAATCCATTTTGCGACATGTGTATCAGCTCAGGGGCGTAGCTACTATGGGGCTAGGCGGTGCAGTGCACCGGGGCCCTCACGCTCAGGGGGCCCCCAAGCATATCTCAAGGGGCCCCTAAGCGCACCTCTAGGGGCCCTCAAGCGCAGTTTAGAGGGCCCACGAGCCTTCACGGCAAACTGGCGACTTTTTTTTTTTTTTTTTTTTTTTTTTAGCTCTACTGTCGTCTAAGGGGCCCCTGAGAACACAGGAGCCCCTAACTAACGGCCCTCGCTGCTCAGGGGGGCCCCAACCACTGCTCAGGGGCCCCTAAAGAACAATTCAAGGGCCCCCATCCTCAGTTCAGGGGGCCCCTACCAGCACACAAAGCAAAAGAAAGGTCGCCCGTCTGGCCTGAGGGCCCAAAATAAATTTTTTGCACCGGGGCCCTTGTTGACCTAGCTACGCCACTGGATCAGCTATTCGTATCCGCCATGGGCATGAGAAGCTTTGATTGAATCTTATCTCAGGGGCGGATCCAGGATTTTGGTTTGGTGGGGGGGGGGGGGGGCTTGGCTTGAGTAAATTTTCGTTCAGAGGGCTTGCCTTCAGTGGATTTTGGTTTTGGGGGGGCTTGAGTCGGCCATGGGGTAGTCTTTAGAGCCTCATCGCACCTCGAATCTGCAGAGCTAAAAAAAAAAAAGCCCCCTAGCCCTCCCCCCCTGGATCCGCCCCTGTCTTATCTTTTAGGTTCACATTGTGCAGAAACAATGTAGTGAAATAAATCTTAATGTCTTAGTGGAACTGACTGTGTCCTTGTTGGAGAAAGGCAGTGTATATGTTAGGCTCAAAGACCGAAAACGTTAATTGCATGAAAAAAAACAAAAAAAAAAAACGATCACAACGCTTTGTGGTTTCTTGAAAACGGCCACAACACGATTGGGAGCTCTTATCAGTATCTACAACGTCCTGTGCTCACGACGAATCGGTCCAGGCTGCATTTAATATATATATAATTCGTCTTACCCGTCGCGTTACAAGGCCCTAAAAAAAAAAAAAAAAGGAGTCGTTATATGTGAAGAATGTGACCTGGACCAAACGCGAATTTCGCGTTGTGGCCGTTTTCAATTAGCTATGACGCGTTCTGGCTGTTTTTTTGGAAGTGCCATAATGCGAATAACTTCTTGTAGCCGTTTTAAAGAAACCAAAACCGGTTGTGATCCTTTTTTCGCTCAATGAAAGTTTTCGTTCTTTGAACGTAACATATACAATCCAGCGTATCAGGTGTCGAAAAAGTCTCAGAATATTTGTTTAATAATTCAAAAACTTCCACCTGTATCTTTTAGCGGGGGTCTGTGAGAAACCTCTGTATACTATTACTCCTTCTAAAACCATATCATCTGACACACGATAGTAATAACCTACTTTGTCACATTACTTTACGGTTTCAAAATCGTCATCCATCGTCACCATGGTAGCTAGAAAGCTGACTTCGGATTGAAAGGGTTGGCATTCGATTCCGGCCTATGTCGTCAATGTTTCTAATTAACTGTTATGTGTCCTCTATGATTTCGAACAGCGTGACCTCATTATATTGAAATTAACAGAATCAACACAACAAGATATAACTAGTAAAAAAAAAAAAAAAAAAAAAAAAAAAAAAAAAAAAAAAAAAAAAAAACCTTTCGTACGTAATTCTAGCTATTACTCAATCTTAACACAGTAGAAAATCGCACTGATTTTAATCGAACTTGAGCCTCGTACAAAGCTGTGTATAACATTTTTTTTTTTTAAATTCAACCACATAATTTTGCATTTTTAGTTAAACCAGTCGTAGGAGGAAAGGTTAGATGGTATAAAACAGTGGACTGAGATTATTCTGCCCAGCAATTATTTTCTCTGGCAGTTAAGAGACATTCTCTTGCTGTGGAGATTTTTGGAAAAGGTTCGTGAAGAATAATAGCATCGTAGAAAGAGAACACAAAGAGCTTGGGGGGTGTTGGACACATCATTTGTTCTCCCTCCTCCTCTTCCCAGTGGACCGGAGTTTTTATAACCCGATACAAGATGTCGCTACGGTAGCTGACCTGCCGAAAATACTGCAAGACAGAACAAAAAGTGACCAATGTAACAAAATCATTTTTTTCCTAGTGCAGAGAAGCAAATACGTGTGTTAATACTAAAATAACAACTTGGTGTCCACTTAACCTTCATATTCAAATAACAAAACACTCTACAGCTACGCCTCTCCCACCAGTTTAACCTACTCCTACAGTCACAAATGGGTGGCGTGCTCACTTCATTGTTTGGGGACCCTATCGGACAGTTTTGGGCAACCGAGACATTCCGATACTCTAACCTAACCTATTTCTTATCATCACTTGTATGGTAAGAATATTACCACAAAGGTGTTTTTCAACGTTTTACGGGTAACCTTGCCTGGTGTTTCTTGATGAAACATCACGCTGAAACTAAAACGTTGGGGTCCCTAGTGGTGGTCATCAGGTCTAGTATTCGTGCGCGGATCTGACTGTTTCTTATGTATAACAGGCGACCACCACTGGAGCAAACGTTCGAGGGAAGGCCATGCTTCCTCCATGGAAAGTGTGGTTTTTCCAATGAACAACAACAAAATATTTTATAAATATGCATGTAAAACTGTAGGATATTAATTTAATATATATGTTATGTTTATCAAGTGGTTTTGATGTATGACAATGTACTTTTGATCGCATAATGGAATGGTGTTATTTAGGGGGCGGGTAAATAATTTATAACCTAAAATTTTGTTAACACTCTTATAGCAAGTGGGTAAGATTAAATCCCATGAAGATATTTTACACGTAACCGTGCCTGGTGTTTCACGGTGTATCACCACGCTAAAATTAAAACATTTTGGTCCCAAGGTGGATGCCGGATGGTCAGCAGGTCTTGTGTTAGTGACGGGGATGTAATCGTTTACTTTATAAGTTTGATTACTGTAACTTTTTAAATATAACTAACTGTATGTGTGTGAGTATATAAGTAATATATCTCGTATTAAGTTCAAAGTAATAGTATACCACACACAAGATGTTACATATTGTATATGTACAAGGCTAGGACATGAAATACATCATACTTTAATATTTCTTTTTTAAATTAAAGTTGTTGTTTTTGTATCTTAGGGCGCGTCGTTTTTAACTTAAAATCTTTGCAGTTATATAAAGTGCAATCAAATATTATTATTCCAATTATGATTTCCGTATTTTCTGGGTTTAAAGTTTTATTATTTATATGTTATGGTTTGATATAATCTTCCATATCTACCTATCGTGATATAATTTCTTCACCTCAATATAACCGTTATCACTTCAGTCATCTGTTATAAGCATCTGCATCATATATTCTAATCTTTATCTTTCTCTCTAGTTTCTTCCTTCGACTCAACACCAACAAATTAACCAATCAAATACCGCTTTTTTTTTCTTCCCCTCCCCCCTTCCCCTTCTCTCTCTCTCTCTCTCTTTTTTTTTTTTTTTTTTTTTTTTTTTTTTTTTTTAAAAGGGTCACACACCATACTTTCCTTTCTTTGGGTAAGAATCTTTCATAAGCTTTTTTCCTCACCTATCATTCCCAAAATGCAATAATTTCGTATTTTCACTCTCCATTTAATTTTCAACATCCCTCTGCAGATCCACATTTCAAATTCCCTTCACATAAATAGATCTTCTTAATGCACCGAATTAAGGAAGTGCTGAAAATTCAGGGCTATAAATTCTGCACAAGTGAAATAATAAAAACGTGTATTTTTGATTCACTCGAAATCAATTTTAAAATTTTGGAGTACTATGAATGTAAAATGAAATATATGATTCCGATTTGTGATCTGAAATGATATTTCGATATTAACTACTCAACGGCAACAAATTAATTTACGAGTGGGAGATCAAGACTCCAAAAGTAAAGGATGCATAAAAGGATCAATGAAATGAGTTCTATGGAAAAAGTGAAATTTGAAGTTGGAAGACGACCAAGCTGGGATTTGAACCCGCGTCCTCCCGAATGCGAGGTCAGAGCGTTACCGCTAATCCTCCACAGCCGGTACAGCCTTTCCTTACGTCGAAATCGAGGTCATTATTGCCAGGAAAAAAGTGTGAAGAAGTAGAAAAGGAAATGATAGTAGGAAAAGTAGATGTTGCATATAGAAAGATCAAACAGAATTTTGGAGAAATGAAGAAAAGAGGTATGAACATTAAAACTGCCGAAGGTAAATCTCTTTTAAGCTCAGAAGATAGAGCTAACCGATGGAAGGAATACATTGAGAAACTGTATGATGGGGACGACTTGAACAATAGTGTATTGGAAAAGGAAGGCGATATCGACATTGATGACTTAGGAGATCCTGTTTTGAGGACAGAATTTAATGAAGCTCTGAATGACTTGAAAGTAAATAAGGCATTTGGAATTGATGAGATCCCTGCAGAACTTCTTAAATCTCTAGGAGAGGAAGGAATCGAAAGATTATTCAAGCTTATATCAAAAAGTTATGAAACAGGAGAAATTCCAACTGATTTTAATAAAAATATCATCTTCACACTTCCAAAGAAAGCACAAGCCGACAAATGTGAGAATTATCGTACCATTAGTCTAACATCACATGCTTCAAAATTACTGACCAGAATAATATACAGAAGGATGGAAAGGGTAGTAGAAGAGAGAGTAGGTGAAGATCAGTTTGGGTTTAGGAAAAATCGCGGTACAAGGGAAGCAATTCTGTCTTTAAGATTAATACTTGAAGGGCGAATCAAGAAAAACAAAGATACTTTTATGGCATTTGTTGATTTAGAAAAAGCTTTTGATAATGTTAGGTGGGACAAGATGTTCAAAATTTTAAAGAAGTCAGGCCTAAAGTATCGAGATAGAAGAATACTCTATAAACTATATAAGAATCAAGTGGCTGTAATAAAAGTAGAGAATCACGAGAGACATGCATCAGTTAAAAAGGGTGTGAGACAAGGTTGTAGTCTATCCCCGTTAATATTCAACTTGTATGTGGAGGAAGCAATGAAGAAAGTGAAAGAAAAATTTCCATGTGGCATAAGTTTTCAGGGAGAAAAAATCAGTATGCCACGATTTGCTGACGAAATTGTCTTATTAGCAGAGAGGGCTGAGGATATTGAGAAGTTATTGAATATCATGAACAAAATACTGAAGAAAGATTTTGGACTGAATATAAATCAAAGTAAAACAAAAGTGATGAAATGTAGCAGAAATGATACCAATACTAGCAGATTAAATATAAAAATAGGATCTGATGCAATAGGAGAAGTGAGTGAGTTCTGTTAATTGGGAAGCAAAATTACAACCGATGGCCGAAGCAGGAATGATGTTAAAAGCAGAATAGCACTAGCAAAAAGAGCCTTCATGAAAAAGAGAAACCTTTTAGTTTCAAATATTGATCTAGGAATTAGAAAGAACTTCTTAAAACTCTATGTGTGGAGCACAGCACTTTACGGTAGCGAAACATGGACTTTAGGAATACCGGAAAGAAAGAAACTTGAAGCCTTTGAAATGTGATGCTACAGACAAAGTAAGAAATGAAAGAGTTTTGGAAATGATGGGTGAGAAAAGAAGTTTATGGCAGAAGCTTACGGAAAGAAGAGACAGGCTGGTAGGTCATATTTTGAGACATGCTGGATTGGTTAATTTGTTAATGGAGGGAACAGTTGTAGGTAAGAACTGTAGAGGAAGACAGAGATTAGAATATATTAAGCAGATAATTGAGGACGTGGGTTGTAACGGGTATGTAGAAATGTAGAGGTTAGCACAGGATAGGAAGGGATGGAGGATTGCATCAAACCAGTCTAAAGACTGACGACAGCAAAAAAAAAATTGCCAGGAAAATGGATGCTTGTCAAGAAAGAATTCAGCCATGGTGTTCTTTAAAGAACAATCCGACAGGCCTGTAGTGATTTCGGGTTACCATAGAAAATCGAATTCTGGATGTGTTCTCCCGAATGACAGGCTCGAACGTTTTTCGTAGCCTGCAAGGATCGATAGAATTCAGTCTCGGATAGACGTAACAAAGCTGTCTAGAGTGTAATAGAAATTGTTTCACTACTCTCACTCCGTAAGTCGCCCGTCCCAGCTCTATGAAACGGTACCTGCTGTCCAACGTTGACACCCACTCAGGGAATTAACCTCGATGACGCATTTGCCTGCTTTCAACTTCCAGCCTCCGGGAAAAGTGGACAGCGTGAGAGAAAAAATTCTCCGCAGTTACTTCACTTTCAAAGTTGTTTAGCGACCAGTCGAGAGTACTTTCCAATCAAGTGGTGACCAAATGGAACGTTGATATAATAAACGCGTTGAGTACAGCAAAGTACTACTTTCCATATTTGTAGCCTGAGGAATATGCACTGTCTGACAAAAAAACGTGAAGCATGAAGAACTGTCTGCTTAATGTTGAGGTATTCCTGTGGCCATCTAGATCCCTAAATCTGTCACCGATCGAACACGTGTGGGGCCAACTCTGACGTTAACTCCGTCCAGGATATCAAGGACCGGATACAACAGTTGTGTTGCTTCAGGAGAGGATACAACACTCTACCCAACCGAAACTGCGCAAGCATCTAAGCCAGAGGTGGTGCAACATCATACTGACAAGTAGGCTCATGCTGACAAGTTATTTGTAAATTTGAGTAGATATTGTAATCACTGAAATAACATCACATATCCTCTCAATCCGCGAAGTTACATTTCATTTCTCCTTCCCTTCTGGGTGGTTCACTTTTTATGTCAGGTAGTGTATAAAGATGTGGATGATTCCATTCTCCAGTTACTTATCGACTAATGGGTTTACGTACTTGTGACAATCTTCCTGCAAATAGTGTAAACAGTGATCTGTACTGTAAGCCTTATTCCAACACTAATGGCCTGGTGATAGGTCCCGGTGCTGACAGGTTTCCACTAAATTGTTAATAATTGTTTATATGTGCAGATAAATCGTGGAAAACGAAAATACCACTCCTTCCGGAGGAGGAGTCGAACTGGCGAAGGTGTTGGAAACTCACCTGCAGCAAGTGTTTACAAAAACATCCAACCCCAGCATCTGCTGAGAAGAGGGGAAAAAATCTCTAACACAGCAGTGAAAGTCACGGGTCAAGTCGCCGTATCGCCAAACACAACACGTCGCGGAACATTGTCTGTCGAAGTATCTGCGGTAAAGAACTCTGCCTGTACATCTGCAGCAACTGGCAGACAAGCAACAAGTTTTCTATCTCAGAACAATAGATTCTAACTTTGATTTGTCCATCAAAGGAATTACTTTCAATAAATAACGTTGCGGTAACAAATTTTGTGCAATTAAATAAATTCATCAGATATTTCTTAATTAATTCTTTTCGCGTTCATTTATTTTCATTCGTTCTCATGTGTGAATATTCAGGCCTAAGAACCATACCCAAAGTTCATTTTACTAATTAATTAAGTGTAGTCATTAAATGAGACACTTCAACCTGGTGTTGCTCACTGCGTTGAGTCACTCCTCGTGTATCGTGGAGGTGGAACGGAACCGGGCACCAGCCTAATCCCCTGTATACAGGCCGTCCAGTCTACGGATCCCACAGCTATCAAGGAACGATCCCCAATATCCGCCTGATAAACTACATATTTCACAAACAAAAAGTACGCTTATCACAGGCACAACGTAGTTACTCATTTCACAAACAGATGGCCCCATTAGAACGTAGTATGTCCTGGCAGGAAATACAAAAAGGTTGGCGTCAGAAAGGGCACTGGACCATACAACCATAGCTCCAAATCTGAACAGCCCAACGGTAATACTTATCGAAGGCAGCTGACTACAAAATGTTGGGAAAAGGTAGTGAAGAAGCAGCTTAATTTAAATACCATGCAGTAAGTTAGTATTTCATGTTCTGGCAACGTGTTAAAAACACTTACGGATAATTCAGTTCCATAATACATTCGGTACTATAAGATCAAGTTTAAAAATAGTAATTAATGACAAGTGTTCGGATCTTTATGAACCAAAAAATAGAGAAATACGCATGCAAATAGGTATATATGTATGTATATGCGCCCGCTCCGGTGGCAGTCTCCCTACACACCCGTCTTATTCCTTTCCTCTTCCAACCTACTTTTGCCCTCAACTAATGTTTACTTTAAATTCAGTGTTGTTGGTAAATTATACATAACTTGACAATTTATTCCAATCTCTTACACCCTTTCATATGAAAGAAAATTTTCCCACACTCTTATGCCTGAAATCAAGTGCCAGCTTGTGGTCATGGTCATCTATAGCCTTCCAAGCACCTCTCTTAATTTTCCCAATATCTTTCCATGCTTCATCACCAGTATAGGCCTAATACACACTTTATCATTATTCTTGGCCGTCGCTAAAATATTTTATCACTCTTATCTTGCACAATCCTACATCAATGTCATCCCAGGAAACAGTATCGCAATATTGAGATGATCCAAACCGGGCTTTTGAGCAATCAATAGTACCGCTATAAGCGAAAAGAATTTCTGTTGTTGGTTTAAATAAATTTGCTATAATGACGAAAGATAGCAGTTCGGAAATCTTAGTTCAGAGATGGAGAATTGGTTATGAGTAGCGTTCGGATCTTTAAGACCAAAAAAGTAGAGACATATGAAGGCAAATATCACCTTAAAAATGGGTAAATATGGTCTAAAAATGAAAAAAAAATGACCAAGCATTTAAATTTACTATACATCAAAACATGATCAATTATACATGATTCATTTTATTTAGTAGTGTCGCTTTCGTGTAGACAGCATAATTTGCTTCCCAGCACTTCCTCCACCGTAGGGAAATTAAATTTGTTGAAGTCACTTTAATTTCAGGTAATTTGGAGAATAGAACTCCTCTCTGAATTCCCTTACGTAACTTCGCACTTTCAGAAAATTTTATTTTCGGCACGGCGGAAAGTCTATTCACTGATCCACTGCTGATTTAATGATGACTGAGGATATTTCATTGAGATATTGAATGACGCGGATCGACACAGCCATGCTTCTGCTCCATCGTCGAGATTAGAAGGCGGGCGGAACATTACGTTTAGAGAGTGACAATAATGTATAACTTTAATTATTGACTGGTGAATTCCGACCACAATAAAAATCAGGTTTTTTTTTCGCTACATGTTTACGACTATTTCAGTTAGGGGAATAATTATCTTAATTTATTCTCATCTATATCTAGTGAATTCCCGGTACTATTAAGAAACTTCCAGATTTTTTCTCAAAATATGACATAAATATTATCTAAATATGACCAAAACTAGGAAAATGCTATGAATATGCATTTATATGCGATATAAAATACGTTTAAATTCAATCAGAAACGTTGAATCAGTGTTTAATTCAGCTCAAAAAGAAGACAGGAAAAAAATATGACTTGTTCTAAAGATCCGAACACTAGTTATGAGTATCCCAGTGAGTGACTCACCTTTCCCCTGGGCCAGGAGCATCGCTGCTCGGCCTCGTTGAGACAGGCGTCCTGCTCGGGCTCCGTGCGGTACTTCCAGTCGATGTCGCTGCCGATGAAGTTGAGGAACATGGACGGCACCTGCGCGCCCGTCGGTTCGTCCAGACCGGCCTCTATCAGTAGAACCTGCCAGTGAGGGATCTCGGAGAGACGGGCAGCCACCACGGAACCCGCGCTGCCGCCGCCAACAACCTGCGCAGTATCAACCGCAGTGTGTCAGCAAAGTTTAGTTAGTTGGAAGAAATACCTCCCAGTGCGAGTATTAGACAGGTGGAGCTACCACCAACCGCATGCAAATTACCAGTGGAACAGTGTTATAGGTATGGAACATGGAAAGCTGTTTGACGCCCTTTTAACCCCTTAACCTACGATTTAGATTCGAAGATGTTGGGCCGAAATTGTATACAAGCTCGCGCAGCGTTCGGGACGTTCGCACGACTTGTGTAACACGCTAATCCGGGCGAATACGCAATAAGAAGCTGCAACCGAATACTCGCTATAAAATGGAAAGACAAGCGAGATGTTTATATGCTGTCGACAAAACATGAAGCAGTCAAAATGACCTCACAAGGATCCCAGGGCACTCTCAAACCAAATTGTATTGCAGAGTATAACAAGAGAATGAATGGAATTGATCTCCAAGATCAAATATTAGCATGTTTTCCAGTGATGAGAAAATTCATGAAAGGAGATAAATTTTTTTTATCTGTTTGATATTGGTCTTTTTAACTCTTTCATCTTATCAAAAAAAACTGAATGATGGAAAGAAACAATGTTATGTCGACTATAAGATCAACATAGCCGAATCTCTACTGAAGAAAATGCCAAAACCGATTTATAGAGAACGAGGCGTATTATCTTACGGAGATGCGCCAGACAGACTTTACGCGAAGGAATGGGCTCATTTTCCAAAGCATATTGATCCAACGCCCTCTAAATTAAGACCGTCAAAACGTTGTACAGTTTGTCACAAAAATAAAAAAACGTAAAGAAACAACGTGGGAGTGTAAAGTTCCGTTACATGTACCAGAATGCTTTGAAATATATCATACCGTTACAGATTACTAATTTTATATTTTGGAGTTTTGTATAAATAAACATTTTGTAATACTTGCGTCTACCACAATTATTGCATCAAATTGTAATTGCGTATCAAATATTCCACGTAATATTCACATCTGGCCCGATCACCGTACGCGGGCTATGCCCGTAATATTTACGTTTGGCCCGATCATCGCACGCGGGCTATGCCCGTCATTGTAGGTTAAGGGGTTAATATTAGGTTTCCACACTTACCAGCACGACGTGCTGTTAAAAATTTCGTGTAGCTGGTGTAAGGGGATCCAGTGTTATTTGCATTTAGTTTTGATAAATTTTTGCTTCTAGTAACGCGAACAGAGCGCAGCAGTCAATGGCCACGCGCATCACGCATGATGGATTCCCACGTCCCGTGGTTTTATAGGCCGCGCCGGATCAGGCGCATTGCAAGGATCAGCACGCGCCGCCACCTCGTTGCCTGGTGTACAGCAAGAGAGGACGGGTGCGCGCCTCCACTGCAAACAGATGGCAACAACGCACCACTACCCGGGCCTTTGATGTTGCGGACGGATAGGGCCACACCATCGCCGCTACCACAAGCCGCAACAGATGGCTCTCTTCCCACGGCCTGTTGTAGGAGCGACCGGCAATACCAAGGGACGTGGAAATCCACCTCAAGATCACTGTCTCAGCAGTTCTTACTCGAGTGAGCCGTAGCGGACAGTCGCAGGCTTGTGGCAATTGGATTAGTTCCAAACGTGGGTTAAGAGTGCGCTTTTACACCATTTCGTCAGTACTATCTAAACTATATAAGAATCAAGTAGCTACAATAAAAGTAGAGAATCACGAAAGACATGCATCAGTTAAGAAGGGTGTGAGACAAGGCTGTAGTCTATCCCCGTTAATATTCAACTTGTATGTGGAAGAAGCAATGAAGAAAGTCAAAGAAAAATTTCCATGTGGCATAAGTTTTCAGGGAGAAAAAATTCAGTGTGCTATGATTTGCTGATGACATTGTCTTCTTAGCAGAGAGGGCTGAAGATATTGAGAAATTACTGAATGGCATGAACAAAATACTGAAGGAAGATTTTGGACTGAATATAAATAAAAACAAGACAAAAGAGATGAATTGTAGCAGAAATGATACCAATACTAGTAGATTAAATATAAAAATAGGATCGGATGCAATAGGAGAAGTAAGTGAGTTCTGTTACTTGGGAAGTAAAATTACAACCGATGGCCGAAGCAGGAATGATGTTAAAAGCAGAATAGCACTAGCAAAAACAGCCTTCATGACGAAGAGAAACCTTTCAGTTTCCAATATTGATCTAGGAATTAGAAAGAACTTTTTAAAACTCTATGTGTGGAGCACAGCACTTTACGGTAGCCAAACATGGACTTTAGGAATGCCGGAAATAAAGAAAATTGAAGCATTTGAAATGTGGTGCTACAGAAGAATGCTGAAAATTAAGCGGACAGACAAAGTAATAAATGAACGAGTTTTGGAAATGATGGGAGAAAAGAAGTTTATGGAAGAAGCTTAGAGAAAGAAGAGACAGGCTGGTAGGTCATATTTCGTGACATGCTGGATTAGTTAATTTGCTGGTGGAGGGAACAGTCGAAGGCAGGAACTGTAGAGGAAGACAGAGATTAGAATATGTGAAGCAGACAATTGAGGACGTGGGTTGTATGCAGAAATGAAGAGGTTAGAGCAGAATAGGAAGGGATGGAGGATTGCATCAAACCAGTCGAAAAACTGACGACAGCAAAAAAAAATAAATCTGAACTCAAACAAGCTATGGTATAGTCCTAAAGGATTGCTTGAGAAGTTGAATACCGTTCTGTGTATTTACGACTGTAAACTGAATACAACTGCAAACTTTACAATAAATCGGAAATTATACTTCTAGCAGTTGTTACCATTTAGAAACGCAATAACTACCCCCATCAGGTCAAATATTCAGACCATACGAACACATTGCAGTCCACATTTCAAAGAGTACTGAAATTCTACCATTATAATATTAATATACGCAGTTTTCTAAATCTGCGTAATACAAAAGTACATAGTGTCAAGAGTCAAGAAGATGTCATCCTCAAGAAAGAAGAGATTTCAAGCAAGAACAAGAGGTCAATGTCGGGGGAGATTAGTCAGAAACAGGCTCAAGCGATCATGCGATCGATAATTACTGGGTCAGTGGTGTCATTTGCGCTACACACACCCCGTACTCACTTACAAATGCTTTGTCAACATGCGGGGTTGTCCTATCTCACACACAGACTACATACACTGGCTTGTCACCTTACCTCACTCGTGGAACTCTAAACAACAACTTGCACATAGTCATGGATAATATATTGAGAGAAACTGTGGGGTAATTGCTGGCATATGTTTATATAAGAGAATGATTTAAGGAAACCAAGCCCTTCTAATCAGCCGGCCCCAGCATCGTAGGGGATAGCGAACTAGCTTAACGGTGCAGGGGTAGCCGGTTCGAGTCCGGCCTTGGGCATGTGTGGTTTTAATTAACTGTTGTGTTTGTCTTGTGTCCTCTATACTATGCCAAGTCTGTTATGCAATGAGTGCACCCATAAATAGTTGCAACTTACATAGTGGTAGCTATGTGACCTTGTAGCCAAATGCCATTTTTTTTTATAAAAAATTATATATCAGTTTTTGTTCTGTAGGGAGAGATGCTATTGCTTAAATGTATTTGTTGAAGGCATGCGCATTTGGCGGAAGGCTATTTGTGTTTTGCCGTTCGAGATAGCAAATAGAGGTACCTTCTAAGCAGGAAATAGCGATGTGTAGGACCAGGTCTAACTCGCTTCTCGAATGTTCAAACCAACTGTGAATTCGGTATATAGATGGGAGTACAGAGTTGGCTAAAGAGAGAGTAAGGTATTGCGTTTTGGCCACGAAATATAGAATTAAAGACAGTACGGATTAGTGCAGAAACAGTGCAGAGCAGTCAGCAGTTGGTTGTGTGTTGGGGCGTATGTAGAAGCCAGTTTACTAATTACAGTTTTGCACAGGATTATATAGTTCTCTGGTTATGTTTGCTTCAAAGAAAGGGCGTATGATTACTAATATCTGTCAGGCGAGAGTGAATGTTTTATGCTGAACTGCTGTAATGTGCTGCATGTTGCTGGAATAATTCAACAAAGTGTTAAATTTAAGTATTGGTTCAGTAAAAAAGAAAGATGATGAATAAGACTTTCTCGGGTAGCTAGCCGAGTTAGTACATCGTTTGACCACGACGTTTCGACGGTCACAAACTCTGCCGCCATTGTCAAGTGACGGCTAGCTACCCGAGAAAGTTTTATTCATTTACAACGCCGAGAAAATCTCCAGTCTTACAAAGAAAGATGATGTTTGAAAATTTAGATTCGTGACATTTTAATTAAAGGATATTAGTATCCTATTTTATACCAGGTTCAACATTTGAGCTTGTTTTCGATGAACTTAAAGTGTTTATTTTATTAAATGGAAAGTAAAAATCTTCTAAGTTATTTGTAATTTAATTATTATCATTTAATATATATGCGAATGAATATTTTAGGATTTTATTTATTTACGGTTGCATTGGCGTACTTATTAAATAATAATCATTATTTTAAGAAGTGACTGCAGAAGGAATGACCTAAAATAATCATATATTTTTTATAATTTCATTAAGATTTTTGCTGGAAGTTTTAATTGTTTTTAATGATTGTTTGGGCCATTGTCTAGTTTTCTGGGAACTGTTGGTGGCACCTTTGTTTCCATCGAGAATTTTCTGTCTGCCTTATAAAATTTCTTTCTGACTGTAGTCAGCAGAGTTTATCGGAAAATCGCTAAGAGGAAGGTACTGTACACCATTATATTTACAGTTTTTACCAGAACTAAGTAATCATATTAACTATGAGTACAAGATGATTGCTGTGATTTATGAATTTGAGCTCGGCGGTTTATCTCAAGGTTCTGAATCTGTCTCAAACTTAATTACTAGATTGCTAGATTGTGTTCAGTAAATGGTTCGTAAATTGCATGTGATGTTGGAACAGTACCTTACACGGTGTTGCTACCTTCAAATGTTTAATCCAAAACTAACCTTCTTCCTATTCGAGTTCTTCTGAAAAGGCCGTCCATACAAGTCAAGAAACTCAACTGTGCGTTACCTCCACCGAGCTACTTGTTGTTTTACTTACCACGAAGTCGTACTCGACGTCGGGTCGGCGTCTGGAGGTGGGCCGGCCGCACGGGTCCTCCAGGTCGCACTGGGAGCGGATGAAGACCTCGAGCAGCCCCATGAAGAGCATGAAGCTGGAGCCCCCGCAAGTGGACGCCAGCGTGGGGCCCGGAGGCTGCGACACAGCGCAGTTGCATTCCATCTGCGAGCACGCAAGACAAAGACCTTTCACTTCAGAAGGTACAATTTCTAGGGATTCTTAAGATTTGCGGTAGCTCCTTTGCTGTCCATTGGAGCTAGTGATACAGAAGAATGAGTAATCTTGATTCTCACAGTTAGAACGAGACCATTTCAGTTATCATAAGGACATTACTTCAAGTTAGGGATGTAACGGAGCTCCATATCCGCAAGTGCGGAAGTTCTGTAAGCGAGGAAGTTCCTTAAGTGAGGAAGTTCCGTAAGTGCGGAAGTTCCGTAAGCGCGGAAGTTCCGTAAGTGCGGAAGTTCCGTAAGTGCGGAAGTTCCGTAAGTGCGGAAGTTCCGTAAGTGCATGACTTCAGTAAGTGCGGAAGTTCAGTAAGTGCGGAAGTTCCGTAAGTGCGGAAGTCCGTAAGTGCGGAAGTTCCGTAAGTGCGGAAGTTCAGTAAGTGCGGAAGTTCAGTAAGTGCGGAAGTTCCACATGAAATTCTACCTCCGATTTCGCATCCGCAACTTGTAATGAGGAAATATAGCGGATGTTTTATTTACATTGCAATATATATATCTTATTCTTGTTTCTTTGTACGAGAATCGCCCTGTCGTAGTTTAGCTAGTAAAAACGCGGTTGTATCCTTTCTTACGATACTGTAATAAAAGTAACAATGAACTGAACGGTGTTTTTATCTAAGAACGAATTTACAAATTTGAACTTGTATATAAAGTAAAGCGAATTATTCACGATCCAACTTGTAGGACCACCGTGTAGAACTACCGTAGGATGCGCTCACCCATTCACGCTACTAGAAGGGGCCAAGCAGTCCTTTCCACAAGTACTTTCTATCGGCATGCCAATGTCCTTATCCTTATTCTTATTATGCTCAAATTCAAAGTATTTTAAATTGTCCTTTGGGGATCAAGTTGTTATTGTAAAAAACTATTCATCTTACACAAAAGAGCAATTAGGATAATTTGTAATGTACTATATACAACTTCTTGTAAACCTTTATTTGTAGAATTAGGTGTATTAACTTTATATTCTCTGTATATATTTAATTTACCCATATCTGTACATAGCCATTTAGAACAGTTTTACATTAATGGATATTTCCATTCATATGATACTAGAAATAAAAATCTTTTAAGAATTCGACAATATAGTCATAGTAGTTCCCAAAAAAATTTGTATTATATTTCGACTAAGTTGTACAATGAAGTGCCTATGCACTTAAAATTATTGTCACAGAATAATTTCAAAGCTAAAATTAAGAATGTATTAGTTAGAGAATTTTTGTATGATATAAATGGTTTTTACAGCATTAATTGGAAATCTCATGTACCGTAATAGATTTAAATAACTAGTCAGATTCTATTAAGGTATATGGTTTGGAATGTAGATATTTATTTGGAAATTATAAAGTTTGTAGTAATTAGATTGTTGTGGTTTTGAATTTCTTAAATTGTAATGTATTGTAGTCCACTTGTTGGGCTTAATTTGACAATTGTCCATACATTTACATGTTTATGACAATAACGATTCTGATTCTTACATGTAGGATGTTTCCTCCAATCACGATCCAACACCATAGCTTGTTGGACGGTAGTGACCCGTGTTGGTTGTCTGGGAGTGCGACAACATCCATAACGTCCTACTTGTAGTACTGCAGACCTTTTTTTCCCCAATGGCTTTCGGCATCTTAGGCCACACAGCCAGCCTGATGAATTTTTCCAGATAATTAGACACACCACAGGACGGACATGACATTCACAGACACAACAGTTAAACACCCATGCCCGCGGCCGGACTCGAACCGGCGACCTTCGGCACGCGGAGCTAACACTCTAGCCCCTACGCTACCGAGGCCGGCATGCAGACCCTTTCACAGCCTAGCAAGAGTACTGCACAGGAAAATCGGGTAATCGTAGGTCGTACAAACTGCACTGCGAATGGGCCGCTAGAGCGGTGGATTCGCGGGTGGAGGGCACGCTTGACGCTTGAATTAGTCGAGCCGCGAACTCAGCAAAGTTCATATGACAAAGATTGTTTTGTTGACGCGTGCGAAGTTATGTAAATAATTTAATTCACTTTTTAAATCGGCCATCATTTTTTGTTGTTGAAAGATGAGGCAGAAAATAATACGACTGTATTAGATGGAAATATACTTTGCTTATGTAAAATGTACAATTTGCGATAAAAATATACTTTTTTGATTTTTAGTTTTTTTGAATAATATTAAAATCTAAATAATTAAAAAATTATTTATTTTTCCACTTCCGCTTCCCCAAAACATCATCCGCGGATGTTTAGCACTGAACATCTGCATCCGTTATGATTACCTCCGTTACAACCCTACTTCATGCAGACGCTCCTTTAAGCTTGACTTCAGCAACAACAACTTGTGTGCAACCTGTTAATGACAACATATAAGTGTAAAGAATTAAGTCAATGTTTAGCTTCTTAAGTTGATCCATATCAAGCTTTAAACACCTCCTTCAAGGGGTTAAGTAGGCCGATCACCTCCAATTAGGTGACACGGCTGTCACGAACTTGATCGAAGAGAAAAAGAGGCTCTAAATCCTAGATCAGTGATGGGCAAACTTTTAAAGGGGAGGGCCACATAAAATAAAAAATTATCTCGTTGGGCCGGATTTTTTTTTTTTTTTTTTTTTTAGTGATAAACTTTATTTTTGATTTTTACATCACACACAACTTATATTATTTGCAACAATGGTAAAAAGAAACTTAGAAAAAAGTTAAAAAATTGAGAGTAGGAAGGTGCATGTGACAGATGAAACTGTGACTGAGCTTCTAAAAGTTGTTCATAATCTGGTAGAAACTGGGATGAGCTGATTCGCAGTAGTGAAGCTAAATGGTGATCAGTCAATCGGTTTCTAACGCTGTTTCTGCGAAGCTTCATAGTAGAAAACGCCTGTTCACACAGGTAGGAAGATGCAAACATCGCAATTATCTTCTGAGCGTGAGATTTCAGGTTTGGGAAACTTGATTTTGACAGAGCCTTGTAAAACTCAATTTTAGAAACGTTGAGAAATAGTTGCTTCAATTCAGTATTACATTGCAACTCAATCAGTTCGAGCTGCAATTCTGGTTTGACTGATTCACAATCCACATTAAATGGCATGCTAAAAATGTCCAGGTCATGTTCGATAACTTTAAAGTCTTGGAATCTTCGTTCAAATTCTTCATGAAGACATTTCAAGCTTTTCTCATAGCTCCTAAGTTTGTCTTCCCTAACTGCAACAGTCTTTAGTCTTGGAAAATGAGTAAAGTCTTTCTTGACTAGTTGTTTGGAGAATAGATTCAATTGCATTTTGAAATCCTTGATATGACTCCAACTATCATGGATTAATTGATTTCTTCCCTGGAGTTTAAGGTTCAATTTATTGATGTGACTGAGAAGATCTGTAAAAAATACAAAGTCCGAAAGCCATACAATATCTTTCAAATGTTCACACTCGTCCATTCCTTTTTCTTCCATGAAAGAGATTATTTCGTCTTTTAGAGCCCAAACTCGTTCGAAAACCCGTCCTGCACTGAGCCACCTTACTTTAGTGTAGTAAAGTACATCAGAATATTCAGATTGCAATGAGTCAAGAAACTCTCGAAATTGTCTATGGTTGAGTGCTCGAGAACGAATGCTATTAACAAGCTTAACAACAGCATCAAGCACATGTTTCATGTCTAGAGCAGATTTACACAGAGCTTCTTGATGTATGACACAATGAAAACACACAACTTCATTCCCAGGAAATGATTCGTTAAACATGCCTACAAAACCAGATTTCGTCCCTATCATATTCGGTGCTCCATCAGTTGTAATGTCACAAATATTAATCAAAGGTACTTTCAAAGACACGATAAGTTTCTTGAAATTCTTGAAAAATGTCTGATCCTTTTGTCGTTCCCTTTAATGAACGCATGCAAGCTAATTCTTCGCTAACACAAAAGTTGTCATCAATACCTCTTATAAATATCAGTAACTGAGCTGTGTCAGTTATGTCCGTACTTTCATCCAATGCAAAAGAACAGAATTTAAACTCCCTTATCTTTGACTCTAGTTGTGAGACAAACTGCTTATCAATTACTTCAATTCTAGAAGTAATTGTTGTTCGAGACAAACTTACTGTCTCAAAATCCTTTGTTTTGTCAGGACACAAAATGTCACTTACTTGGAGCATACAAGTTTTAACAAATTCGCCGTCAGACAATGCTTTGTTACTTTTTGTAATATTGTATGCTACAAGTAACTAGCATGTGTAGCTAGCTTTTGAGAACAACTTTGTTTCTTAAAAATATTTTGCTGACTTGACAGTTTTTTACGTAGAGCTCCTGCTTTTTGCTTCCGATCTTCTTCGGTCATAGATTCATAAGTGGCGTTGTTATGTTTTGTCATAAAGTGACGTGAGAGGTTGAATTCCTTGAATACGGCTACAGCTTCATTGCAAATGAGGCACACAGGTTTATCCTTAATAGGCGTGAAAAAGTATTTCCAAGTCCACTCAGATTTAAAAACACGACTTTCTGAATCAACTTTACGCTTTTTATATGCCATTGTAACGATCAAAAATGTAAAAAAAACACTAGCAACAAAGGAAAACTATAGAAACACAAGCCAGACACACAGCCGCAGCACTGACTACGCGACTGTCCGAACTGCACTGACCTTGAGAACAGACTAAACGACAATGGTAGCGCCCGAGTCATTCCGAACTTAGCCGAGCAACACGCGCATTGTACTCCACATCGCCATGCTACTGATCTACAGACATATACTACGTCACTACGCAAACTCAGTTAATATTAGACGCGATAATACCGTACTGAAAACGCAATAAGAAGGAAACATTCTATTCTAGCTATGCAGAAAATACATTTTGTCCTATGTGTAATTGTAGGGGTTATTCGAAACCCTGTCGCGGGCCGGATTGACTAGCCCTAAGGGCCGGACTTGGCCCGCGGGCCGTACTTTCCCCATCACTGTCCTAGATTGTAGTGGTCTGGTAAAAAAAGCTATAGAACGAGAAAGAAAAGTACGGCTAAAAGGGTAGGAAGAGTTCGATAAGGTAAAAATAAATCGTTAAGTTGCCTTACTGGGAATCAAAATGTCACCGATTCGAATCCAATTGTCGGCCGTTGTTTTAAGGTCTCTTAACTTGACCTTCACCTATTGCTAAGCTTTGCTTTGTTCATGTGAAGTGCGCAAGGACACTTCGTGGTTCGGACTTCAAATAAAACCGTTTATCTCCTTTACTCGGAATGATTACATCTCTTCAAGCGTACGTATGGAGCATCCTAGAAGAGGAGCGGCAGTGCGTCGAAGAAATTCCGCAGCCAACTGCAGTAAAACCGGCAAGTCTGGATTTTCAAGTACCTGTTGCAGAAAACGTATGGCATCGTGTGGATCGGAGAAACGCGTCGAAATTTCCAATTAGCCGATGGGGAAATGATATCTTGGCACTAAGTAATGCGTTTTCCGTGTTACAGGAGGCTGACGATTCAACTGCGAATGGCCCGGAAGCGCAGCAGGGAAGATTTGTTTGCAGACCCCGATCCTTGCCAGGAAAATGATTTCTGGTCATTGGCTGCTCCAACGTCTGACGTCTGGAGAAATCGAAGAACGGTGCAGACCCTCATACTAACGTTCATTCTGTTTGTCTTCCATCAAAATGGGTTAATGGAGGCATTAGAGAAGATCCAAAGAAGAGCCGCCCGATTAGTGACAGCTATATATATAGTTGGAGGGAAAGCGTAAGTGCGATGCTGAAGGAGTTAGGTTGGGAAGACCTGGAACACCGAAGGCGTTGCTCTCGACAGAAGCTAATTGAAAAATTCACGACTGACGTATTTCGGAATGACAGAAAACAGATATTGCTACCAGCAACATTCATATCTCGGAATGACCGCGAAAATAAGATAAGAGAAATCAGGATCAGAACCGATTCATTTCTGTACTCATATTTTTCCACGAGCGACTGGGGAATGGAATAGAAAGGATTTACCGGGCGAGTAAACTTAAAATCCGACGGGAGTATCTTTCGAAAAAAGCACTCCGGCCATATTGTTCTGGGTTTTCCGTCGTTTTCCCGGATCATTCCAGACGAATGCTGGGATGGTTCCTCACAATAGCCCATGGGTACCTCCTGCCATATCCCGAATATCCCTTCCAAATTATTATCCTTTCGGATAGGTGCAATGCACCCTCCGCCAGACACTTTTAGTGAATCGCTGACTAATAATAATGATAATAAATTCTTTAGGGTAGCTACGACAAGAG